>CM034155.1:476881758-477481758 GCA_019776745.2 Taxus chinensis
CCTAGTTTCCAGGACTCATACTGTGGACATGCCACTTCTATTTTGGCCCCTAGCTTCACTTAAGGGGGGGTGTTAGAGTAGGTATTTACCTTATTCCATGTTCACCTAGGTACTTTATTTACCTTTATTATATTTATCCTCACCCACTTATATGTGTGGATATTTATTTTATCTTATTTAAATATTAGGAGATATTTTCTAGTTGTTAGGTATATTTATTTCCATTGATCTATGGTATTGACTAGTTCTTTGCTTAATCTATGGTATTGACTAGATCCTTGATGTCTATTTATCTCCTAAATATATGTTCTTGACTAGTTCTTTGATGACTAGTTATTTCCTTGATTTATGGGTTGATCTATGACCTTGACTGGTTCTTAGATTTTCATTCCTTTCCTATATAAGAAAGGCCCATTCTCATTGTATTTCATTGAGTTCCAAAATAATATATGATATTCCTGCTCATTTATTTGTAAAGGTTTTATGTAAAGATATTCTTGTGAATTGCTTTCATCTTATAGATCATGGTATTTGATTAACATCTGTGTTCTTGGCTTGGTACAATCTGGTTATCATTCCTTTTATATAGTTATATTATATAATTCTAATTTCCAAATTACTCTTGAAATTGATCTCTCATGTGGAGGATTACTTTATGAAGAAAAGTCCAAATTCATAAAGCATTTTCAGTCAATACAATTCAAAATAGGGGCTTGTCATAATCATATAAAATATTTTGGACAAGTTCTGTAATATAAGGACACATTACGAGGTCAACCTATTTTCTACCTATGATTGTGAATCGTAGTTGTCCTTACATCTTCCACATGGAATAAAAACTAGAAAATTGGCTGACCACTATATTTTATTTCATACGTCAGTGTCAGAATTATGATAACATACTTGTCACATGGTAAACTTTACTAACATATCTAATTTTATGTTGCAAGAGAAGCTTCATCTTTTTCATGCGTAAGAGGTGGAGGAATCTTTTGTGTATGTACGGAGCTATCTACTATAAATCCTGATGCCTGCAAATCTCGTGCTACATTATTGATATTTTCAAGAACACTCTACTCCTCCCTCACTACATCTCATTCTGACAAAAGAGTTGCATCTGTGTCTGTCTTTTTCTTCAGTAACACTTCTGGATCCATCTTATGCTCCTTGATTATCCTTCTCAATGTATTATTTTGTTTATTTAATACTATGATTTTTTCCTTCAACTGCACAAATGAATTCAAGATTTTCCAGGCATTCTTTAAATGTCCTTCAAATACAACTACTTTTTTCTTTAAATTTTCATATTTTTCCTGCAAAACAAAAATATAAATTTTGTATTCTATTAGATAAGTTGAAAAAATATATTACAGCACTTATAATATTAGGATTTTGCATGTAAAAGATTAGTCACCATAGAATTCTATTTTTCTGCATTTGCTATTATAAGATATATCTTGTCTTTAGCCCATTTGTTGTAGTAAGCCTGTGCTTCAACATTCAGATTCTCCAACCTGTTTAACATTATGCCTATAATACAATCATTGTAATCAATAGTATATGAAATTATCCTTGACTAAGATTTTTTTAGCAAAACCTTCTGCCTTGTCATTTGTCTCTCTATGGCAATGAACAATGAATACCTTTGAGCATGATTATGGTATCGTGTATTTATTTCTTTTATCAAAAATTTATTTCTCCTCTTTGAAGACTGGACCAAATCCACATCAGACATTACAACTTATTGAATTGTTTCTCCCATACTATCTAATATTAAATTTTCTAATATAAAAAGTTTCTTTCAATTATCTGTTTGTGGAGATTTTCTTGGAGGAGGAGGAGAGTCAATATTTTGTACTTCATTCACATTTTATTGTGGTTGTGGTGGAGGCGGAGTAGATTGAATCATATCATGGGTATAAAAATAGTTACCCTTGTTTTTATCTCCACTATCAAATCTCAAATACTCCTCATCAAGGGAGATTTTGTTTAAAATTTGTGTGGTCATTACACTTAAAACGCCAACTACTAAGAGTCCAAGAAATTATGTGGTTGCAGGATGAACTATTTCAGCCGAGTCTACAAGGAACCTTATATTATTTCCTGAAGATCTTATTTTTCTTTGGACTGTATGTGTTGGCGGTATTAGTGGCCTCCTTGCAAGTGATATGTGCTCAGAACCCATATTACCTACACGAAGCAAACAACAAATTGTTATAAAATTATCATTATACGGTTGGGCCTTGTAAATGCTACAAAATTGTAACTAAACAAAATATGCTAAATATTAAATATTATAATTTACCTTGCATGTTTAGAGACACAAATGTGACATTTTGATATTGACCTTCAGAATAAGTTTGATGTTCATCGCCAGTTTTAGTAGTTTCTGAATACAATAAATGTAGAAAAGAAGAGTAGAAATATTAAAAAAGAGTACTAAGTTTACATAATCTATACTTTTTTTTTGAAGTACTTAATTATATAAAAAGAAAAACTCATACCTACAGTTAAATGTGCTGGTAGATGTGATGCACATACTGACCCCCTAGGTCAATTTTGATGAGGAACTTGTACTGGTGTTGATTCTACTGAATCCATGTCAGAATCCGTAGAGACCTCTGTAGGGACTTTACCTAGAGCAATTGTGTCCTTATGAGATGTTGAAGCTATAATTCTTCTATGTAGAAGAAAATATTATAATTATTATTTTATTGAAAAATATTTAATAAGAAATTGTTATAACAAGAAAACTGTTAAAGTAACTGTTACATGTTGTTCTTCAAGAGTGAGACCAATCATTTTATCATTAATTGTAGTTGAGAATTTTTTCTTGTTGAAGTTCAAAGAAAGCTTCTTGATAGAAAAAAATAATATAATTTCAACAAGAGAATATATAATCTTGGATTTATCATTGATTGGCATTACTGGTATGGAAGACATACGGTTTTTATTCAGTTGGACAAATAAGTGCACCTATCGAATTTTTGAACTGCTAGTGTCCACAATATATATTGAACTGCTAAATACAGAATGTCTGCAGATCTACCTTGTAATACAATCCTGGCCTAAAAAAGTGATGCAACTGCAAGAAAGAATTGGTTTGTAATACCTTGTAGCAGAAGGCCTATTTTTGAATGATTAAGAGGAGATGTACAAGAAATGTTAGAGGCTTGGGTGGTCGAGTAATGTTAAGAAAAAAAAATTTGAAAATAATAAACTTACCATTAACCTGCACATTGTAATGAGACTCCAAAAAAAATTGTCTTCATCTGTAAAGACAACCTTTTTATTAACATACGACTTATTTTCTAATGGTAGCCCAGTTAACTCAATGTATGTCTTCGGGCTCAATTGTGAAAGTAATTTGAAGATGACTTGGATTCATGTGGAGAATGGAAAATTGTCCATCATTATGGTTGTAATAAGTGCAAGAATTTAATCAAGGACGGAAGTATCTGTATCGAATTGGGGCATGTTGACAAGCCCAATAAATTGTGATTTTTCAAGCCATTCCTTTTGTGCATCTTTTAGTTTCATTAGAGATACAATTTGTGGGGAGATGAGGTTTTTGTATTGGAATTTTTGTGTAGGAGTATCAAACGTGTTTCTTGCCATTGTTGAAATTTGGGACAACTTCAAATAATGGAGATCTTAGAGCACTAGAAATGTTCGTAGTAAAAGTGAAGAAATGAATCATGTAGGGGTATATATAGGGGTCTGAATGGTTTAAGGGAAACATGGCAGAAAACTATTGGTTAGATATGATGGCCACTAAATTCAACCCATGTTGGACGTATGACCAACACACTCGACTAATCAAAACCGACCAACTATAATTACACAACCCGTCAAACCCAAGCCTTTGATTAGCCGGTTCGATGGTGTGACGGTTGTTAGGTTAGATCCAACCCTTAGCCTTGGATAACCCTTAGGTGGTAGAGTCAGACGGTTATAGGGTTTGATGACCCTAAGGAGTTAGATGTGTAAGGGTTTCCAACCACTAAGGATCCAACCATAAGGGGTTAGATGACTAAGGGGCCATGGATCCCTAGGGGGTCCAACCCTAAGCCATCCAACCCTGGATGGTTAACCCACCCTCAAACCATCTGACCCAACCTTCCTACCCTACAGCCCTCCCATCTTAACTTGTCTGACCCAAACCACATCAGACCCTAAGCTTCCTCATCCAACCTTCTTGACTAAACCGACAGCCAACATGCCCAACCTACCCAAGAGGTCTAATCCCCTATCCAACCCTCGTCTAACCTACCTTCCAACCTACCTGTCCAACCTAACCGACTGACCTAACTTGACCAACCTTCCCATCCAACTATGCGAAACCATGTGGGAAAATTGCACTATGTGAAATTGCCTTTTCCTTGAAATGTTTTTTCATAAATTTTCCAACAATTCCAAAGTTCCATTTTTGAGATTCACCACAAGTTCTAAAATAATTTTTCAGTGGGGCCTTCTTAAAATTAACCCTAACCTGACCAAATAATACAGAAAGAAACTAAATTTTATCAATCCATCTTTCTTCTTCTCATACTATGCCTTATGTGTGTGTATTTCAAACCTAACAATGACCTACTATGTTTAGGATAAATCATTACCCCTTTGTAGCTCTCATATTCTATCACTTAATGGATATATGTTTGACTTGCAAAACATGACATTGGTGTTAGTTTAGAAATTCTAATCCATGAAGCATTTCATGTGATATACATGTAGCACTAAATAGGATCACAATTTCCACCATTCTAGAACTATATATCACGTGATGTACACATAAAAAAGCTACAACGTGGGAAATTTATTAGCATGTTGCTCATTTCCATCTTGTGATATACCACTTCCTCAGGCTAAATCATCACACATTCAAAATCATAATCCTTATGTCGCATTACATATCATCACTTCATTCATCATATCTTTCTACATACAACACATCACTCAAACCATTTTCCAATGGAACATTCTCGTTTATGGTTAGTTCTTGACTATTGCGGGAGCATAAATAAATGAACCTCATTACATATATACACATCCAATCAAGGGGCACACTACTCTTATCATTCACATTGCATTCCATTCCATCTCACCCACATCATACTACATATCTTGGTTGCATTTACTCTTTCTTACTCATACTTTTACATGTTCATCTTATTACACATGCTAGGTAGATATCTTATATGTCATTATATTTATCATACACACATGGTCATTCACTTTCCTTTCTATTTTTGATCACATATTTATATAGGTCCACTTTATGTAACATATATGATTGGCACAATACCTATTATCAATCCCACACTGGCTCCTGAGGGCATCCAATTTCATACACTATAGGTTCTATTGTTTCATTTTTTATTGAGCACTTTACTTTGTAAGATTATGCATGCATTGACATAATCTTTAATATTTCTAACATGTTAATAGGTTCTATATGTGCCACATTTATTTTATAGAACTCTTTTCCACCATGGCATGTTACATTTCTTGTTCTTGTTTTTCTTTGCTTGTCATTGTTTGTGGGATTTTCCCCATGTATTTCTTTTTAACTGATTACTTGTGGACAATACAGACTTTATTGACTTGCAACATCATGAGTGATGTCTCATGTTTGTAACCCACTTTTTTCGGTCTTCATTTCCTTCTTCTTATATCTTAGCTTATACATTTTCTTCTTAGATTACATTATGTCTCGTACATGAGTGTTTGTTTTTTCTTGTATTAACACATGTTTTCCTAGTAACATGTTTGTGTGTGCCTTAGTTTCTACCAAGAAAATTTCCTTCCCCCTGTAGGGCACAGTTTCATCACAACGGTTGGTCCTTTTTTGTGCCACATACTCCTTCAGTGATGTCACATGTACCCCAAACAAGTTGGGCACCAATTGGACGAATCAACCACCCCATACAACATTATACATAACATGGTACCAGTACAACACAGTTTTTCAGTTTCAGACAGGGATCAAAATAAGAATTGGCTCCTTATCATAGTGACTTTTCCTTGATTCCTAAGAACAGGAGTAGTACGATAGTTTTCCTGGATGCCTTCTACTATGGGAAAGTTACACACTAATTGGTATTTCAACACATTCTAGAGAACTCCATACAAAATGGATTTTACAAGGAAGACAATGCTTAACACATATACACCATCTACAGTGGTGTTTCACACAACAGGAAGTCATTAAAGGATGGAGGATGACATCAAAGAGTTCTCCCTACATGTATTCCATTACATTGGCATGATATCACCTGAAAAAATCACACATCGACTTTGTTATGCTCTTAACCTATTGCTTACATTAGGATATGAGTTGCCAACTTATTGCTTGCCATATCATTTTATTATGTCATTTATACTCTATCTTGCTTATTAGGTCGACCTAAGTGATGGCCATAATATATGAATAGTATATATAGGTGATTGTAGGTAGTAGTTTATCATCATTCGAGCATTTGAGTCTTATTGTATGGTTTGGAGGATGCCCCCTCGAAGTGGCGAAGCTATTTTAATTACATATTGAGGTCATTTATCTACAATATTATGTTATTTGGTGTTATATTTCTACTCATAATTTGAATTATATAAGTAATTTCATTACAAGTGGTATCAGAGCTACGATCTGGGCCAAAATTAGGACAAAAAACCCTAAATTTGTTGTTTCCGCTATATATTGCGAATAAGAGATATTTTTTGGGATATGTTTTTACCATAGTTGCAAAACATTTCAAGTAAGGTTCCCAGAAAATTTCATACTGTTTTTGATTTATTTTGCAAAAGTTATTACAAATTTAGGGTTTTTTCATAAAATCGCTCCCTAGGGTGCAAATTGTGGAATTTTTTCAAGTTAGTTACATTTTCGGAAAGAAAAAAAAATATTGGTAGTATCTTTTTTATTTTTTTTCCTATTTGGCATAAATTGTTGACATCGAAACCCTAAAATCTAGGGTTTGACATCATGGCGGGGCCTTCCACAAGAGCCAAATAGAATCCTGTCACTTCAGGTAAAACCCTAGATAAATATGGGGTAATGATTGAAGAGTTGTATTTAGAAGGGGTAAATACATATTCCTCAACACTAGGGTTTATCTCACTTGATCATAAGGTGAGCTAACTCGAGTATGATTTATGAAATAGTCAACTTGAGATGGCATGTAAAGGAGACATGGACCAAATCAATCAGTGGTTAGATGATATCATGTAACATATAAAGGGTAAAAAATCTATTAAAAATCCACCCCAAATCAACCAAGGAGGATCCTCAGTTTAGAATAATAGAAAAATAACCATGCTGGATAACTTTTCCAACCCAATCAGAATACAAATTATTCACAACCACGGAACATGATGTCGAAAGTGGAGATGCACAAATTTTAAGGGAATGATCCATTGAATTGGATAACTTCTTTGATTTACATAAAAACTCATCAGGAAAAAAGGTGACCTTGGCATCCCTATATCTTAAACCTGACCAATTTTTCCGGTATCAATAGTTATGTTCTAAGAGGTAGAATACTGTTCTCCATGTAACTTGGAAATTTTTTACCAAGGAGTTGCAATTGCACTATAGTTCAAGTGTTTTAGATAACTACTTTAGTTAATTAGCATAATTTATGAAAAACATGATCAGTCAAAGATTACATTCATCAATTCCAAAACCTATCCTTAATGGTAGAGATTATTACATAAGGGAATCTGAATGACTTGTTTTTTAAGGGTCTTAAGGATCACATTGAGCATGAGGTACGTATGTTTAATCCACTAAAACTTTCTGATTCTATTATCATGGCACATAGAGTAGTACAAAAAATTTTGTACAGTAGGAGGTAAGCTTTCACTAACACCAGAAACCATAGTACCTCTTCTCCATCAGTCGCTTGGCCAATTAGACTGACTCCTCAAAAAATGGAAGAAAAGAGAGAAAAATGATTATGTTTTAACTATGACACCAAATATGGACTGGGGCACAAATGTGCTGAGAAGAATTTGTTCTATAATGAAGAAGGAAATGAGGATGCAGAGGAAGCTAAAATTATAGGAGAGGCTGAGGAACTAGTAGAAGATAAAGTAAATCATCACCATCCTATAATTTATTTTCATGCGTTGTTAGGTATTTTTATTCCACAAACACTCAAGGTTATTGGCTATCTTAAAAAACAGAAGGTGACAGAGTTGATTGATTCAAGGAGTACTGATAACTTCATACATAATAAGTAAGTTACCCGCCTCAATTATTTTATTGACCTAGCTCCAGAAATGCAAGTTATGATTGTGGATGGTGGGACAATCAAGTGCACAAGAAAGTGTCATAGTATCAAGATTTCCATGGAAGACTACATGTTAGAATCTCCTATGTTTTTTATTTCTATCGGAGGGGAAGATATTGTTTTGGGTGTTCAATGGCTCATAACCTTGGGTACTATAGAGATAAATTTCTAAGAATTATTCATACAATTTCATTCAGAAGGAAGAAAAATAAAATTGAAAGGGATGGTAGCTAAGTCTCCACATATTATTAGCTCTCATCAGATGCATAAGCTTCTCAAAAAAGGAGTAGATATATTTATAGAAAATATATTTTCCATAGAGGTACAAAATACAAAGTCTTCAATGCCACCCTATCTTTAGAATATTGTTGATGCTCACGCATTTGTTTTTTATTCAATTAGAAAGGGAATACACTAGTTAGGGATCATGATCATGCCATTCGGTTGATTCTAGAGAGCCAACTACATAATATCAGATCGTACAGATACCTATATTTCCAAAAATGTGAGATCAAAAAAAAGGTGCAGGAAATGTTGAAGGCAGGTATCATTAGGCATAGCCAAAGCACATATTCTTTTCCAGTGGTCATGGTACGTAAGAGGGATGAAGCATGGAGGATGTGTCCAGATTACCGATAGCTCAACAAGTATGCTATCAAAGATAAGTTTCATATTCCAGTAATTGATGATTTACTTGACAAATTACATGGTGTTATTTATTTCACAAAATTAAATCTTCATTTGAGGTACCATCAAATTAGAATAAGAGAGGAATATGTTCATAAAAGGGATTTTAGGAATTATGAGGGCCATTATGAGTTTTTGGTAATGTTGTTTGGTCTTACAAATGCTCCCTCAACATTTCAAAGCTTGATGAACATTGTTTTTATGCCATTTTTAAGGAAATTTTTATTAGTTTTCTTTGAAGACGTATTGATTTACAGTAAGACATGGGAAGAACACTTGCAATATGTAGATAAAGTGTTGGAAGTTTTGGAGAAATATAAGCTATATGAAAATCCATGCAAATGTTCTTTTTGTGTCCAAGAGGTATAATACTTGGGTCACATTGTATCCAATGAAGGTGTCAAAGTTGATTCAGAAAATCAAAGATATTGTGGAATAGCCAAGGCCCAAAACTCTCTAAGATCTCCAAGGGTTCCTAGGACTAACAGGGTACTACAAAAGATTTGTGAGGGGGTGTGGTAGAATCACAACTCCACTCACCGCATTGCTAAAGAAGGATATCTTCTATTAGATAGACACAACCACTAAATCCTTTGAGTAATTGAAGGAATCCATGTGCATCATCCTAGTTTTGGCTACTCACGATTTCTCAAAAACCTTCATTGTTGAGTGTGACACTTCAAGATTAGGATTGGGAGCAGTTCTAATGTAGGAATGAAGACCAATTGTATTTTCGAGTTGTAATTCAAAGGAAAAGATCTGCTCAAACCTATCTATGAGAAAGAAATGAAGATTATTCTTCATGTGGTAAAGTAATGGAGGCCCTATCTAATGGGTAGTCACTTCAAGGTGAAAAATGATCATGATAGTCTCAAATAATTTTTTGGAAATTTTTTTATCATATTAGAAACAACAAAAATGGGTAATCAAAATTTTGGGTTATGATTTTGAAATCATATACAAAAAGGGTAATGAAAATGTAGTATTTGATGTGATTTCTAGAAAGGATACATCCACAAATGAATTACTATGTGCAATGTCCATGTTGAAGGTCGAATGTGTAGATGAGGCATGATTGGAATGGGATCAAGTCAAGGATTCACAATCTCTAGTATAGAATATCAAGCAAGTATCTATAAAATCTAATAAATTTGACTAGAAAGGTAATGCCCTATGTTACAAGGATAGGTTATACTTGTGCAAAGATTCAAAGTTGAAGCATAAGATTATTGCAAAGCTACATACATCACCTGTTGGAGGACACTCTCGATTTTTAAAGATAAATCATATAATAAAAAGAGAATTCTTTTGGGAAGGAATCAAGGGTGATGTATAAAATTTTGTATTAGATTGTTTGGTGTTCCAACAAAACAAAGGTGAAACCATTAAGACACTAGGTCTATTGTAATGATTACCAATTTCTAGCTAGAGATGGGAGGAGGTCTTAATGGATTTGATCACAAGATTGCATTATTTAGAGGGTAAGAATGTTATTTTGGATATTGTGGATACAATCACAAAAATGCCCATTTTTGTGCCCTCTCACACCCATTTGCAGCCAGTACAGTCACAACTATTTATTTGAAGACAATTCAAAAGCTACATGGAACCCCAAAGATAATTGTAATTGATCGTGATCATATTTTCACGAGTAATGTTTGGACAAAATTATTTGCATGTTTGGGTACTAAGCTAGCTTACCGTTCATCTTACCATCCTCAAACTGATGATCAAATGAAAGTGGTCAAAAAATGCTTAGAGGGGTATCTATGATGTTTTGTATTAGATAAGAAGGAATGTTGGGTCAAATGGCTACCACTTACAGAATGGTGGTACAACACATCTTTTCATACCTCTTCTCAAATGACCCCATTTTTAGAATTATATGGTTACCATCCACCATCTATCACTTCTTCTTTGAGGGTGAAAACTTAGGTCAGAGATGTTGAGGAACACATTCAACATCAACAACAAATTTTGGTTGGTTTGAAGGGGAATTCAGAATTGGCACAAAATAAGATGAAACAACAAGCAAATCAACACTGTAGTGAAAGACATTTTGAAATTGGTGATTGAGTTTTTGTATATCTACAACCTTACAACCAAATGTTCCTCAATAAAAAAAGAAAAACAAACTTTCTCCTAAATATTATGGTCCTTATCAAGTTCTACAGAAAATTGGAAGTGTTTCTTATAAACTAGAGTTGCCTCAATCTTCATGCATATACCCAGTATTCCATCTTTCTTTCTTGAAGAAGGTTATAGGAAAAAAATTTACAGCCAAGAAATATCTACCAAAACTTTTTGAGGAAGGAAGAATCATTTTGGATCCCAAGAAGATTCTACAAAAATTTACTAAGAGGCTGAGAAATAGAGACATTAAGGAATATTTGATCAAGTAGAAGAATATAAGCATAAAGGATGTGACCTGGGAGGATGAAGGTTTTCTGCAGCAACATCCAAGATTATTCAATGTTGAGGAAAATGTTGGTTTGAAGGGGAAGGCCATGTTACACAATTAACCTATTGCTTGTATTAGGATATGAATAGCCAACTTGTGGCTTACAATATCATTTTATTATGTCATTTATACTTTCTTATACTTAGTAGGCCAAACTTGGTGATGGCCATGACATATGAATAATACATAATGGGGATCGTAGGTAGTAGTTTATCATCATTAAAGAATTTGAATCTTATTGTATGGTTTGGAGGTTTCCACATCGAAATGGTGAAGCTATTTTAATTACATATTGAGAGCATTTATCTTCAATATTGTGTTCTTTGATGTTCTATTGCTGCTCATAATCTGAATTATACAAGTAATTTACTTGGTTTCTACCAAGAACATTCCCTTCCCCCTACAGGGAATAGTTTCAGCACAATGGTTGGTCCTTTTTGGGCCACATACTCCTTCAGTGTCATCACATTCACCCCAAACAAGGGGGCATCCGTTGGATGAATCAGTCACCCTATACAACATTATACACAATATGGTACTAGTACAACACAATTTTTAGTTTCAGACAAGGCTCAGAATAAGACTTGGGTCCTTATCACAATGAATTTTCTTGGATGCATAAGACCAAGGGAATTACAATGGTATTTCCTAGACGCGTGAGACTAGGAGAAAGTTACACACTTATTGGTAGTTCAACACAATCTAGAGAACTCCATACACAATAGATTTTATAGGGAAGACAATTCTTAGCACATCTATACCATTTATTGAGGTGTTTCACACAACAAGAAGTAGTTAAAGGTTGGAAGATGACATGAGATAGTTCTCCCTATACTTATTCCATTACATTGGTGTGAGATCACCCGAAACCATTGTGCATAGACATCATCTACATGATCCTTTCTACTCCCTTTTCTCATCACGAATAAGGTGTTGTAGACACCAAAATTGGGTCGCACTCCCCTTAGTCCCCCGTTGAATAACCAACTCAAACATATTCACCTAACCATGGCCCCTTCCACCCCACATTAATATTAATTTAATTAACTTAATTAAATTAATACCCATCCTCATAATATTCATTACTTAATTATTTTAATCAAGCTAATTTCCACCTCACCCTTCTACCTCATCTAACCACCTCACCCTAGACCTATTCTTGACATGTTTCCATAACTAACTAATCCTTTATCCCACTTACCTTAATGAGCTAAGACTTAGTTTAACCCTAAAAATCAAGGCCTATTATCCCTCTAACCACCTTCCTACTCGTCAAAAGGTAACATCCATTTGGATCCATAGAAAATGGAACAAACTTGATCCAAAAGATGTGAGATCTGTCATTTTTAGTAAACCTAGGGAATCCCACCTTAACTAACACCGGTTACCCCTAAACCAATGCCATTCAGACCTGGAAATGTCTTCAGTTATCATTTATTCACCTTAACAACCTTGTTTTTGGGTTGGCAACATTCTGATATAAATGGAGACAAGAATGAGAGCTGCATGCAAGTAAACTACTCATGAGTCTTTTCATGCACCTAGACATGCCATAGCTCCGCATAAGGACAGATCCAGAAGGATTATACTCATGGTGACATTCCGAGAGGCATCACTATTGCACCAAGCTCCATCCCACCAACCACTCATCATCACCACTCAACCATTGGACCTGTCGACATTAAAATTTTCCTCCGTAATTTCTATTTTATTAATGTATGTATTAGGAATAGGATGTTGTTAAGTATAATTAGTAGTGGCGTCCAATAGAAGATAATGGCACCGTCAGTACGGTGCTGCCAATAAAGTAGAGTACGGTAACAGTCAAAGTACAATAGGAATGTTGTGGTAAAAAGTAAATATTTGTCATAAGTGGTCCGGTAATGTTAAAATGTCAAAGTTGGGGTAAGTAGAGAAGTAGGGTCTACATGATTAGGAATTAGAAATATTATATTTGTAATAAGGACAAGGAGTGATGTCATAAATATTTTGTGTATTTTATTTGTAGAAAAGTCTAAAAAGGTGGAACCCATGTGAGATGATAAGGTTTATCTTATCTTAGAAGATAAGCCTACATGTAAAGGAAAGAGTTTAGGCATGGAATATGATTGGCCGGAAGAGATTTCCTATCCTATCTTAGAGATAGGGTGGATAAGCCTGAATTCCTATAAATAGAGAGGCCATCCCCTCTCATTTATCATAGAGCAAAGTTGTAAAATTATTTTATGAATAAAGGAAGCCATTCTTTGTGAAGGTGTGTTAAGGAAGTCATCAAGAGGAGTAATTGTGAAGTTTCTCCCATAACCATTGTTGGAATCAAGTGGAGTTGGTAACACTTGGAGTAATTCATGGGTGAGATTGTAATAATTCCATGTTAATAATATATTTTACAGTTGTATTTCAGATTTGTCATCATTTTTTTTGTCATAGTCTATGGTATTCTTGTGTTATGTTTGTTGTTGTGTTTCCAGATTACTACCACCAAACCAAAAGCTGTGCATTACTAAAATAATCATAGCACGAGGAGTTCCCGGTGAAATATTATCAGAGTGTTGGATTCGTGTTCACATTTTGGTTCCATTGCTGGGACCATTCCTCGTTGGTGGATTTTCTGGAGAGATATTCCCACTTAGTCATAAATCAATAGGAGGGTAACCTTGTTTTTATTGTGCATAGTAGTTACCATGGTAAAGTCACTTTTTACCATGCATAGTATTTACCACAGTAACTTTACTTTTTACCGTGAATAGTATTTACCACAGTAACTTCATTTTTTACCATGAATAGTGTTTACCCCAGTAACTTCATTTTTACCGTAAATAGTGTTTACCACAGTAAAGTCAGTTTTTACCGTAGTTTTACCATAGTAAATGTAAGATTACCATGGTCATTCCTATTTTACTGTAGAAAGGTGTAAAGTCACTTTCTATTGTAGTGAGTCCAATTATTTGTGCACATAAGTCTTACTGATTGTACTTGTGAGTTGGTATTTCACTGTGGTTACATTTAAAAATGGGGAAGATTCCTGTTTTTTCAGCCCAATCTAATGAAGATGCTTCCTCTTTCATTCAAGAGTTTAAACGATCTTGCATTTGTTATGGCCTCATAAGAAGGGAACAATGGACTGAATTTTTTCCTACCTTTTTGGATGGTTCAGCACTTAGGTGGTTTGAAACACTAGGTGATAATGTGAAAAACTCATGGGATTTATTAACTGAAAGTTTTCTTGAAGAATTTGGTGAACAACAGAAATATGCAGATCTCATGATCGAGATCACAAAGCTAGCCCAAGGAGAGAAGGAGAAGATAAGAGATTATCATGCTCGTGTTCTAGAGCTAAGGAGGAAGCTCGATGCCCAGATCCGGAAGGAAGGATTAGCGGATGGGTTGATGAATGGCATGGATAATCTCCTCTGTAAGCACTTCATTCTTGGGATGAAGCTAGAGATCAGACAACGAGTGAAGTATGACCACCCAGCTACCATTGAACAAGCAAAGGAGATTGCAAGAAGGCAAGAAGAAAGCATGGAAGAGGAGCCCAAAGAAATTGCTGCTAAGGTAGAGCCTACACCAACACCTTTGGTCCAGAATCCACAACCACTCTCGGTGAGCACAAATATTTTCCCTAGTACATCTACTGAGTATGAAGATCTGCTCAAGAAGATGGGTCAGTTAACTATTAATCTTCTTCAAGGAAAGGAATTTAGTTCTCAGGGAGGAGATAGAGGTCCAAAAAGAAATATAACTGAAGTTGTATGTTATGGTTGTTCATAAAAAGGGTCATTATAAGTATAATTGTCCAGATAGAGCTTCTACATCTGGTACAAGAGATAATGATAAAGGAAAAGCACCTGTGAATTCTTTTGATGTAGTAGATAGGAGCATAAATAATGAAGTAGATGTGTTTGTAACAAAAAGAAAGAAAGAAAAAGATAACCAAGATGGAAATGATCCTAAGAAGATGAAAGGAGAAACTAGTAAGAAACATAGGAGAAGAAAGTTGGGTGTGCAGGATTTTCTGATTTCACAGGGGCAAGGACCATACTCCATCTTAGAAGATCTGTCCAAAAGGCCTGCAAATATTACATATGGTCAACTTCTGGCTATGTCTTCTGAGAAGAGGCGGGAGCTGCGAAGTGGACTCAATGCTCGACGAAGTAAGGAGGTTGAGGTACCTATTTTGGAGGCAGAGGTGGATCCCTACGCTCCACAAGCTGAGGTATTATGTAATGGTATTTCAATTCATGATGTCTTAGTTGATGGAGGTGTTGCAGTTAATGTAATGACCGAGTCTGTAATGAATATGTTGGGTTTAAAAATTGATCGCCCCTCAACACTTATGTTAAGGTCATTAAATAAGGGAAAAACTAAACCAGAAGGTGTTGTTTCAAATGTGGCAATATCTGTTATGGGTGTTGTATGTGTGGTAGACTTTTAGGTGATGAAAAATGGTACTGTTGCGTACCCAATGTTGTTGGGAAGGCCATGGCTAAGGAGAGTTCATGCAAGAAACTACTAGAATGAAGGCTTCATGACACTTGGACGTGGCAGAGAGAGGGTGAAGATAAACGTGATCCCTCGACATCATAAGGTAGAACCTGTGGATTCAAGTGATGAAACTGATGATTGGACATCCTCTGATTACTCTAGTACTAGTGAAGTGGACACAGAAGATGAAGAAAGTGAGGTTGATGTTTCGGTCATGGATATCCTTCCAGTCACACTGACTCATGAACCCATAAAATTATCTGAAGAAGAAATTGATGATCGTCTCCAACAAATAAAGATTGGTGATGTTGTGATGGAGAGTGAGAAGGAATCCTACCTCCAGCTCTTTCGAAGGTACATACACCTATTCACTTTTGATTACAAGGAACTCCGTCAAGTAAGTTGGGTAGAACATTCTATTGAGCTGGTAGATGGTGCTAAGCCCATAAAGCAAATGCCATATAGAATGAATCCTAATTTTTCCAAGACTGTAAAAGAAGAAATAGATAAGTTGCTTGATGTAGGATTCATATTTGCTGTGGAGAATTCAGAATGGGTTTCTCCCATTGTGATCTCAATAAAAAAGAATGGGAAACTACGCATTTGTGTTGATTATAGGAAGCTCAACAAGGCAACAAAGAAGGATCATTACCCTCTTCCATTCTCAGATCAGATCTTGGATGAAGTAGCTGGCCAGGAGTACTATAGTTTTGCTGATGGATATAGTGGATACAACCAAGTTCGTATAGCAGAGAAAGATCAGCTGAAGACCACGTTCACCACTCCTTGGGGAACGTTTGCTTATAGAGTTATGCCTTTTGGGTTGTGTAATGCTCCGGCAATGTTCCAATGCTTGATGAATAGGGTGTTTGAACCCTACATTGGGAACTTCATCAGAGTATTTCTGGATGATTTTTGCATCTATGGGAGCAAGATGGACCACCTGCACTAGATGGAGACAACATTTCAAAGGTTAGATGAAGCACAAGCCTCACTAAACCCTACAAAGTGTGTCTTTGGATGTTCTAAAGGTGTTTTGTTAGGGCATGTTGTATCCAGAGATGGTATTGGTACTGATCCTGATAAAGTTTCAAAAATCAAAGAGTTACCATTTCCTATGAATAGAAGTAAGTTGAGATCATTTTTAGGCCATGTGGGTTACTATAGAAGGTTCATCAAGAATTTCTCAAAGATTGCACAGCCACTAACCCAGTTCTTGAAGAAGGATGTTACTTATGAACCAGGAAATAAGGTGCATGAAGCTTTTGAACAACTGAAGGAAGCTTTGGTGTCTTCACCTGTTTTAAAGAATCCAGATTGGAGCAAGCCATTCATTGTGTATACTGATGCCTCAGATGCAACACTAGGAAGTACTCTGAGCCAAAAGGATGAAAATGGGAATGATCATCCAGTTTACTTTGGGAGTAGACAAATGAGCAGTGCTGAGGTAAATTATACTGTAACTGAAAAAGAGGCTCTAGCTATCATTTTTGCTGTAAAGAAGTTTAGAAATTACTTGCTAGGGAAGAAATTTATAGTTGTAATAGATCATCAAGCTCTAAAATATATTGTAAATAAGCCTAACCCATCAGGGAGGATAGCAAGATGGATAATTTTGCTACAAGAATTTGAATTTGATATTATAGATAGGCCAGGAAAGAAGCATGTCAATGCAGATGCACTCTCTCGAGCCTATGATGGTTTAGGTTCATCTTGTGATGATGATGATTTCCCAGATGCAACATTGTTATCCCTTGACACAATCCCTAGTGAATACATAGATATTTGGAATTATCTGAATGAATTCAAGTTTCCTGATGGTGCCAATGCAAAGACTAAGAGGAAGATTACTCAAGCCAGTCATCCATATTCTATTCTGCATGGAGTATTATTTCGAATAGGACCTGATGGATAGTACAAGAGGGCAGTTGGATGTGATCAAGGGAAGGAGCTGATAGAAGAATTCCACAATGGTACATGTGGAGGACACTTCTCTGGACAACTTACAGCAAGAAGGATCTTGGATGCAGGTTATTACTGGCCCACTCTTTTTAGAGATTGTTATAATTATTGTAAGACATGTGATATTTGTCAAACACATGGTAACCGTAAGACTTCATCAGCTCCATTATGCCCTATTCTTCCACTTGGTCCCTTTGAAAAGTGGGGAATAGATATTGTAGGTCCACTTCCAACTACCCCACGCCAAAATAAGTATATTGTAGTTGCCACAGATTATTTAACCAAGTGGGTTGAAGCTAGGCCATTGAAAACAACTTCCATGGATGAAGTGGCAAGGTTCATATATGAACACATTGTCACCAGATTTGGTTGCCCATTAGAAATTGTAACAGATCAAGGAAGCCACTTCATTAATGAGGTGGTAGAAGCCCTAGTCAACAAGTTTTCTATTAAGCACAGGAAGGCAACAACATACAAGCCAAGCACAAATGGACAGGTGGAATGAACAAATTTTGTGTTGTGTCAAATTCTAGCAAAAGATGCAGCCTTGCAGGTACATAAGTGGGATAAAAGGATTCATGCAGCATTGTGGGCATATAGGGCAACATCAAAGTCAGTAACAGGATACTCCCCATTTCAGTTGGCTTATGGCATTGATCCAGTTCTTCCTATTGAGTTTGATATTCCCACTGTGAGAGTTATGAAAAATGAAAGGATGGATGAAAGTGATTCAGTAAAAGAAAGGTTGGTGCATCTTCATTTGCTAGAGGAAATGAGGGAAATAGTGAAGGATACAAGCTATAAGAAGAAAATGAAGCAGAAGGAATACTTTGATCAAAAGATCCGTTGGTCTCCATTTCATGTGAATGACTTGGTTCTAGTATATGATTCCAGATACAAAAAAAGAAGGTAGAGAAAATTTCTTCCCAAATGGATGGGGCCTTACAAAATAGCAGCTGTGCATGAAAATGGTACATATCGACTGGAGGAATTGGATGGTACTCCCATTACGAAATGGGTCAACCATGACAAGTTAAAGATTTTCCAGGCACCAGCTTCAGAATGTCCATAAGAGTCTACTCTGAGGATGGAGTAGAAGCTAGGAAGGGGGAAAATGTCGACATTAAAATTTTCCTCCGTAATTTCTATTTTATTAATGTATGTATTAGGAATAGGATGTTGTTAAGTATAATTAGTAGTGGCATCCAATAGAAGATAACGATCGCCGTCAGTACGGTGCCGCCAATAAAGTAGAGTACGGTAACAGTCAAAGTACAAAAGGAATGTTGTGGTAAAAAGTAAATATTTGTCGTAAGTGGTCCGGTAATGTTAAAATGTCAAAGTTGGGGTAAGTAGAGAAGTAGGGTCTACATGATTAGGAATTAGAAATATTATATTTGTAATAAGGACAAGGAGTGATGTCATAAATATTTTGTGTATTTTATTTGTAGAAAAGTCTAAAAAGGTGGAACCCATGTGAGATGATAAGGTTTATCTTATCTTAGAAGATAAGCCTACATGTAAAGGAAAGAGTTTAGGCATGGAATATGATTGGTTGGAAGAGATTTCCTATCCTATCTTAGAGATAGGGTGGATAAGCCTGAATTCCTATAAATAGAGAGGCCATCCCCTCTCATTTATCATAGAGCAAAGTTGTAATAATTATTTTATGAATAAACTATTCTTTTTGAAGGTGTGTTAAGGAAGTCATCAAGAGGAGTAATTGTGAAGTTTCTCCCATAACCATTGTTGGAATCAAGTGGAGTTGGTAACACTTGGAGTAATTCATGGGTGAGATTGTAATAATTCCATGTTAATAATATATTTTACAGTTGTATTTCAGATTTTTCATCATTCTTTTTTTTGTCATAGTCTGTGGTATTCTTGTGTTATGTTTGTTGTTGTGTTTCCAAATTACTACCACCAAACCAAAAGCTTGTGCATTACTAAAATAATCATAACACGAGGAGTTCCCAGTGAAATATTATTAGAGTGCCAGATTCATGTTCATAGACCTCCAACATTGGTAAGTGTTTATCACTAATCATTTCCATTTTTCCATAGAGTTGTTATCATTTTTCCATTAATATTCCCATTCCTTCATAGTCTACTTTCTGAAAAACTCAAAAATTTCACCCACCCCTTTATCAGATCACCTATCCTAGCCCTTCCACCTCTCTAAATGCTCTCAACATTCCCAAAGACTTTGACATCCCCTCCTTTAGCTCTATCTAACCTAACCTAGACTCTACAATAAGGTTTTTGTTGGACTACTGTCACTCGACTGTACTGATGTCAGTTATCCATGACCGTCATCAATCTCCCCTAAACCATCGTCAGTTATACCTGACCAACATCAAGCTTTGTATTTCATACCCTTTTGCTGATAACAGAAGCAATCAACCTTTTACCAAGTGACCTAAATAGCTCAGTTCTAGTAACCTGACACCTACCTACCCTTCATATACAACTATAGCCTAGCATGTTGTGATTGGATTTGCTTATTTTACTTGAATGAGATACCTAAATCATATCAACTATAGTAGGACTTTACTTATTTATCTCATTAATTTGATTTAAACAGTGGATCAACAGCCATCTAGGGAGCACCACACTTCCCAGATCTAGCACACACTAGGCAGTCCACTGTCATATATTATTTAACTCTTCTTTTGTGGTCTTGTTTTCTATTTCAGGTAGTACCTCACAGTTTAAAGGGAGCTCTCACAGTTAGCATTGGATTGAGAAGTCAGAACGTGCACAAAAACAAACAACTGACCAGTATAAACAGGTATTCCTCCTTGGCCCTTACCCTTATTTGTTTTGCCTCATTAAAGTAAAGAAAATAGTGAAACATTTTGGCATGCCCAATGGGACCCATCAGGGTTCTATTGCATTTTATTCATTCCTAGGAGAGAGTTGTGTGTTTGTTTCCCTTTAAAAGGCTTACACATTAATCTTCTCTTCTGGTAATCCTCTCTTCTTTCTAATTTCTCTAAAATAAACATTTCTTTTGGTGTGTTTAAAAGGAATCACTCTTCTTTCTTGCTTTCTGCATTTAGTGAAAGAGCATACCCTCTCCTATTCATCATTTGCTTCATTGAAAGTAATTTTTTTGATTTGGGCTTAAAATTGGTTGCTTTACATTCTAATTTTCTGCATTTAGCTCACATTAAAATAAGGGCAACCTATATGCTGGAAGTCATGCCCAACTGATGGTTGACACAAAGAATCGTAGAAAGCATTCTCTCTCTCTCTCTCTCTCTCTCTCTCTCTGTCTTACCAAAATACACAAAATTGAAATATACACATCTTTCTTAAACAACATCTTACCTGGGGATACCTGTCAGCAATCACATGATCAAAGGATTGGCAGGTACTCCCCATCTCGTTACTTCTATCAAGTCATTACCTTAGAAGATGGCCCACCCCCGCTATAACATACTCCTAAACCTCTCCTTTTAGATATCCTTCTTCATAGGAAGCCTTCCTCACCAAAAAATCTATTATAAATTCATGATTTAGTCTTCTAAAATAGCATAAGCTCAACACATTAAAAATCACTTGTTAGATACGTGTTTTTAGCATTTGATTGATGTGCATTTTGAGGTGTGAGGATACGTTTCTCTATTTTTCCAATCTTTTTCCTTGCAAGCTCCACAATCATAATTGGAGTATTCTAAGTTCTTCTGAGTGTGTCAGGACTTCATCGCATCATTTTGAGACCTCTGGGTTGGTTATTTATCTCACTCAAATTCACAAAAATCCATTTTTCTACATTTTTCCAATTTTCACAATAACCGGCATTATTTTATCTACCAGCATTGGTCTCCCCTGGCCAGCATCGGTTTTACTTAACCAACATCATTTTTTCTGTTCTTTTGGGTTAAATTTCCCAAAGAACACTTATTTCATTTTCTTTGTTGTCAGAGTTCTTGTGAGTCTCTGTACTCTCTATGCTTTCATAAATAGTCATCATACAACTTCTTCATCTGATGGTCACCATTTTTTGCCTATTTGGTAAAAATATTCCTGATCTCATAGTAACCGACATCAATTACCCCTGAACCGGTATCAGTCATCCTTAACCGTTGTTGGTTACCCTGTGCTAAATCTCAGCTGATACATTACCCAAATTCACCTATAAACACCTATTTACTTCATTCCCACTGCTCTCTATGTCATCTGCAGGATACAACATCACCTGATATACATTCATTCACATGGTGTTGACTCACAACCAAACAAACACTCTTATATTCCATGTTAGTCATCAAATACTCCCATCTAGTCCTTCACCACCCTCTGTCTTGTCACCTATGGATCCAACCCTACCTACCACCATTTCTGTAGGTGATGAGGAATTATTACCACTTCTACCTTACAGTTCTACCTTTTACACTCTTCCACCCAGGACTCCTCAGGTCAGTTGATATATGACATGCTTGTATCCATCTCTCCTGCCATTATTCCCACTTCTACGTTAGTCCCTACTAATGTGGTGTTACCATCACCTGTTTTTACCCCAATGGTTTCACAGCTAGGCCCCATACCACCTGTGACCGTTGCATCTGCAGTATCATTCGTACCTTTAGTATCTATTGTCCCGTCATTGACCACCATGACCATAACCCCATCAGTACCCCTTGTCTCATAGATACCAATTGCAACACAACCACCTGTAATTTTGGTAACCCCTAATCCATTCTAGAATCTTTTCCTCTCCATCCCCCAATCACTACTAGAGTCACTATGACTGTCCCACCTACATACCCATACTATCAACAACCCCCTATCTCGTTCGTCACTCATTCTATATATATGCCCTCTATGTCGGTCCCCTATTCTCAATCTTCCTATTCAGCATCACCATACACTAGAATGCCACCCACATCATATGTTCAGTACCATCCCTCCTACACCACAGAGGAGCCCTTCCATCACAACCTAGTAACGACCTTATCAAATTAATGATGGAAAAGTTGTAGACGCTAGAAGCATCGGTTACAAGCTCACGTAATTCTCTCACCTACGATAAAATCTATAATTATCCCATTCATCCATCCATCCCTATTCTCCCATACCCTGTACATTGGGAAATGCCAAAATTCAACCATTTCAATAGTAAAGAATACCCACAACAACATTTGTGGTCTTTGAAACATGGGTGTTACCTGATCACCCATGATGATGCTTTACTCCTACGGACCTTCCCTATGTCCCTGACAGGACCTGCATTGGACTGGTACAGTGGTCTACTAAGAAACTCCATCTACTCATTTAATCAGCTAGCCAAATCCTCCTTAGATCACTTCTCAATCAACATTGTTAAGAAGGTCACCATGACTGATCTTTATTCCATACAACAATACGATGATGAGTCTATCGCCCAATTTTTCACTCACTGGCGCAACCTAATTAGCCAACTCACATTTCAATTACCTCAATTTTAACTCATATATTTTTTACTTGGGATTGTGCTAGACACATATCACCAACCCTGCAGGTGCAGACCTTTCGTACTTTTGACGAGGCATTCACCATGGCACAGAAATTGGAAATTCATGCTATCGAAGAGAAGAAAATTCAATTGTGTAACAAGAACACCGCGTTCAAATCAAATGATGCTTCTTCATCTACGAAACCCCAAAATAACTATTCAAAACCCAAAGGATCTACCAATGTCATAGTTCTCAAAGTTTGCCCCCTCATCAATCGAACCCAGCCAAACCTCCTTCTAATCTCTCTCGTCCAAGCTTTCCGGTTCAGATGAGAACAACAAAAGTACATTTCAATAGGAAAACCTTATGCTTCTTTTTTGGAAAAGCTTATTAAGGCTGGTGCCATTACCCTCCCACCTATAAAACCACACATGGGTTTACACCCTGAACGCCCCATGCCCACCTGGTATAAGGAACATGAATTTTACAATTAACATCGTGTCAAAGGTCATAGTGATAATAAATACATCACCTTGAAGAATATCATCCAATAAATGTTAGACAATAGAGATCTAGTCTTGGATATCCCGAATGCCCCTACTAACCAAAACGTACATATCTTCAAGAATTCATTCCCTAAGCATGCCCCTTCTTCTAATCAAGTTGGTGACACTTCAACCAATGATAGAAATGTCCATAAGGTCCACGCTATTTTTGATGACATACCAGTTGCTTCCCAATTTCCTCATGTTCCTTCCATAGACAAAATCTTAGCTTGAGCTCCTCTACCTGTACAAGAACCTATTTCATCTGCTCCACCCACATAGGAACCCCCTTCATTTTCTCCTTCACCCGTGTAAGAGCCTATAATCAGCACGCCACCTTTGACCCCTAAAAGTTTCGAGAAATCATCAGTGGCACCTCTCCTACTCATAGGAGATGCATGTCCATAACCTAAACCATCACAAGGAGAGTTAACCTCATTTGGCTCATCCTCTCCTTTATCAATGGAGCATCTTATAGAAATACCATTTTCTGTAGATGACCATTCACCATTAGACCTTCAAGATCCTATTGATCTACTTTCGGCTCTCTTACCCACAGAGTTTGAGGCTAGCCATTTACTTGTATCATAAACACATTTTACGAGGATTACCACCCGATCCACATTGGCCTTGGTTATAAAAGTAAAATTTTAATGCCTGGCCAATCACCTGGACTATGTTAATACCTCCACTATTTAACCTGGATTGTGCCTTACTTTAGGGACACCTTCTACTTCCTGTTTCAACCCAAATGCAACTGTCACTCACCGATACCTCCAATATCTATCCAAAAGTGTTTCAAGTGACCAAACCAGACCCAATCACGACTATTGCAACACCTTCCATTTCACCAACCATAGCCCAACACACACCTCTGCCCACAACCCAATATACATCTATACCCAAACACCTACTCATGCCTATATCATCTCCCTTACTTCAACGCATCACTACCTTAGGGGTCATATCGACATCAAGCCTTACTCACCCACCCATCAAATTATATTTAGCCACATCTTCCAAAACCAACGCTAAACCTATTCCAGCCCCTAAAAAGAAGACATAACCACCTAGACCCCATACACCAACCTCACCGACCACACCATTGTCACATTCACCACTTCTGTCCATCCTAGGATCTCACCCCTCGACCCTAGCCAAGCAACCTCCTTTCACCGCTAAACCAAGAATGCATCAGCCCACCTCCTAATCACAAACCTCTAATAAACCCAAGTGACCCACACAACCTTCACCTTCACCTGTAACCTTCTTACCACCAATACCACCACTATCGTCCATAACTTCTTCACTACCCATGACACTTTCTTCTCTTCCACTCACACCTTCTACCCAACCTCTACCAACCACCTCCATAGTAACTCAGTTACTCCCTTGGGTAACCCGTCCTCTTCCACCATCTACTTTTACCTCTACATTGCATACACCCATGTCACCTTTGTTTAAAAAGGTACAACCTAAAGCTAAGAACTCACTACCCTCCAATAAGGTAGTTAAACCAAGCAAACCTTCCATCATCAACTCTTCTACGATGCCTATACCCAAAAAGATGCAATCAAGACCAAAGACCACCCCACACACCAAACTAGTGGACCAACCCACTCCCCATCCTATAAAGCCTCTTCCTCCACAATCATCTATACCTTCACCAAAACCCACATTCACCTCCCATTGTGATCCACTAGCAGGGTCCTACGCTAAAATATTAACCAATCTCCTTGAAACTTATATCATTACATTACCACCTCTTAGACCTTACAACTAGCTCAAACCCAAACCAAAAGTTTTTGATGAAGCAAATTTTTTTTCCTACCGTTGTGTGCCAAGACATGATGTAGAGAATTTTAAGGCTTTAAAAATTTCCCTAGTCTAATTTTTTCCTCCCAAAGAAAATTTTGACGATGACAATCTTCTTGATGAGGACCCCATTTCACTTTCAACAATTTCCACAGATCTTCTTCCATTACCTACTCAGCAACCAAAATCTTCACCCCCACAACTCTTTGATCCACCCCCGAGGTTTGAGATCAACATGATCAACATTGTCACTCATGCCCAGAAAGACAAAGGCAAGGTGTGTGCATGTATACTTTGCTTAATGCTAAATCAAATGAAGCAAGAACTACCACCTAAAATAGTTCTACAATTTAGCTAAAACAAAGCATAAACACCATCATGATAAGAATTAAACAAGGGTTAGATGCTAGCATTCATCAATACAAACTTTGAAACTAACAATGCTAAATATCTAAACTCCTCTATTCTCTAACAAAAAATAAATGAATTGACCTAAGTAAGCTCCATGGCTATCAAAATAGTTGTCCTTAATGCTCCAAGAACCTAGGAATGGGGGCTAATCAAAGTTGGGCTACAAGACCCTTTTGACACCTCCCATATGACCCAAGCACTTTATTTATAGGAATTTAGGCTTATCCACCTTATCTCTAAGATAGGATAGGAAATCTCTTCCGGCCAATCATATTCCATGCCTAAACTCTTACCTTTACATGTAGGCTTATCTTCTAAGATAAGATAAACCTTATCATCTCACATGGGTTCCACCTTTTTAGAATTTTCCACAAATAAAATATACAAAATATTTATGACATCACTCTTTTTCCTTATTACAAATATAATATTTCTAATTCCTAATCATGTAAACCCTACTTCTCTACTTATCCCAACTTTGACATTTTAACATTACCGGACCACTTACGACAAATATTTACTTTTAACAACATTCCTATTGTACTTTGATTGTTACCGTACTCTACATTATTGGCGGCACCGTACTGACGGTGTTGTTATCTTCTATTGGACGCCACTACTAATTATACTTAACAACATCCTATTCCTAATACATACATTAATAAAATAGAAATTACGGAGGAAAATTTTAATGTCGACAGGTCCACATAAGAGAGTTGGCCAAACCACCACCCAAATACCAATGCGCCCTACTCATTTCACAAGGATTGTATTCCCCACTAGAGTTTTTCCCCTCAGGCCACTACACCTTCCTTGACACACCCTCTTCATCCACCTCCCCTCAAATTAACATGGTTCACATAACCACCCGTGCTCAGAAAGACAAGGGCAAGGAAAAGATAACTAGCCTATCAACCAAACCTATACCTAACATACCATCCTCACCCATACCCAAAGTCATCATTCAAGGTCCTGCATATCCTATTTCTGATGGGGTCACACATCTCACAATGCTACAAAACCTGCACCAATCCCCCCTCAAAATTTCTTTATATGACCTCGTCCAAACCTTTGAGTCACATCGTTAAGACCTTATGGAGGTCCTTCAATCTATTGAGGTTTTACCAAATGATCCCACACCCGTAGCCTCCATCATTTCCCTCACCACGTTGCCTATCTAACTATGTCATCACCTTCCTCTATGCCTCTACCTACTCACCAAGTAGCCGCCCTTAGCTTTTCATATGAAGAGATCACTCCCTTCCTGTCTGACGACCCTGAGCCCACTCTTTTCATCTCCATATTTATCGATAATATATGCATACGACACATTATGATTGATGGTGGTGCTAGTATTAACATCATCTCCTCCCATGCATATGACCAAATGTGAATAATGTATAATTTCATGCATGGTAACCCAATTATGTTGCGGTCCTTCAATGACGCCATGACGTCTACCCTGGGTACCATCATTATCCATGTCTGCATTGGTCCCCGCACTATTCCGGAAATTTTCTATGTCCTATAAGGGGAGTTCCAGTATAACTTGTTGCTCAGGCGACCTTGGATCTACACCATGGGTTGTGTCTCTTCGAATTTACAATGTTTCCTCAAATTTGAACACGAGGAACATAATTACACCATCCCTACTGACCCATCACCTTTCAAGACTTGTAACATGCTATACTGGCCCAATGATGTGATAGTACCAATCAAGGTATCTACCACTCTCCCTACTTCACCTTTTCCTACAAGCCCATCAACCAAAACTACCACTACATCTCCCACATCTAACCTTACTATCCCTACTACCACTGCAGCCTCTACCACTGACTCACCTATTTCCCCATCATCTAGCAAGTTGTTTATCCCCACTACCCACATATCAACTATTGATCCCTTAGAAGGTGTTTTTTAATGCCTCACTCTGGGGGAATACCACCTATACAATATCGACACCTTCCTCACCCCGTAAGAGTATGGGAACCTACGTCAACACCCCAGTTATGAAATCCACATTGGTAGCATTTTTTCTTATGACCCTCCCCACCTTCACACTAATCTAATGTATGGGGGACTTGATATGGCCACATATAAAATTGAACCTCCATCCCAAACCTGGCCATTTCATCCGACCTAAACTCCCTCACTAACCACCGCTTCGCTCACACTTTTCTCCACAGGTGCGAGTGGAAAGGATTTGGCTTCAGATTTTACGAATAGGGCCTCCATACTGTCATTTCCTATACCTCTCGTAAACACAATGACCGTAGCGGCATAGGTTTTGATGCACCACTTCTAAGAAGGTTCACGTCAATTTCATTCAGGATGGAAAACCTTCCCCACCTCATTTACCCACATTACCCTCTTCACCCACGGATTCCATAGATCTCGAATCTATTCCTCCTAACTTTTTTTTTCATAAACACCATTTCCTTGGGACCTCTGACCTATCAATGCGATGGCGAGGCTCCCTCTTCTCTCCCATTCCTGTATCCTGACATGATAGATGACAATACACCTTCTATTAATTTCATTCAATGTCAGGATGATGAATCCATCCTCACTTACCTTGGTGCAGAAGATTCTTATATTCATCAGTCATTACCTTCTGAGACGCAAACCATGTTGAATGAATCGACCATCGAAATCAACATTAACACTCAAGATGACCCACACATTCTAAAGATCAGACAATTCTAAGATGTTATTGAACAAGAAGCCTTCACCTCTTTCCATCGGAACCATAACAACGTGTTTACCTGGTCCTATGCTGATATGCTTAGTATTGACCCAAAAAATCATGGTCCACAATATAATAACCATTCCTGATGCCAAACCCATCAAACAAAATCTATGGAAAATGCATCTCGTATTGCTCTTCTGGTTAAAGAAGAGCTTCAGTGCCTTCTCTCAATTTCTTTCATCCTACCCATTAACTATCCCCAATGGATTTTTAACATCGTTCCTATCACAAAGGCAAAAGGGGACCTCCGCATTTGCACAGACTTCCATGACCTCAACCTAGCTTGTCCCAAAGATGATTTCCCTCCTACTAGGCATCGACCAACTAGTTTATCTCATTGTTGGCCATGAAATTCTATCACTCATGGATATTTTCTCAGGCTACAATAAAATATTACTAGCTCCAGAAGATCAACACAATACTGTCTTCATCACCCCTTGGGGGACTTTCTTCTATCAAGTCATTCCTTTTGGTTTTAAAAATGTTGGTGCTACATATCAACAATCCATGACTTACATCTTCCATGACATCATGCATCGCATATTAGAAGATTATGTAGATGATCTTCTGGCCAAATCTAAACATTGAACTGAGCACTTGTTAGTCCTTAAGGTCATCTTTGACCATCTCATCAAGTATCATGTGCATCTTCAACCAAAGAAGTGCGTCTTTGTGGTACTTTCCAGAAAACTCCTAGGTTTCATTATTTCTTTACGTGGCATAGAATTCGATCCTACTAAGGTCAAGGCTATTCTGGAAATGCCTCCACCCACTAATCTCCTACAAATTTGAAGCCTAGAAGGTAGGTTACAATCTATTCATTGTTTTATCTTACAACTTTCCAACCACTTTCACCTGTTTCATCATTTTTTCAAGAAAGACGTTTCATTCAAATGGGATGATGAGTGTCATAAAGCCTTTGAGGCCTTAAAACAATACCTCCTTCAACCACCAATTCTCATTCCTCTTAAGGATGACCACCCCTTTTACCTATACATTTCCACCACTGACCATTCTTTAGGTGTCATGCTTTCTCATTGCGATGACCAACACTGAGAGAAAGTAGTTTATTACATAATCCGTACCCTTCTGGACCACAAAACTAGATATACCCACGATGAAAAACTCTGCCTAGCCTTAGTTTTCGTCGCTACCAAACTCCACCATTACCTACTTAATCACAAAACCTTCATCATTACTAAAACTGACCCATTACACTATATGTATGCCAAAACTTATCAACATCAACATGCCGCACATTGGCTTATGCTTATTTCCAACCTAAACATAGAATTCATTCATTAAAATTCCATCAAGGGCCAAGCTATTGCTGACCAACTGGCTGACACACATATTTTTAGGAATCAACCATCTAACTTGTGGAATTTGTGGAGGTCACTTTAGTGGTTTGGCTGTTGAAAAATGCATTCTTTGTCTAGGCTATTATTGGCAGACCCTAAACCGTGACTGTTATGATTATGTCAAATGTTGCATGAAATAACAACAACATGCTAATCTCCACCACACACCTATTCATACCTTACAGGTCACATGATACCTTTGGGCTTTCTCTCAATGGGGTTTAGATCTTGTCGGTGAGATCAACATCCATTCTTCACAACGCCACCAATGGATCATAATTGCTACTGAATATTAAACTAAATGGGTAGAGGCCATTCCCCTCATTCCTAAAAAAGCTGATAAAATATGTGAATTCATCAACCATCACATTATTTGTCACTTTGGTGTTTCTCACCATCTCATCACTGATAATGGGAAGCAATTCAAAAACAAAACCCTATGACATCTTTGTGATGCTTTTGGCATTTAACTTAGTTTCTCGTCACCTTATTACCCACAAACCAATGGCTAAGCTGAATTAACCAATAAAACCTTGAACAAAATTCTTATGAAAGTAGTCAACGATACTGGAAAGGATTGGCATACGCACATTCCTTTTTCCTTGTGGGCTTATCGCACTAGTATTCACACTTTGACTATTGTCACCCCCTTTTCTCTGGTCTACAGTACTGAGGTTGTCTTACCTCTCAAAGTCTAGATTCCATCTCTCTGCATCTCAATACAAGACATGCTCAACGACGATGAATTTTGCCAAGATATTTTGGCACAACTTAAGTTATTAGATGAATGTTTTCTCAATGCTCTTGACTATCTTCAAATCTACCAAAAAGGTATCAAACGTGCCTATGAAAAACATGTTCAGGAATGAAATTTTCAGGTCGGTGACCTCATCCTAAGGGAAAATCAGCATGTAACCAAAGAGGAGAAAATTAAATAGGAAAATTTTTCCCCTAATTGGCTTGGACCCTATATTGTTACCCATGCCTATAGATCAGGTGCTTATCATTTGTCTTCACTCGAAGGTAAACCTGAACTTGAGCCCCTTAATGACTTACATCTTTGACCATTTTATTGTTGATGTCAAGTTCTATGCCACTTTCTGGAAGTTGATCGCTCATCCCTTGAGCGTTGTTCACCTTCAATATTACTCGCTTTGAGGATCCACAACTCAAAAAGAATCATGTGATTCATGTCACCTTTCAATCTTATCTTCAATATGAGAACCACGGCTTTACTCGTAGCATGAATCTCATGGATACTTTTCGTCTTCTTCAAGATGGAATCCCATGGTTGTTCATCACTCGAAACCACCTCTTCCATAGTTAATCTCTGTGTGCTATGGTATTATCTTCTAAGCAAGAACCTAATCTTCCTCTATAGTCTTTTCCATGACTTAAATGTCCAAAAAACAAAAAGGGATACAACTCCTTGAGTCAAACTTTTAAAAAAAGATGGCTCTCTCAAAAGGGACATCTCTTCTTTATATGTCGCCGCTATAAATAGACTACTCCCTTGAAGGACAGCTATATCAAGCTATTTCATAAATCCAATAAAAATATCCAAAAGCTTCACGCATGGATCAACTTCATGAAGACCTAAAGGAGATAATATACTCACCCCATATAGACTTCCCGCATTGATCAATCTATTAAAAACAAGCAAATGAAGAAAAAGATGAAATTTTATTCATGGACTTGCGTATTTTTGATCCTGGGTTTCTTGTTCTGAAAGACACACTATCATACATTAAGTTACGCTAAACCATCCATTCTCACCTCCTTTCCTTTTTAGCCTAATTTCCTTGTTATTCAAGGGACTTTCCGCAAATGTGACATTTCATTACTATGCAACTTTCTTCACCCTTAGAATGGTCCATTATGCAACGCCTTTAGGGTCTTCCATTCATAATCCCCTCATAGGTCTAGTAGACTCGTTAGGGTTCTTATCAATTCAGTGGCTCTTTTACCACCTCTTTCCATTCACCTTCCTCATTACTTATTGATTATCCTACACAAGACCAGATCCCTGACACCTATATTTAAAAATCACTCAATCATGCCTACAACCTAAACTCAACCATGCCTACGACCTAAACTCAATCATGCCTATGACCTACATTCAACTGGGCCTAACACCTATCAACCCATTCCTCTACCTTATCATAATCTTCCCTAGCTTATAGTAGAACTACATTGGCTTGAGGTCCCTTTTTACCGGGACTATGTCGGCAACACTTCGAGGGCATGGGGGCCCTTGGAGGTTAGCTCGGCCAATATTTACCCTAACCAATTCCCCCTAAAACCTTTCCTATTCACATTCTACCCTAGTTAATTTCCTTTCTATATCAATAGCTGGAAATTAAACCAAACAAACAACAATTGCTAAACATCTTTACCATCATAACTCATACATTCATTTCATCAGGTCTAGCATTTCTTTACCATAATCATACATTTTCCTACAAATCATCTTAACATGATCCATACCATCATTAATTGCAAAAATTAATGAATTAGAAATTTAATCAACTATAAAACCTGACTCAACCATGCCTACCACCTGACTCAATCGTGCTTATGACCTGACTCCACCATGCCTATGACCTAACTCAACCATGCCTACCACCTCACTCAACCATGCTTATGACATGAATCCACCATGCATAAACATACCTATTTTCCATCCATCTATACATAAAAATCAAATTCTGCCAACACAAGTATATCATCAGCCAATCATCCATCTCATCATAATAATCTGTGTATCCATACAATATACACTAATGCCAAATAATAATCACAATCTCTCAAAAAATCTCATATACAGCCTCACCATCTTCAGCATGCATGCCAGTATGTGATCAAAAATAACAAAAAATATCATCTACATCCTCACCATCTTTGGCATGCAGGCTGATATGTGATCAAAAATAACAAAAAAATCATCTATATTCTCATTCTCTTTGGCACGTAGGCCGGTATATATAAAAAATAAACAACTATACAAAACAGGAGGTACATATGGCTATCAGACATCACCCTGATGGATATCTTCTATATTTATCTCACCTATCTCCTCCTCCTCCTCCACTACTGTGTGGTGTCCTACTAACATCTCACCGCCCACCATGGTTTCTGGCCTAATCTCTGCCGGTACCTCACCTGTGGCTGGCCTCCTTGAACTAGTGGCCTCACCCTGACCCTGTCTCAGGGCTCGATACCCCCTATGCTCTCCACACTATTGGTGCACAACCTGGTCCTCTCACTTGAGGCCTACTGTGCTCTATACTCTCCATAGGATAGGAAATCTATCCTTGCGACCATCAGTTGATCCTGATAATACCTCACCTTGCCTAAGGCATCCCTCAAACTACCTATAGGTACTATCTGTGGTGGTGTCATTGGCCTCGGCCCCTGTACCTGTCTCTCAGGACCTTATCCCTCTGGTACCTATAAGAGTGACCCTATACCTATGCCTCTTCCTGTCCTAAGGGACCATGTCCCACCCCTTCCTGTATCTAGGCCTCAAAGGCCACAACCTACACATGTGCAATGGCTGAATGGCCCTGCAAACCTATAATTTGTGCCTGTAGTACGGCCACCTGTACCCCATCCCCATCTCCACCCTATGTGGGTTCTTGTTCCTACACTACCTGGGCCTGTAGATTGGCCACCTATGCCTGCAAAGTGGTAACCTGAGCCTCTAAACCTATCAAATTCCATTGCACTAACCCCAACTATGTAATCAAAGTAGCCACCTACCCCTATAGGGTGTCCCTCTGCATTGTGATGGTGGGTAAATATTTCTGCCCCGACCTCGGTGGTACTACTTGTAAATGTGCAGCCCACCATTTTTGGTATCTATCCATCACCCTGACATCATCAATCCATCGGTCTACCACTCACTCCTCCTACCCTGTTGATAATGTCGGCTATAGTAGAGGTAGAGGCCTCTCCATGTTGTCCCTCCTATATTGTGAGAAGGGTGGGGGTATATCCTGAAGTAGCTCAAAATGCCATCTGAACCTATCTATGGGTATCATCTTGTACTCTCCTACACATTGCCCCTCTATCCATCGGAGAAGTTATAGCTCTTGTAGCTCCTCGTCCATCTGCCCATATGACGGGAAACCCACATATGGCCTCCAAATGATGTCCACGCTAGACAACCCCTCTAGAAAATGCCTGTAACAGGCTACATTGTGTGTAGCCATAGCATCCCGGTGCTCTCTAACACCAGGTACCCATCACCTAGAGCCTACTAAGACAAATCCTACCTCAAATGCATCTGGACGAGGCATACCAAATTGATACACACACATGATTTGTTTGTATGCTCAGCAATGTAGTAGAAACGTGCAACTTAGGTTGAACCTATGTAGCCTCCCAAAGGCCCATAACTCTCTGTATAGTTACACCAAGAATGTTGGTGCCCATGCAAACTAGGTCCTATCCTCCATCATGTCATGAAGAACCCCCTTCAATGCCCATGAGAATCTCCCACCCTCTACGTCTAGCAATGCAAAACAACAAACTACCTCCATCAGCAACACCATTACCCTCATCTCCTCTGGATGGGCCCGGTACATATCTCTGTAGCTCATACTGGCACTATGGAACCTCATCTCTGCTAGCCCCTCATCAAACATAGTAAGAATCAACTCCTACGATGCCTTTGAGGAGATAGAATACACCTACATCCCCACTATCAGTAACCACAGGATCCTATACACATCCTCTAGGATGACTGTGATCTAATCCGTCAGTAGATGGAAGGTATTGGTTACTGAGTCCCATCTGTCGATGAGGGTGACCATCAAACTTGGATCCTAAACTATGTGCTAGTAGCGTCTGACCCTACTAATGCCAACCTCTACAACATGATGCCAATAATCGGTTATCGTGCTCCCTCGTACCTCCATGAGCAGGGGCGGTACCCTATCCCGCATCTGTAGCTAGTCCCTCATATTCACCCAACAAAACACACTATTGTCAAAACCTTCCCATACCAAACACATATTTTACCCAATAAACCTTGCCCCCAACCCTTATTACTTATTATACCCACTCTATCGATTCTCCCTTACTAAAACAATCTTTTCATGCACCTTATACCTATTCCCTACTCATTACCCTTTGTAAACATATTACCCTTACCGTTATCACTCCCCTTACTTCTATCTCTCATCCCTTACCCTTCTTTTCCCATCCTTTTATACCTATTGATCTATTCTCCTCTAAACCCAACTAGCATCGGTTCCTTATGACCGGCATCGGTCCCTTGTGACCGACATCGATCACCTGCTACATAACTGATGTTGACAGTTTCCAACCGACATTAGCCAACCCTTGGCCGGCATCAGTCACTGTCGTGGCATCAAATCCACCAACCCTACCCTATTTCTCTAAAAATTCAACATTCTACCCTACCTACCCTCCCATTCCTACCCTAAGCTCATCTAAATTCATCCTGCTCCTCTTTAACCTACATACCACTTCCTACCCTTCCTATTTCACCCATTTTATTCTAAATTTAAATTTAATCTCCCGCTAAACCTATAGATTCACCTACCAAATAAAGAATGAGATTGAATCTTACCTCATCGTGATGCCATCTCCGTGGAGGCATGACTAACCATTATGCTAGTGGCCCACCCAACCCCTCTCCTGCCTCTGCCATCACCAAATGCTCTCCTCACCTCCACCCATTCAAATTCTCCACACCGATCTTAAGGACCCGTCTACCTAGCTCCTCTCACCAACCGGATCTCTCCACCTCAGCCAGGTATAGTACCTCATAATTTTCTCTTTAAAAACACCACAAGACATATGGCTTTATCGTTTTCTCTAATGGTACACCACAAAAATGATTCCGTAAAATATGGAATTTTAGTTTTCTAAACCCACCTCGACCTAACTAACGTCGGTTGTATCTATACTTTCATCGGTCTTTTTCCCTAGAAAACCATGCTTAGTTTACCGAGTCCGTGATTAGTTAAGCATGACCAGTGTCAGTTACCTATTTTGGCTCCATAGCAAATCATTACACCTTATCTATTTTCCCAAAAAAAAATTCACCTAACCTGATGCTGACGCTGACCCTCCAACTCATCCTCCTGACCTCATTATTTATCACCCCACCTCACCATCAGTTGGGGCATATTTATGCCCCTCTCGCAGCCTTACCCATGCCACACCTTCTTTTTATCCACACTTGACCTCCTGTACCATGACCTATATGCTTGGACTCGGAACATTGTTGGTGGCCTTTGAACCACTGTACTCACTATACCTTGCGATGTGTTTACCCGTATTCATTTATCCTACCAACCTTACCTTGCCTATTGCTAGGATGTTTATTCTGACTTGACCTTTGGTGTACTGGAACATACCTAAACATTTCTGCACATGACCTTTGTTGTGTTTCCACACCATATCCTATACATTGGATATCAGATGTACTTAAACCCTGTTTTGATAGACCTATCGACCTTGGACGATGTAGATTTTGCAAGATTTTCACTTTGGTACCTATTATCCTGCAAAATTATCAAGGGTAATTTGTAGGTAACCATACCGAAAGTTTTGTTTTGGCCCAAGGAAGTTTGAAAACGTTTGAAAGAATCCCAAAATTCTCTTCCGAAAATTAAGTTTTAAGGACTTAGCAATTTTTCAGTCTTTGCGCCAAGGGCGCTGATAAGGTCCTGTCGACATGCTGAAAAGTGCGCCAAGGGTACTGATAAGTTCCTATCGACATGATGAAAAGTGCACCAAGGTGCTGATAAGTTCTTGTCGACATGCTGAAAAGTGCGCTAAGGCGCTGATAAGTTCCTGTTGACATGCCGAAAAGTGCGCCCTTTTGCACTGAAGAGTAGTTTTTTCCTGGGATCCATTGATCGTTTTTCTAAAATATTTAAAAAGCATGTTGGCATACATGATGACATCATCCATGTTGCACCATGGGATGTTGCCATCCAAAAGCTCGCCCAAGTCAACTATTGACTTTTTAGATATTTTGTAAGTGGTTGGTTTGCTTTTGTCTTCTTTCCTCTTCTTCTTCTATAAATACTGGAATACTTGTTGTATTCTTGGTGGACATTTTTTAGATGAAAATAGAAGTGAGGAGAGAAAGAATTTGAGCTTTCTTGTAATAGAAGAAAACATTAATACAAATATTAAGACTTTCTGCTGAATACCTGTGTTATGCATCAGACCTTTCTTATGTTAGATCTGTATGTGTTTATTCTGTTAGATTCATATCTACTTTTTTTTCATTTGCTCATCAGTATTGCTTTGTTCGTCTATGCAATTAGTTTCGGCTCTGTTTACTACCAGCCCAAAACATAGACCCTTTGACCTTTCTACTTTGGAATTCATTTCTTTTCTCCCTTCAGATCCGTCTTCCTTCCTTTCCTTCCTTCATTCCTTTCTGTTCTCTGTTGAAACTACCTCTACTGGGATGAGATCCCAAACCCCCTGAAGGCAGGATATTGTGAGACTTACACAGATTCCTGCTAGTAGAATAGCAATAAACCAGTTTCACTTTACTGACTCAAAGAGGGGCTATGCCCTGCACACTGTTGGCTCGTCTATCCATAGATCTGCCCAAGCGACAGATTTTTAGACCAACAGTACCATGCCTCCATTTATACGTGTGCGTATGTTCGACTGTCACTACCTTTGCCCCTAGCCCATTTCCCTATTTTCCTGATTTGACCTCTACCCCATTACCTATTTTTACCTCCACCTACCTTACCCAAACCTACCTATCTTACCGTTGATTAGGTGGATATTCCCGTGTCCTCACCCGTTGCATCTTGCAATGATGGTACCTATTTTACTCGGCCTAATAGCCTTAACTTTCCTATGGCCATGACACTTATCCAAATGAACCTTGACCTTTTGACCTTTTGGATGTACCAGAACCACACCTATGTCCTCCTGCATCTTACCTCGTTGAGTGCATGGACTGTATCCTCTACCCTAGATACCGAATCTCAAAAACCCTTGTTTGGATGACCTTTGCGACCCTATCTAACATACATTTGTTATGTTGAGCAACGCTTATATCTCATGGCATTTCACAAAGTGTGTGTACATATGAATGTTCTACCTAATCACCCACCCTACCTCTTACAATCACCATACCCTCGACCATCTCCTTATTCACACATAACCCTATTTTCTCAAACCACCAACCTCATCATTTTATCAAACCACTCACCACTTCCTCCTCTCACCACATCAATTCCTAGTTTAAGGGGGGTTACCTTCACCCACAGTTGGGAAAACATCACCTTCACCCACACATGGGGCAACCACATCCTATTTTTGTCAATGTCGCTAAACAATACAAGCTACACAACAAAAAGGGGCAAAAGGTAGACACTAAAATTTGTTCACACTCCCCTTGGTCCCCTGTCAAATAACCAACTCAAACATATTCACCTAACCATGGCCCCTTCTACCTCACATTAATATTAATTTAATTAACTTAATTAAATTAATACCCATCCTCATAATATTCATTATTTAATTATTTTAATTAAGTTAATTTCCACCTCACCATTCCACCTCATCTAGCCACCTCACCCTAGACCTATTCTTGACATGTTTCCATAACTAACTAAGACTTGGTCCCACTTACCTTAATTATCTAAGAATTAGTTTAACCCTAAAAATCAAGGCCTATTAGCCCTCTAACCACCTTCCCTCTCATAAAAAGGTAACATCCATTCGGATCCGTAGAAAAGGGAACAAACTTGATCCAAAAGATGTGAGATTTGCCATTTTTAGTAAACCTAGGGAATCCCAACTTAATCGAAGCCGGTCACCCCTAAACCGACGCCAATCAACCCGGAACCGTTGTTGGTTACAATTTATTCACCTTAGCAACCTTGTTTTTGGGTTGGCACATTCTGAGATCAAGGAGACAAGAAGATAGCTGCATGCAAGTAGAACTAGATTCTTTTCATGCACCCAGATATCCATAGCTAGCACTAGGACAGATCCAGAAGGATTGCACTCACAGTGAAATTCAGGAGGCATCACTATTACACCAAGCTTCATCCCACCAACCACTCATCATCACCACTCAACCATTGGACTTGCAACATTGGTAAGTGCTTTATCACTAATCATTTCCATTTTTATTCTGCCCATAGAGTTGTTATCATTTCTGTTATAATTCTTCCATTAATATTCCCATTCCTCCATAGTCTAATTTCTAAAAAACTCAAATACCTCACCCACCCCTTTATCAAATCACCTATCCTAGCCCTTCCACCTCTCTGAGTGCTCTTACCATTCCCATAGACCTTGTCATCCCCTCATTTAGCTCTCTCTAACCTCACCCAGACTCTGCAATAAGGTTTTTGTTGGACTACTGTCACCCGACTTTACTGACACTAGTTACCCATGACCATCATCGGTCTCCCCTAATCAGTCATCAGTTATACCCGACTGACATTGGTCTCTTTATTTCATACCCTTTTTTCAATAACAGAACCAATCAGCCTTTTACCAAGTGACCTAAACAGCCCAAAACCTAACCCTAGCCTGTTCCAGTAACCTGACACCTACCTACCCTTTAGATCTGGCTATAACCTAGCCTACTATATTAGATTTTCTTATTGTGCTTGAATGAGATACATAAATCATATAAACTACAATATGGTTTTTCTTATTTCTTGCATTAATTTGATTTAAACAATGGATTGACAGCCATCTATGGAGTATCACACTTACCAGATCTAGCACACGCTAGGAAGTCCACTGTCATATATTATTTAACTCTTCTTTTGTGGTCTTGTTTTCTATTTAAGGTAGTTCCTACCAGACAAAAGGAAGCTCTCACATTCAGTATTGGATTGAGAAGTCAGAACGCGCACAACAATAAACAACTGACTAGTATAAATAGGTATTCCTCCTTGGCCCTTACCCTTATCTGTTTCGTCTCAATAAAGAAAAGAAAACAGTGAAATATTTTGGCACACCTGGTGGGACCCATCAGGGGTTCTATTAAATTTTCTTCATTCCTAGGAAAAAGTTGTGTGTTTGATTCCCTTTAAAAGGATTACACATTAATATTCTCTTCTAGTAATGCTCTCCTCTTTCTAATTTCTCTAAAAGAAACATTTCTCTTGGTACGTTTAAAAGGAATCAATCTTCTTTCTTGCTTTCTGCATTTAGTGAAAGAGCATACCCTCTCCTATTCATCATTTGCTTCATCGAGCATAATGTTTTTGATTTGGGCTTAAAATTGGTTGCATTACATTCAAATTTGTTGCATTTAGGTCAAATTAAAATGAGGGCAACCTAAATGCTGGAAGTCATGCCTGGCTAATGGTTGACACAAAGAATCGTAAAAAGCACATTCTCTTTCTCTCTCTGTGTCTTACCAAACTACACAAAATTGAAATATACACATCTTTATTAAACAACATCTTACCTGGGGACACCTGTCAGTGATCACATGATCAGAGGATTGGCATGTACTCCCCATCTCGTTACTTCTATCGAGTTATTACCTCAGAGGAAGGCCCGCCCCCTCCATAACATAACCTGAAACCTCTCCTTTTATATATCCTTCTTCATAAGAAGCCTTCCTCACAAAAAACTCTATTATAAATTCATGAGCCAGTATTCTAAAATATCATAAGCTCAACACATTAAAAATCACTTGTTAGATACATGTTTTTAGCATTTGATTGATGTGCATTTTGAGGTGTGAGGATACGTTTCTCCATTTTTCCATTCTTTTTCCTTGCACACTCCACAACCATAGTTAGAGTATTCTGACTTCTTCTGAGTGTGTCAGGACTTCATCGCATCATCTCGAGACCTATGGGTTGGTCATTTTTCTCACTCAAATTCACAACAATCCATTTTTCTACATTTTTCAAATTTTCACAGTAACCGACATCAGTTTATCCACTGGCATTGGTCCCCCCCTAACTGGCATCAGTTTTCTATTATTTTGGGTTAAATTACCCAAAGAACACTTATTTCATTTTCTTTGTTAGCAGAGTTCCTATGAGTCTTTGTACTCTTTATGCTTTCAGAAACAGTCATCATACAACTTCTTCATCTGACTGTCACCAGTTTTTGCCTCATTTGGTAAAATCATTCCTATCTCGCACTAACCAATGTCAGTTACCCTTGAACTGGTATCGGTCATCCTTAACCGTTGTTGGTTGCCCTATGCTGAATCTCAGCTAATACATTGCCCAAATTCACATATAAACACCTATTTACTTCATTCCCACTACTCTTTGTGTCATCTGTAGGATACAACATCACTTGATATACATTCATTCACATGGTGTTGACTCGCAACCAAGCTAAAGCTCTTATATTCCACGTTAGTCGTAAACCACTCTCTCCTAGTCCTTCATCCTAGTCCTTCACCACCCTCTGTCCTGTCACCCATGGATCCAACCCTATATACTACCATTTCCATAGGCAATGAGGAATTCACGTGACTCCTCGACCAGAATCATGTGGCCTTATAGTTCTACCTTTCCCACTCGTCCACCCGAGACTCCTCAGGTCACTTGATATATGGCATGCATGTATCCATCTCTCTTGCCCTTATTCCAACTTTTACGTTAGCCCCTAACAATGTGGCGTTACCATCACATGTTTTTCCCCCATTGGTTTCATAGCTAGGCCTCATAGCTGTTGTGACTGCTACATCTGTAGTATCAATCATGCATGTAGTATCTTTTTTCCCTTCATTGACCACTAATACCATAACCCCATCCGAACCCATTGTCTCATAGATACCAATTGTAACACAATCTATCATGGTGTCATTGACACCTACTCCACTCCATAATCTTGTCCTCTCCATCCCACAAGTTTTCCCCTAATCACTACTAGAGTCATTGAGAACGTCCCACATACATACCCATACTATCAACAACCCTATATCTTGTCTGTCACCCATTCTGGATATATGCCCTCTATGTCAGTCCCCTATTCTCAACCTTCCTCTTCAGCATCGCTAAACACTGGAATGCCACCCGCATCATATGTTCAGTACCAGCCATCCTACACCACATGAGGATCCCTTCCATCACAACCTACTAATGACCTCATCAAATTAATGATGGAAAAGATGCAGACACTAGAAGCATCGGTTTCAGGCTCATGTAATCCTCTCACCTATGATGAAATCTGTAATGAGCCGATTCATCCATCCATCCCTATTCGTCCATACCTTGTACATTGGGAAATTCCAAAATTCAACTGTTTGACTAGTAAATAAGACCCGTAGAAGCATTTTCGGTCTTTCAAACATGGGTGTTACCTGATCGGCCATGATGATGCTTTACTCCTATGGACCTTCCCTATGTCCCTGATAGGAACTACATTGGATTGGTACAATGGGCTACCAAGATACTCCATCTATTTATTTAATCAGGTAGTCTAAGTCATCTTAGACCATTTCTCAATCAAAATTGTTAAGAAGGTCACCATGACTGATCTTTATTCCACACGAAAGTATGATGATGAGTCTATCGCTAACTTTGTCACTTGCTGGCACAGCCTAATTAACCAGCTCACATTTCAATTACCTCAAACTAAACTCATAGATTTTTTTACTCAAGCTTATGCTAGACATATCTAACCAACCCTACAGGTGTAGACCTTTTGTACTTTTGACGATGCATTCACCGTGGCATGGAAATTGGATATTCATTCTATCGAAGAGAAGAAAATTCAATTGTGTAACAAGAACATCACTTTCAAATCAAATGATGCTTCTTCATCTTTGAAACCCCAAAAATAACTATTCAAAACCCAAAGGATCTTCCAACGCCATAGTTCTCAAGGTTGGCCCCCCTCATCCATCAAACCCAGCCAAACATCCTTCTAATTTCTCTCCCGTCCAAGCTTTCTAGTTAAGACAAGAATAACAAAAGTACACTTTAATAGGAGAACCTTATGCTTCTGTTTTGGAAAAACTTATTAAGGTTGGTGCCATTACCCTCCCACCTATAAACCCACACACTACTTTTGACCCTGAGTGCTCCATGCCCACGTGGTATAAGGAACATGACTTTTACAATTATCATCGTGTCAAAGGTCATAGTGACAATAACTGCATCACCTTCAAGAATATTTTCTAAGAAAACTTAGACAATGGATATCTAGTCTTGGATAGCCTGAATTCCCATTGTTAGTGCAAATCACAGCACCCCTAGATGCAAATCAGGTTTCTAAGTTGATGTTACTAGCATCCAGTGTGATTGCACAACATTGAATCCTTTCTCCAAGTGTGGGACTTGCAAAGATGAGAAAGGAATCTCCAGAGAAGGCTGGTTCCTCTTCATAAACTACCTGCCACAAGCTATTCCAGTGCAGGAAAGCTAATCTAATCCTAATCTAACCATGCCAAGGAGACAGAGAGAGAGAGAGAAAAGGGAAAAACAGAGCCTACACTAAAACGGTGATACACCAGAGAAGGAAAATGTTGAACATCTATCAAAACTGCCATGGAACAAGGAGAGGTGAGCAATGGGAAGGATGGACAGATGCATCACAGGCCCAAGGATAGATTTCACACAGAAAATGTCCCAAAACTCCATGAACATAGCTCCAGACCTGTAATGAACATTAGAACATGCACAAATACCTGCAATGAAGAGAGGCAAGAAGAGAACAAGCAAAAACAAGCAAGGATGGACAGATGCATCACAAAACACGTTTTTTGTTGCTTCAGAAGTTTGCACAGAACATCATTTCAATAGTAAAAGGAAAAAACGCCATTACAAGCAGGGGGAGGAGGTTCGAACTCCATTTTCAACCCCTGGAGAAGAAAAGAAGGGAGGGCAGAGCAGAAAAGATGAACACCCTTTTAAAAATGAGCCAAATCTAGGTTTATACAATGCATGGGTCAAGCCCAGGAGAGAGAAAGAGCAGGAAAACGTGCAGATCTAGTCCAACCATTGACATAAAATTCATTCTTCATTAAAATCGGTGGTTGTGGCCATGCTGAAACATGTGAATTAAAATCGGTGGTTGAAACATCACTTCTGGCCATGCTGAAGAAGAATGTGACCCATGTGCATTAAAACTGGTTGTTGAAACATCAGTTCTACCATTACCACACGTCAGAGGTGTTTCTTGATTTTCTCTCTCCAAACTGAACCAAAATGCAAGATTGACCCTAGAATCATGTAGATAATTTCACTAGCTTTCCATTGATATAAAGAACGTGAAAATCTGAGCTCTGGATCAAAAGTTATGGCGATCTGAAGATTTAGGGCAAAAAACAGGCCAAAACAGATCGGCGGGAAAAATATTTGATTTTTTCCCACGCACTTCCACTTGGATGACACGTGTCAGGATCTGATTCATCCATGGGTTCATCCTCTGAAAATTCCTTTCAGGCCTCTGACACTTGGACACGTGGCACTATTTTATTAGATTCAGGCCTGAGGGGCGCACTTAGCAACTTTTCAACCTTTTGACACATGGCACATTTTGATTCGTTGGCGGCTCTTTCGGCTTTTCGCGTCCCACGCGTACTTTTGGCCTGGATGTCCCAAACTATCTGGGACAAATTTCTCCGAACCACCCGATTCGGGCTTCCTTGTTCCTATTTGCAGTGAAGACACGTGGCAAGATTCCATTCGCTCTCGGCTCCTTCGGCTTTTCGCGTCCCGCGCGTACTTTTGGCCCGGATGTCCCAAACGAAAGTCCTCCTGTTTCGAAGCGTGTCGAACCGGCCTCAGTTCACGTCCTCCGCGTACTTTTGTCCCAACTGTCCCGGAAGTTCCCTGGGAAAAATTTCTCCGGCCTGTCCCGCGAAATGGACTACCTGTTTAGCATATTTTGGGCCTTGTTCCAAACCGGCCGATCCGGTTCCTCGTCCCAGATGTCCCAACTGTGCGAAACAAGACTTGGGCATTTTTTTCCCCCAACGTTCCAACTGTCTCGATGTCACAACTATCGCCGGAGACCGCCTGGACTAGGACTTGGCCGATTTTCTTCATTTTTCTTGCCCCAAGCTTGGTTTTTTGCAATTTTTTCACACTTTTGAAACTTGCTGGGTTTTCTTCTTGGATGGGAGAGTTAGAAGGAAGCCGAGGGGACCCCAGAAACATGATTTTTTCCTTGAATCAATCTACTTGCTTGGGACTGAATAATCTGATGCATGTTATCAAAATTACCCTGGGGGGTGAATTTTTGGATAACAATTTTGGCGACTCAGCGGGGTCATCTACCTGCTAGATGAAGTTACCAGTTTCCTGAAGCATCCATTGGGCATGGAGTCATGAGTTGTAGCCTGCAAACTGATCTGAACTTTGAAAACCTCCTCTCTAAGCCACTTGGAAACCACTGAACTTAGAGTTGTTCTCACCAAAATGTCACTGAAATGGACTGTGCAAGAGCAAAACCAGCACCACAAAAACTATGTACAGAACTGAAAATCATACATGCTCCAAATGGAACATGCAGAGTGTGCACAAGCACTTCTTTTGCTAAAAGCAAACCTACCTACTCTACTCTAACTGGAAGCAAAGGCAAGCTAAACAAACCTGCAACTGGTTGTGCAAAATAGCTTCCTTTCTTCAAAATTGGCAACCATGCAACTGATTTGGCACTGAACATGGCTGATTGGATGAATGGAAAATCAACAAGAAGCTGGTCTTCCACCCAAATCATCAAGGTATCAGCTGAAGGAAAATTCAATACCTCTTTTAGTTGCTCTGCATTTGGATTGAAGAGGTATGACAGCTGATCCTTGGTACTTTGTAGCTCACCCTCATGCTCAGAAGCAAGCATGACTGGTTGTGACTTCTCCTTTAGCTCCAATGAAGCCAAATACCTGATTGGGCAAGGTATGGTCCGTTTGATATGCCCATAGCTCTGATTTTAAACTCCAAAAATGAAGTCTTCTTGCAGACCTTCTTGAATGGATGGTGTGGAAGAAATGGTGAAATTCCTCTGTCCTTTCTCTTCCTCTAGTGAAGAACATGAAAGATTAAAATCTTCCAATCTTAGTTCCAAAGAGCTGCTATAAGATGCAGGCTGCTGCAAATGAATGTTCTCCTTCATGACAGCAGACTCAAGTGTTTGGAATGTGGATGATGAAAGAGAGAATGGTGGAAACTCAACCGGCTCTTCTCCATCAAAACAGTCCTCCAAATCTGACAGATAAACTGCCTCATGGCTGTCTTGCTGCAAATGCTCCACTTCCTCCATGGTGTCTTCTTGATCTGTAACTTGACCACCATGGTTTCTTTCACCCTCCAACATTGAGTTTGAGAGATCAAACTCCTCTTCAGTACTAGAACTTGAGAGAGGTGAAGTAGAAAGAAGAACTGAAGGTTCTCCTGTAGCCTACTTTGTGCTCAAAGCCCTTGGATCTACAATTTTTCTCCTCCACAACTAGAATGTGCTCCTCCTCTTTTGGATTTGGAGCAGCTTCTTCCTCCTCTACTACTTGAAGGCAATCTTGCTCTTGATAAAACTCTTCCTCTAGCATGAAGTTTGTCAAGTCAAACTCTTCAGTCTGCTGCTCTAGAGGAAAAGTTGGGACTGCAAGATCTTCTTCTGAGCTTTCTTCCTCCATGGCCAATTGTGCAAATTGAATTGGATCAGCATTTCCTTCAAATAGGGTGCCAACATGGACACCACTTTCTAAGCAAACTGACTGCTGATCCGCTTCTTCTTTTTTCTCTTCTTCTACTGTAACAAAATCAGTCCTGACCACCATTTTTTCAACCTTAGCCTCTTCTGAAGGTTTAACCATCAAGGGGATCTTTGTCAATCCCAAATTTAAGAGCCCAAACTCTTCTAAGCTCTTTGTCATTTCTTTTCTTTGTTTGGCTCCTTTTCTTGCTGTCCTTGATGGCCGATTTTTGCAATTTCATCTTCCCCACATGGAATTGGGAATGCAAGAGGAGAAGATGGGTTGTAACTCAATTGATTTGGAAATTTTTTGTGGTGGTAGAGGAGGTGAAACCTCTTGTTTCTTTGGAGGAGAGGTATTTCTTTTAGCTCTTGTGGAGGGGATGACTGTTTGGAAGGAAAAAGGGCAGAAGAATTGAGGTGTGGTGGAAGACTGAGAGATGGAGACATGGGATCAACATTTGGGACAGCAGATGGTGAGTTTAAAATTTGCAATTCCAAATGAGATGATGCTGCTTGAGTAAAGAGGAAAAGAAAAGGCATGATGATGGTGTAGAACTTACCCGTTGACAAGGTTGTTGAATACTCCTCTCATACACCTCTATTTCTTCAATCCACTTGTGCAAGTTGATGGCAGCATCTGTAATCATGAAGTCCAGCTTCTCTTGAGGGCTGATAATGCCTTGGAAAAGGTCCTCACCCATGGACAAGGTGTCCTGCAACCAATTCCAAATGCTTTCATTTGTGCCTGTTGCCCTGGACTGCACCATGTTTACCTCCATCTTTTGGATTTTCTCCAACAGACCAGCATCTTGCATCTGAGTGTCTTCATTATATGCATACTCTTGCTCTTGGAAAGCTCCATAGCCAAACTGATTTTGGCATTGCTGCTCATATGGGTATGCATGCTGATTTTGAATTTGTTCAAAATGCTGATTTGGAGGATTTGTAAAACATGTTGGAGGTGTGAAACATTGCTGCTGTTGTAAATGTGAATTCCATGATGGAAATGAAGTCATGATTGCACAACTTCATAGAATGGAAAAGAATGAAAGAGATGGAAAGAAATATGGATGGAAATGGATGGAAATGAATGGAAAGGAAGGTCTGCAACTTCAGAGATGGGTTGCTGACCAGATGGAGTCACCAGATGTGTTTGCAAGTGCCTCCAAAGGCTGAAATCTTCACAGGAACACACCAACCTGCAAAAGATGAAGTGGAAGACCTCTCAGTCGCACGGTCCCACCGGGAAACTCTAACTTCTGTGATGTGTGCCAAAACTGTTAGTGCAAAATCACAGCACCCCTGGATGTTAATCAGGGTTCTAAGTTGATCACCGGGCGTACTAGCATCCAGTGTGATTACACAACATTGAATCCTTTCTCCAAGTGTGGGACTTGCAGAAATGAGAAAGGAATCTCCAGAGAAGGCTGGTTCCTCTTCCTAAACTACCTGCCACAAGATATTCCAGTGTAGGAAAGCTAATCTAATCCTAATCTAACCATGCCAAGGAGACAGAGAGAGAGAGAAAAGGGAAAAACAGAGCCTACACTAAAATGGTGATACACCAGAGAAGGAAAATGTTGAACATCTATCAAAACTGCCATGGAACAAGGAGAGGTGAGCAATGGGAAGGATGGACAGATGCATCACAGGCCCAAGGATAGATTTCACACAGAAAATGTCCCAAAACTCCATGAACATAACTCCAGACCTGTAATGAACATTAGAGCATGCACAAATACCTGCAATGAAGAGAGGCAAGAAGAAAACAAGCAAAAACGAGCAAGGATGGACAGATGCATCACAAAACATGTTTTTTGTTGCTTCAGAAGTTTGCACAGAACATCATTTCAATAGTAAAAGGAAAAAAATGCCATTACAGAGCAGGGGAGGAGGTTCAAACTCCATTTTCAACCCTGGAGAAGAAAAGAAGGGAGGGCAGAGCAGAAAAGATGAACACCCTTTTTAAAAATGAGCCAAATCTGGCTTTATACAATGCATGGGTCGAGCCCAGGAGAGAGAAAATGTAGGAAAACATGCAGAGCAGTCCAACCATTGACATAAAACGCATTCTTCATTAAAATCAGTGGTTGAAACATCACTTCTGGCCATGCTGAAGAAGAATGCAACCCATGTGCATTAAAATCTGGTTGTTGAAACATCACTTCTTGCCATGTGAAGAAGAATGCGACCCATGTGCATTAAAACCATCAGTTCTGGCCATTACCAGAGGATGTTTCTTGATTTTCTCTCTCCAAACTGAACCAAAATTCAAGATTGACCCTAGGAATCATGTAGATAATTTCACCATAGCTTTCCATTGATATAAAGAACGTGAAAATCCGAGCTCTGGATCGAAAGTTATGGCGATCTGAAGATTTAGGGCAAAAAACAGACCCAAAAACGGATCGGTGGGAAAATATTTGAATTTTTTCCCACGCACTGCCACTTGGATGACATGTGTCAAGCTAGCTATGATTCATCCGCGGGTTCATCCTCTTGGAAAAATTCTCTTTCTGCCTTGACACTTGGACACGTGGCATCTATTTGGTTTGTTGCGGGGGCCTGAGGGGTGCAAAAATTTAGCAACATTTTCAACCTTCTGACACGTGGCATGTGTCTTGTTCTGATTCGTTGGCGGCCTCTTTTGGCTTTTCGCATCCCTGCGTACTTTTGGCCCGGATGTCCCAAACTGTCTGGGACAAATTTCTCCGAACCGCCCGATTCAGGCTTCCTTGTTCCTGTTTGCAGGCAAAGACACGTGGCAAGATTCCATTCGCTCTCGGCTCCTTCGAGCTTTTCACGTCCCCCGCGCATACTTTTGGCCCAGATGTCCCAAACGAAAGATTCCTTCCTGTTTCTGTTTGCGGTGAAGAACATGGCAAGATTCTATTCTCTCCGGTTCGCGTCCTCCGCGTACTTTTGTCCCAACTGTCCCAGACTGCCTGGGACAAATTTCTCCAAACCGCCTGAAATGGGCTGCCTTGTTCCAAACCGGCTGATCTGCGTCCTTTGTGTACTTTCATCCCGGATGTCCCAGACTCTGCGAAACAAGGCTTAGGCAATTTTCTTCATTTTTTTCAGCTTTTTGAGCCCTGCCGCTCCAACTGATTCTGCCTGGAGGCTTTTCGGCCTTCGCGTCCTGACGTCCCAACTGTCCCAAGGACCGCCTAGACTAGGACTTAGCCGATTTTCTATGATTTTTTCTGCCCCAAGCTTGGTTTTTTGTAATTTTTCACCCTTTTTTAGAACTTGTTGGGTTTTCTTCTTGGATAGGAGAGTTAGAAGGAAACCGAGGAGACCCCAGAAACATGATTTATTGCCTTGAATCAATCTACTTTCCTGGGACTGAAGAATTTAATGCATGTTATCAAAATTACCCTGGGGGGTGAATTTTGGATAACAGTAACTACCATTATGTTTGAGGTCATAGTGAAGGTAATTGTATAAATTTAAAAAACATTGTCCAAGAAATGTTAGATAATGGAGATCTCGTCTTGGACACCCTAATCACGCCGAATAACAAAAAACTTCAACCAATCTTCAGGCAGCCGTTCCATGAAATCACACCCCATCGTTGATGACCAAACTGGCTAAACCTCAGCCAATGATAGCCTAATGTTTGTGAGGTTCATACCATTTTTGATGTCATACCATCTCCTTTTGCGTAGTTTCCTCCCATTACATCTATCGAACCTTTTCTCGCATCTAGCTTCCTATATCAACGGAGTAGTACCCTTCATCTTCTCCTCTCACTCATGGAAGAGTCTACCATATCTACACAATTGCCATTTTCCTACTCACCTCAAAGTACCTAATGTAGAAACCCATTGTCAGTGGCACCTCTTCTACTCATACCGAGATGCATGTCCATTTTACCTTTTTCTTCACCAACGAGATTCAACCTCGTCTCATCCACCTTGCCTCCTCCTTTAACCCATGAAAGATCCCATTGGTAGTGACCCTTCCTATTCTGTAGATGAACATTCTCCATCAGACCTTTAAGGATCCTATTGATCTTTTTTCATCTCTTTTACCCATAGAGTCTGAAGCCAGCCATTTTCCGGTATCTCATAGACACTAGATTTATTTATGGGGATTTCTACTGTGAAATCAACATGTCGTCCTCACTTACACTAGCTACGCCATTCTCATGCTTGTCTGATCTGCTTGGAATATGGTGATTAGGGCCATTACTTTGAGGATATTTCTTCGGCTGCCTATCTCAACTTATATGCAATTTTTGTCACTCACCATACACATCCACTATCTATCCTAAAGTGTTTTGAGACAATTAAATCTATTACACCTGAGTTATGACTGTTTCAATATCCTTCCATGTCATCCAATCGTATCCTACACACTGCATCTCTATCCCATTACTTCTGAGACATACATCTTTTTCCTAACACCTGCCAACACCTATATCACCTCCCTTACTTCAAATCTACCACTACCTTAGGGGCCATGCTGACACTAAACCTTAGTCCACCCATCTTGTTAAAATTAGATTTATCTACCTCTTTCCAAACGTCAATTGCTAAGACCTATTTCGGCACACCTAAGAAAATAACCCAACCTCTTAGACACGCATACACCAACTTCACCCACTACTCCTTTGTCACCTTTACCCATGGCCATCTATACTAGGACCTGCACCCCTTCACCCTTGGCCAAAAAACCTCCTTATTTAGGGTAAACCAAGAATGTAACATCCCACATCCGCATCATAGACCTCTACATGTATCTCCTAAAGAGACCTACACAAATTTATACCTTTTCACCTATAACCTAGGTCCTTTCCACCTCCCATACCACAACTACTTTTGCGAATACCCTTATTCATTACCCATGACACAATCTTCTCTTCCACATCACACCTTCCACCTATCGTCTTTACTGACCACCTCTATAAAAACTCGGTTACCCTCTTGGGTTAACCCATCCCCTTCCACCATCTGCATTTTCACTTCTTCATCACATGCACTTCATTTCCACACATTTACCCAAAATAGGTGAAAACCTAAAGCTCCAACACCCCACTACCTTCCAAAAAGGTAGTTAAATCTACCATCGCCTCCCATAACCAACTCGCTATCTACCATGCACTTTACCCAAGCAGAGGCAATCAAGACCAAAGACTAAAACCGCATCATCTACCAAACTAGTTAGTCAAATTGACTCACACAACCACTACCATCTCATAGTGAATCCTCTGTCCACAAAAATTACCCAAAATTTCATCTAAACCCACACTCACTTCACATTGTGATCCATCTGAGTAGTGATCTTACGCCAACATCCTGTAGCTAATCTCCTCGAAACTTCTATGTCATCACATTGCCACCTCGATTATACCTTGCGACACACTCAAACCTAAACCAAGAGGGTTTGATGATTCCAAAATTTATGCTTACCATCATGTGTCATGACATGGTGTAGAAAACTTTAAGGCTATTAAAGACCTTTGCTTCATCTACCTATGTCATCCTGGAAGAAAATTTTGATAACATACAATATTCTTAGATGAGGACCCCCATTTCCCCTTTTCCTATCACCACACAACCACGTCCCATTACCTATTCAGACGACTAAAATATCCATCTCCACATCTCTTCTCATCCACCCCCATGATTCAAGATCAATATGATCTGTATTAGAGAATTAGCCAAACCACTCACCCTAAAATGCCAGTATGCCCTACATTCATTTCACAAGATATTGTTATTTCATCATTAGGGTTTTGTCCCATCATGCCGCATTACACCTTTCATGATGCACCTTCTCCATATCCCTATCTCCCCTCAGATTAACATCATTCACATTACTACCCATGCTACGATAGACAAAGGATAAAGGAAAAGAGAAGATAGACAAACCATCCACTACACCTTCTACACTAACATTTCATCCCTATCCTTGCACCCAAATTCACCATTCCATGGATCATGCATATCCCTATTTCTAAAAATGGTCACACATCACACAATGCTTAAGCAACTACACCAATATCCGCTAAAAATGTCTTCCTATATAACCTTATCCAAACCTTTAAGTCTCATCATCAGGCCCTCATTCATGTCATTGTAATCCATTGAGGTTCCACTTAATGATCCCTACACCCATTGCCTCTATCATTAGTCCTCACCACGTTGCCCTCTCTCACCACTTCAACACTCCTGCATCTACACCCCACTACCTACTCATAAAGTAGCTCACCCTCAGTTTTTCTGATGAATGAGATCACTACCTCTCCAATCAGATGATCCCAACCTTTCCGTGCTGTTCATCTTTGTCTTATATTGAGAATACATGCGTCTATACAACACATTATGATCAATGGGGGTGATAGTATCAACATCATCTTCTCTTATGTGTATGACAATAGAAGTGCATCCCCTCTTATTACATGCACAATAAACTAATTATGCTACGTTCATTTAATGATGCCATAATTTCCACCCTTGGGAACTATCATTCTCCACATTCGCATGGGCCCCCGTACTATTCCAGAAATTATTTTACGTCCTATGGAGGGGGAATTCCAATATAATTTATTATTTGGCTAACCTTGGATTCCACGCCATGGGTTATGTTCCTTTCGACTTTAATTATTGCTGCCTCCAATTTGAACATGAAGGGACACAACTACACCATCCCTATCTGACATCCTTCACCATTCAAAACCTGTAACATGCTCTATTGACCTAATGATGTAGCTTAGTACTAGTTAAGGCATCTGCCACTCGATGTCACTATCTTCATCTATCACCTATGGATGTCGCTTCTTCACCCACTATCTGCATCCACCCATTTTTCTGCTACACCTTCCATCTAACCAACTTTGTTATGATTTTTTCTAATGTAGCTTCTACCGTTAGTCCATCAACTCAACCCATCTCCATCACAAATAACGAATATTTCTACTTCCCATGATATAGGTGAATCATCTATTATGGCCACCAAAATATCCAAGTTACTAATCCCTTAGTAGACATTTTGCAACTGTCTCACGTCTGAGGGATTATTACCTCTACAATGTCGAACATTTTTTCTTTCTCCACAAGAGTATGGGAAGCCTCCATCAACATCTCAGTTATTACAATCAAAGGGTAGGTGAGGTCTTTGTCTTATTGCCCTATCTCATCTTCGTACTGAATTTTACATATGGGGGACATGATGCTTCTTCACATGCTATCAGAACCTAAACCTACCATCCATAACCTAGTCCATTCTCATCCAACCTACACTCCCTGGTAGCTAACCAATCATTGATTAGTCTACACATTCTTCCATCTACTAATGTGAGTGGAAAGGCTTTGGTTTCAGTCTCTATGAATACAGGTCATCACAGACTGTCATTTCATGCACCACCCGTAAAAACAAAGATTTCATAGTGGTATTATATTTTTGATGCATCCACTCTTCTAATAAGGTTTACGTCCATATCGTCCTCATAGATGGAAGATACACCTTCTCTCACCTCATTCAACTACCATACTGACCTATTCACCTGCACAGAGTCTATATATCCAAAATCAATTCCTCCTAAATTTTTGTTTTCATAAACACCATTTCCTTAGGACCTCTGACCTATCAACGCGATGACAAGGCTTCCACTTCTATCCCCTTCATTTATCCTGATCATGATTGATGATTACACCCCTTCTATAAACATCATCCAATGTAAGGATAATGAATTCTATTCTCACCTACCTTAGGTGTGGAATATTCTTATATCCACTCGGTCATTACCTTTTGAGATGTAAACTATGTTGAATGAATCAACCATAGAGATCAAACATTCACACTCAAGATGACCCACACATTCTAAAGATAGGCAAATCCTTATACGCTCCACTAAACATGAAGCATTCAATTCTTTCCTTCGAGACTATATCAACACATTTTCTTGGTCTTATGCTGATATTCCCGATATTGACCCAAATATTGCGGTTCACAATATCAAAACTATTCCTAATGCACTAAACCCATGTGAAACAGAAGATGCAGGAAAATGTATCCATCGCATTGCCCTTCTTGTAAAATAAGAAATCCAATGCCTTCTGTCAGTTTATTTCATTCTACCCATTGATTCTATCCCTAATATATTTTTAACGTTGTTCTTATCACCAAAGTGAGACAAGGGGACTTCAAATATACACAAAGTTTTATGACCTTGACTTAGCTTATCCCTAAATATGATTTTACTCTACCCAGACATCAACCAATTGGTTAATCTCACCACTAACCAAAAGATTCTATCACTCATGGACTGGTTTCTCGGCTTATAACCAAATATTATTTGCACCAAAATATCAACACAAAACTGCCTTTATCATCCCCTTAGGGGACCTTCTGCTATCGTGTTCATGCCTTTTTTTCCTTAAAAATGCCGGTGCTACATATCAACGAACCATGAATTACATCTTCCATGACATCATGCATCACATATTAGAAGATTATGTAGATGATCTTCTAGCCAAATATAAACATCGAACCAAACTCTTATCTATCCTTAAGGTCGTCTTTGACCGTCTCATCAAGTATCATGTGCGTCTTCAACCAAAGAACTGCGTCTTTGCGGTACTTTCTGAAAAAATCCTAGGTTTCATCGTTTCTTTGTGTGGCATAGAATTCGATCCTGCTAAGGTCAAGTCTATTCTGGAAATTCCTTCACCCACTAATCTCTATCAACTTCTAAGTCTACAAGGTAAGTTGCAATCTAATCATCCTTTTATCTTGCAACTTTCTGACCACTGTCACCCATTTCATCATCTTCTCAAGAAATATGTTTCATTCAAATGGGATGATGAGTGCAATAAAGCCTTTGAGGCCTTAAAACAATACCTCCTTCAACCACCAGTGCTCATTCCTCCTAAGGATGACCACCCCTTTTACTTATACATTTCTGCCGCTAACAATTTTTTAGGTGCCATACTTGCTCATCACGATGACCAACACCGAGAGAAAGTGGTTTATTACATAAACCGTACCCTTCTGGAATATGAAACTAGATATACCTATGCCAAAAAAATCTACCTAGCCTTAGTTTTCATCACTACCAAACTCCGCCATTACCTACTCAATTACAAAACCTTCGTCATTACTAATACTGACCCATTACACTATATGTATGCTAAACCTTAACAACATCAATGTGCATCACGTTGGCTTATGCTTCTTACCAACCTTGACCTAGAATTCATTCATCAAAATTCCATCAAGGGCCAAGCTATCGCTGACCAACTGGCTGACGCACCTATTTCTAGGAATCAACCATCTAACTTTGATTTCCCAAATGATTCTATAGCTACCCTTCGTTAGATGAACCCGCTTACCAAATGACACTCTTCTTCGATGGTTCCAAGTGTCAACGTGGGGGTGGGGCTGGTGTTATCCTCATTCCTCTTGATGGTGAGCCTATGCCTTTGTCTTTCAAACTTTATTTTGATTGTACAAACACTATTTCCAAATATGAAGCACTCGTATTGGGTCTCGAGTCTTCTTCTTCCTTGGATGTTAAGTCCATCAATATCTTTGGTGATTCTTAGCTGGCCATAAACCAAGTCAATGGTATATACCAGTGTCATAATGTGATACTTCAAAAGTATAAGCATCATGTAGACATGCTTTTGACCACCTTTGACCGTTATGCACTTCAAACCACCCCACGTTCTACCAATAAATTTACAGATACCATAGCCTACTTGGCTTCTCTGATACCTTCTTCACCTGCTGACTCTAAAATATTTGTCATAATAAAAAGGTTACAATCACCCTCTTATTTACCTTGTGAAGTTTACTCCATTAGAATCGTTGCCCCTGACCCACATGACCTTTGCTATAAGCAATATGCAAACTGTCTTTCCCTTTCCATTTTACCCAGTGATCTCACTCATAATGGACGACGTGCCTTTCTTAAAAGTGTCTCCCGTTATCTCATTATGGGTGGTATTCTTTACAAGAATGGCTTCAACGGCATTCTCTGACGATTTCTTACAAATTCTAAAATTCCCTAAACCATTAAGGAAGTCCAAAATGGAATTTGTGGAGGTCACTTTAGTGGTTTGACTGTTGCAAAATGCATTCCTCGCCTAGGATATTATTGGCCAACCCTAAACCGCGACTGTTATGATTATGTCAAATGTTGCGTGAAATGCCAACAACATGTTAATCTCCACCACACACCTAGTCATGCCTTATAGGTCGCATGAGACCTTTGGCCTTTCTCTAAATGGGGTTTGGATCTTGTTGGTGAGATCAACCCCCATTCTTCACAATGTAACCAATGGATCATAACTGCTACTCAATATTACACTAAATGGGTAGAGGCCATTCCCCTCATTCCTACAAAATCCAAGAAAATATGTGAATTCATCAACCATCACATTATTTATCACTTTGGTGTTCCTCACCATCTCATCACTGATAATGGGAAGCAATTCAAAAACAAAACCCTATGACAACTTTGCGACACTTTTGGCATTCAACTTAGTTTCTCGTCACCTTATTACCTGCAAACCAATGGCCAAGCTGAATCAACCAATAAAACCTTGAACAAAATTCTTATGAAAGTATTCAACGATACTGGAAAGGATTGGCATATGCAGATTACTTTCGCCTTGTGGGCTTATCACACTAGTATTCACACTTCGACTACTGCCACCCGCTTTTCTTTGGTCTACGATACTGAGGTTGTCTTACCTCTCGAATTTTAGATTCCATCTCTCCGCATCTCACTATATGACATGCTCAATGAAGATTAATTTCCCCAAGATTGTTTGGCATAACTTGAGTTATTAGATGAATGTTTTCGCAATTCTCTTGACCATCTTCAAATCTACCAAAAATGTATCAAACATGCCTATGAAAAACGTGTTCACAAATGAACTTTTCAGGTCGAAAACCTCGTCCTAAGGGAAAATCAACATGTAAGCAAAGAGGAGAAAAGTAAACGGGGAAAATTTTCTCCTAATTGGCTCACACCTTATATCGTTACCCATTCCTATGGATCAGGTGCTTATCGTTTGTCTTCACTCGAAGGTAAACCCAAACATGAGCCGGTTAATGCCTTGCATCTTCGACCATTTTATTGCTAACGTCAAGTTCTATGCCACTTTCTATGAGTTGATTTCTTGTCCATTGAGAATTTTTCACCTTCCATATTACTCGCTTTGAGGATCCGCTACTAAAAAAGAATCACGTGATTCCCATCACCTTTTAGCCTTATCTTCAATATGAGTACCATGGCTCTACTCGTAGCATGATTCTCATGGATACTTTTCGTCTTCTTCAAGATGGAATCCCATGGTCATTCATCACTCGAAACCACCTCTTCCATAGTTAATCTCTGTGTGCTACGGTCTTGTCTTATAAACAAGAACCCAATCTTCCTCTATAGTCTTGTCCATGACTTAAACGTCCAAAAAAAAGGGATAAAACTCCTTGAGTCAAAATTCCAAAAAAAGATGGCTCCCTCAAAAGGGACATCTCTTCTTTATATGTTGCCACTATAAATAGACTGCTCCCTTAAAGGACAGCTATATCAAGTTATTTCATAAATCCAATAAGAATATCCAGAAGCTTCACGCATGGATCAAATTCATGAAGACCTCAAGTAGATAATATACTCATCCCATAAATACTTCCCACATCGATCAGTCTTTTAAAAACAAACAAATGAAGAAAAAAATGAAATTTTTGTCATGGACTTACCTATTTTTTATCCTAGGTTTCTTGTTCTGAAAGACATGCTGTCGTACATTAAGTTACGTTAAACCTTCCATTCTCACCTCCTTTCCTTTTTAGCCTAATTTATTCATTATTCAAGGGAATTTCTACAAATGTGACATTTCATTATTATGCAACTTTCTTCACCCTTAAAACAGTCCATTACGCAATGCCTTTAGGTTCTTCCATGTTCATGAGCCCCTCTTAGGTGGGGGTCAGACTCATTAGGGTTCTTATCAATTAACTGGTTCTTTTTCCACCTCTTACATTTCTACCTTCTTCATCACCTATTGATTCTCCTATAATAGGACCATCTCAACACCTAGATTTAGAAACCACTCATCCATGACTATAACCTAAACCCAACCATGCCTATGACCTAAACTCAACCATGCCTATGACATAAGCTCAATCATGCCTATAACTTGCATTCAACCATGTCTACCACCTACCAAACCCATGCCTCTACTTCATCATAATCTTCCGTAGCTTATGGGAGAACTGCATCGGCCTAAGGTACCTTTTAGCTGGGGATTATGTAGGCATTACTCTGAGAGCATGGGGCCATTTGAGGTTAGCTCAGACACTCTTTACCCTTAATCAATTCCTGCTTTCACTTCCCTATTCACATTGTAGCCTATTTAGTCTCCATTTCTATATCAACAACTGGAAATTAAACCAAACAAGCCTAACAATTAATACACATCTTTATTACATCATCAAATGCATTCATCTATCATTTTCACATTTCCACGTTTAGTACATATTTGGATCATTAATCATACCATTTTACTGAATATAAATCACCCTTTGTCCCCTATGTTACCATACAACTGGGACATTACCTCATACCTAAACCGATATGACTCCATCATATGCCTAAACCAACCTAACTCAATCATGCCTACCAACTTGACTCCACCATGCCTACCAACCTAACTCCATCTATGCATATGACCTAAATCAAACATGCCTACACTTACCTGACTTTTTCATGCCTATGACTTGACTCAACCATTCCTACATCAACCTTACTCAATCATTCCTAAACACAACCTGACTCCACCATGCCTATAAGCTGACTCAACCATGCCTACATCAACCTTACTCAATCAATGCCTAAACTGACCTGACTCCATCATGCCTCATCCACTTATTTTCTATGCACATACACACATAATAGCAAAATATAAAATCAATAAACTCATTCATGCTATAAGTATCATCAGCTATAAATTGGAAAGTCTATGTATACAAACATGTGTACATGGATGATAAATAACTACCAGTCTCTCAAAAACTCTAATATATAACCTCACCATCTTCAGCATGTAAGCTATGGTATATGATTAAAAACATATCAAATCAAATCTCTCATGTACATAATCACTTTCTTCGGAACGTATGCTGATATATATCAAGAATGTGTCCAAACAACTATAGATACACAAGAGGTACATACAACTGGTGAGATAATCGTCACCCCACCTTAGATATCCATCCATCTTTGTCTCATCTGTCTCCTCCTCCATCTACCCTTCTATACAGGCATTCAGCTAGCATCTCGCCTTCTCCACCATCAGTCCTGGCCATGTCCTCTGACTGGTCCCTCAACTAGGGTTGACATCCTGTGCACTGGTAGTCTCGCCCTAACCCTGTCTTGGGGATTGATGGACCTCTATACTCTCCACACTGTGGGGTGTGCATGACCTAGTCCTCTCACTTGAGGCTTACTGTGCTCTGTAATCTGGATAGGATGGGAACTCTATCCCTACGTAACCATCAAGCTAATCCTAGATAATACCTCATTCATCCCCTAAGGAATCCCTTGATTTAGGCCTTTAGGTATTGTTTATGGAGGCGCCATCAGTCTCGGCCCCTATACCTGTCTCTTGGGACCATGTCACCACTGGGTACCTATAAATAGGGACCTTTTCCCTATGCCTAGTGGCACATATCCTAAGGGACCATGTCCTGCCCCTACCTGTAGATAGGCCTAAAGGGCCGTAACCTATACCTGTGTAAAGTGGTCAATTAGCCCTACAAACCATATAATATTTCACCTGTAGGGTGCAGCGACCAATACCCCATCCCCTTCTCTAACCTTATGTGGGGTGTCTGTCCCTACACTACATGGGTATGTAGAGTGGCTACCAGTGCCTGTAAAGTAGCAACCTATTCCTCTGAAGATGGTCAATTTCCCTTGCACTTTCCCCCAACTGTGTAATCAGGGTAGCTACCTGCCCCTGTAGGGTGTCCCTCTGCACCGTGACGGTGGTTAAATCTAGCTGCCCCTTAGCCTTGAAGTGGTACTTCTCATAAATTTGTAGCCCCACCACTATATGTATCTGTCCATCACCCTCCAACATCATCAATCCATCAGTTTATCACCTGATCCTACTTTCCTTGTTAGACACCATGTCGGTTATCGTAGAGGTAGAGGCCTCTCCACCTCATCTCTCATATACTATGGGAACGGTACCGGATACATCCTGACGTACAACAAATTTTACCAGCTATCCTTGTCAATAGGTATTATCTCATGCTCTCCTATATGTCACCCCATCTAACCATCAGAGTACCAGCTGTAGATCCATCTTAGCTCCTACAGCCATTTGACCTGTATGATGGGAAGCCCACATACGGCCTCCAAATGATGTCCTACATCTACATATCCCCTCTAGTATCTTCGTATAGTGGGATAAATCATGTGTATCCCTAGCCCCCCATTACACTCTCCAACTAAGTAGGAACTCATCTCATGTAACCAACCCAGACTATAGCCTGGCTCAAAATGCATCCATCTAGGGAAAACCCAACTAAGATGCAAATGATACATGATGTGGTCATATGCCCAGTAGTGAAGTGGAAAAGTGCAACATAAGCTGAACCTCCATAGTCTCTTGTAGGCCTATAGCTCTCATGTATAGACTGCGCCAATTAGGCTAGTGACCAGGAAAAAAAAGTTTTCTCCTCCATCATATTGTGAAGGAACCCCCATTAGTGCTCAGTGGGAATATCCTACCCTCTTAATCTGGTAGTGCAAAAGTAGTAGCCTACCTCCATCGGTAAGACCACTGGTCTCATCTCCTCATGATGAGCCATGGTACATATCTTTCCATAGCTCATAGCTGGCGCTATGAAACTTCAACTCCATGAGTACCCTATGCCAAACACTGGTAAGCAACAACTCCTAATGATGCCTCCAAAGAAATCATAATATCACACTGTGATGCCCACTATTCGGTAGACCGCAAAATCTTGTATAAATGTACTCTAAGGTGACGGTCATCTCAAACATCAGAAAATGGAACGTTTTGGTCACAGAATCCCATCTATCAATGAGAGAAAACCATCAAGCTTAGATCCATGAGACTATACGCCGGTATAATTTCGAATCCCAACCTGACCCACCTCTGCAGTCATGGTGCCAATCCACTTTGCTCATCGATCACATCCCCCCAAACATCTAGTAAGCAGGGAGCAGTACCTTATCTTGTATCCATAGTTAGTCCCTTTCGCCTGTATCAAACAGAAACACACTTTTTGTCAAAACCTTCCCATACCAAATTCATATTGTACCAAATAAACATTTTCCCCAATCCTTATTACTTCTCGTGCCCACCCTACAAATTTTCCCTTGCTAAACCACTCTTTTCATCCACCGTATGCCTATTACCTACTTACTACTCTTAGTAAACCTATTAACCTTACTGTTATCACTCCCCTTACTTCTATCCCCTATCCCTTACCCTTCTTTACGTAGCATTTTCTACCTCTTGATCTGTTCTTCTCTCAACCCAACTGCTCATCAGTTCTTTTTGACCATGGAATCGGTCCCTTGTGACTGACATTAGTCACCTTCTATGTAACCAATGCTGGTAGTTTCCAACCAACATTGGTTAACGCTTGGCCGGCATCAGTCACTATCGCAGAATTCTAATCCATTGAACCCACCCCGCCCATTTTACAAACATTTTACAAACTAGCCTAATCACCAATCCTACCCTACCCAAACCTAACCTAAACCCCCTCCCCACCCCTATTTACCTCAACCTCGGACCTCCCCCCTCCCTCATTTCACCAATTTTACCCACACATTTAATTATATTTCCCTACCAAAAAACCCATACCCATATCAACCATTTTCTATTTTACATATGAAGAAAGGTTCAAGAACCTACCTCATCTCCAGTGTCATCAGCATGGTGGCACATATGGACACTATACCATGGTGGTCCACCCAAAACTTCTCCCGCCTCTGTCCATGATGCCACAACCTACCTCTAATATCTCTACCAATCACCTCACTTTTCACCTGATCTTGTGGACTCGTCTACCTGGCTCATTTAACCAACCAGATCTCTCTAGCTTACCAAGGATCTCATCCCTCATACTTTCTTTTCTTAGACAAAGCACAAATCGTTCAAGTGCTCTTTTGTTTTTTGCACAAGTGAAAAACGTACAAATGATTACGTAAAAAATTGAAAAATTCTCCTTTTTTAACCACACCTCACTCTGACTAAACCGTCATTGGTTACACCTAGACCGACATCAGTCTTGTGCCCTAGAAAACTGTGGTCGATTTACCTATACAATCATTGGTTAATAATGACCGGCGTTGGTTACCTATTTTGGCCCCATGAAAACCCCTTATGACTTATCTACTTGCCTATAACCTTTTTCACCTCACCCAACACTGACGCTGACCCTCCTACTCCTCATCCTGACCTCATTATTCATCACCCCACCTCATCATTAGTAAAGGCATATTTTTCTACCCCTCTTATGGCCTTACCTATGCCCACATCATATTTTTTTAACCCACAACTAACCTCATGTGCCATGACCTATATTCCTAGACCCAGAACATTGTTAGTGACCTTTGAACCACTTTTCTCACTATACCTTGCAGATGTTATTACCTGTATTTGTTTATCCTATCTAACCTTACCTTTCCTATTGCCATGTTGTTTATCCTTACCTAACCTTTGGTGTACCAGAACATACCTACATGTTCCTGCACCTGACCTCTGTTGTGTTTTCACACCAAATCCTATACCTTGGATACCGAAATCAATTCAACCCTGTTTGGATAAACTTATCAATGTTGGATGATGTAGCATTTTGTAAGCTTTTCACTTTGGTTCTGTCCCACAGTTTATATGTGTGTGTACGTTATGACTGTCACTACCTTTGACCATGGTCCATTTTCCTATTTTCCTGATTTGACCTCTACCCCATTACTCATTTTTACCTCCACCTACCCTACCCACACCTACTTACCCAACCCTTGATTAAGTGGATATTCTCATGTCCTCAGCCATTACATCTTGTAATGATGGTACCTATTTTTCTCAGCCTAATAGCCTTACCTTGCCTATGGCCGTGACCCTTATCCAAACGAACCTTGACCATTTTGACCTTTTGGATGTACCAGAAACCACACCTACGTGTTCCTGCATCTTATCTCATTGATTTCCCAGATCGTATCCTTTACCATGGATACTGGACCTCAACAACCCTTGTTAGGATTAGCTTTACAACTATAGCTAACATACATTTGTTATGTTGAGAAACCCTTGTATCTCATGGCATTTTACAATGTGTGCATACGTCTGAATTCTCTACCTAATCATCCACCCTACCTCTTATAATCACCATACCCTCTACCATCACCTTCTTCACACCTAACCCTATTTTTCTCAAACCACCCACCTCCTCATTTTATCAAACCACTCACCACTTCCTTCTCTCACCTCATCAGTTCCTAGTTTGAGGGGGGTTACCTTCACCCATGCTTGGGGAAACATCACCTTCACCCACACATGGGGCAACCACATCTTATTTTTGTCCAGTATCGCTTACCAATACAAGCTACGCAACAAAAAGGGGACAAAATGATAGACACCAAAATTGGGTCACACTCTCCTTGGTCCCCCGTCGAATAACCAACTCAAACATATTCACCTAACCGTGGCCCCTTCCACCCCACATTAATATTAATTTAATTAACTTCATTAAATTAATACCCATCCTCACAATATTCATTACTTAATTATTTTAATCACCCTATAGCTAATTTAAGACCTGATCTCACTTGTCTTAATGAGCATTTGGTCTAACCCTCACATGCCTAAGGTTTTCTCTAATCCTTGCTCATTAGAGGAGAACCTCATCTAGCCACCTCACCCTAGACCTATTCTTGACCCCATGTTTCCATAACTAACTAAGACTTGATCACCACTTGCCTTAATGAGCTAAGATATTAGTTTAACCCTAAAATTCAAGCTCCATACCACCAACCTATTATCCCTCTAAAAATTCATAAGTATTTTTTATCTTCCCATTCTCGTAAAAAGGTAACATCCATTCATTGGATCCATAGAAAAAGGAACAAACCTAGCCCAAGAAGATCGGAGAGATCTTGCCATTTTTAGTAAACCTAGGGAATCCTGCCTTAACTGACACCGTCACCCCTAAACCGATTTCTGGTCAACCTTAGGAACCATCGTTCGATTACCATTTATTCACCTTAGCAACTTTGTTTTTGGGTTGGCACATTTTGAGATCAAGGAGACGAGAAGAGAGTTGCATGCAAACAAAACCAAAGTCTTTTCACGCACCTAAACATCCACAGCCAGCACCGAGATAGATCCAGAAGTATTGCACTCACAGTGACATTCCAGGAGGCATCACTATTGCACCAAGCTCCATCCCACCAATTGATCATCATCACCACTCAACCATTGGACCTACAACATTGGTAAGTGTTTTATCACTAATCATTTCCATTTTTATTCTTCCCATAGAGTTGTTATCATTTATGTTATCATTCTTCCATTAATATTCCCATTCCTCCATAGTCTACTTTCTGAAAAACTCAAAAACCTCACCCACCCCTTTATCAGATCACCTATCCTATCCCTTCCACCTCTCTGAGTGCTCTCAACATTCCCATAGACTTCTCCATCGCCTCCTTTAGCTCTATCTAACCTCACCTAGACTCTGCAATAAGGTTTTTGTTGAATTACTGTCACCTGACTATACTGACTGTTACCTATGACCGTTGTTGGTCTCCCCTAAACCATCATCAGTTATACCTGACCGACATCGGTATCTGTATTTCATACCCTTTTTCCAATAACGGAACCAAACAACCTTTTACCAAGTGACCTAAACAACCCAAAACCTAACCCTGATCAGTTCCAGTAACTTGACACCTACCTACCCTTTAGATCTGACTATAACCTAGCCTGTTATATTAGATTTTCTTATTTTTCTTTAATGGGATACTTAAATCATATCAACTACAGTAGGATTTTTCTTATTTCTCACATTAATTTGATTTAAATAGTGGATTGAACAGCCATCTAGGGAGTATCACACTTCCCGGATCTAGCACACGCTAGGGAGTCCACTGTCATATATTATTTAACTCTTCTTTTGTGGTCTTGTTTTCTATTTTAGGTAGTTCCTCCTAGCCAAAAGGAATCTCTCACAGTTAGCATTGGATTGAGAAGTTAGAATGTGCGCAATAACCAATAACTGACCAGTATAAACAGGTATTCCTCCTTGGCCCTTACCCTTATCTATTTCATCTCAATAAAGTAAAGAAAATAGTGAAATAGGTGCACATTTTTCTTTTTCATATTTTTCACATTTTTACACACTTTCCTTACATACTTTTTACATATACTTGTATTTGACTACTTGTCATCTTCTTTTTTACAGATTTCATTTGTATGGGAAGTGGTAATCAACAACACCAACAACAACACCAAAAATAACATCACACACATCGACATCGACAATAGGTACATCATGACATCTACACATGCATTTCCACCCTAGTTTCATTTTCATCATCATATTTTTACACTTTCTCCTCCTTTGTATCCACACTTCACATTTTTATCATTCCACACTTTTTCTTGTCCCTTGACATGATTTTCATCATCGATTTACATGGTTATAAGGTATGCATCTCTATTTACTTTATGTTACCGAGATTTCCACTCACCAACATAATTTGGGGGAAAATTTCAACACATAATCACACACTTAGGGTAATTATCTAGTCCCAATCAGGTACTACTATTCATGTGATTCCTAAGTAACAAAATTACTAATTAACCCATGTCTTTGGCAACTTTCTTTGTTTTCTTTTGCTACTCTTAGTCTTACACCCTTAATTTCTTAATGTTCCTTTTTACTCTTTGAAATTTTTCATCCTGGACACTAGTTCTAAGACAAGATTCCAGTGTCAGGTGCCCTCATCCCCTTTGAGCACTCTTTTCCCCTTTGTCGTTTACTTTTACTTTTTGGGTCCTTTCTAGTTGTTTGGGCATATTATCTTTTTGGTAGTATTTTTTTTCGGTTTTAATTACAAAATTCAAGAAACAAAATTATATAAATAAAAAGTTATGTGATCATAATAAGATACCAAGATCTAAGCACCATCTATCACCACCTGAGGTTGCATCCATCAAGGAATATAAGAACTTGAATGCATCCATATAGCTCCATCACAAGGAAAACAAGGGATAGTTTTCTACATCACCCTTCCTAGAAGGGAAGTCCATTCTATTCCATGCACACATTTACTACATTCTACATCTAGAAACTTGCTCGTTATTCCAAATGTGACATGCACAAGAGAAACCTAGGGCACAATTCCACACACACACACATAACTACATTGGGTCTAAGATATAGTGTAATTATCAGTTGTAAGTCCATCATTGTTGTAGGTAAGGATAGTCTAACCCCTCATTTTGCATCTTTCTTTTTTAAGATTTGATGTCTATTTGAGGTTTTTACAAGTATATATTTGATTGCAGGTTTCCAACAAACTCGGTGATCTTGGTGCGACATTGGAGTGACCAAATGTGACTATAGGTGAACACCTTATGACACGTTGGAGGTTGTTTTTGGATCTCTTCCACAGACCAAGGTACAGAGAACCAGGTCCAAGGCACACACAGGCAACCTTTTCCCTCTCTAGGTAACCCAGTTCATCATATCTCTTTGGATCTGCATTTTTCTATTCTTTAGTGTGATGGTCTGTGATTCATCTTTTCTATTTTTCCCAATCTTTGCACTTTCCAGAACTCTGGGAATCATCTAAGGCTCTCTAATCTCTCTTTGCAATTAGAGTTTCATTATTTATTGCTTAGTTGTTTGAGTGTTTATTTTATTTACCTCATTATTATTTTTTTACTAGAATCTTGTGTTCAAATTAGGCATATATAATTTACATTTTATCTTAATCAAATAGTTTTTTAATTTTAGACTTGAAATTTTACTTTGTTTCTACTTATTGATGGTAAAAGTGGGTTTAGGGGACCCTACCCCATTACAACATAGTCAAATGGAGACAAAGATATTTCAGTAAGGACCAAAAAGAACAAGCCTCTTCTAGCAGCATAGTGGGACAAACCAACAAAGAGAAACACAAGAAATACAACTGCCCCACAACACAATGATAAACTAAACAATCAGATGATAATAAATGGTTTTTTATAACTTCTCCTCTTATTACGAACCATTTTTCAATATTTCTTTCTATCCTTAACATGAAGAAAAAATTCAAAAGAATTAATTAGTAGATATGTATTATTATATAAAGGAGATGTAGGATGTACATTCTCCTTTTCTGTATTGCTAGGAATTGGCACATTTGAAGGCACCACAGGATCCTTAATATGATTTTTAGGTACACATTCCTCGAAATTAGAATTAGAATCAGGAACAATCTCTATTTTTTCATTAATTATAGAATGACTTGGGATTGAATCTTTCCACCAAGTAGATCTCACATGCTTACACCTCTCGAGATGACATTCAACAACAATATGACACAACGTAAAACACATTTTACATATGAAGGGCATTCCTTCATAATCAAGGGGATGAGTGCAAATTATGTCCTGAACTTTAAGGTCAATATTAACAGGGAGTTCCTTTGAGGTGTTTAATTCAACTAGGATCTGAGCATAGGTTGTGTGGATATAACAGGTTGTGTCGATGTCAATATTTATGAAATTTTTGAAAGTGTTGCCTATAGAAACTAGATAATTTTTAGCTTAAAAATTAAGGGGAAAATGAGGCAATCTAATCCAAATTGGTTTGGTTGAAAAATATTCAGTAAGAGATTTGAAAGAATGGAACGAGGGTTTCAAAATCAAGTAGTGGGGTTGTCTAATCAAAATGGTTTGAGTTATAGTATTATTATCCCTAAGCTCAATGAAAACAAAAATAAAGTTTACTTTAGCACAAGGATAAATGTTTACCTATCCTTGAAGTAAGGGGGGCCAACAGTTTGACACCCACACATGTAGGTTAGGTAAAGTAGGCCACCATCCACCAAATTTACAAATTAGAGCATCCTCTTATAAGTAAGATTCATATTTGAAAACTTCATCAACAAAGCTCACACATGGTGTGCTAGAGTTTGAGGTCATCAAAAAAAAAAACCAGAGCCTTTCTGAATGGTATCCCTAAAAGATTTGATTTTGTTAGGAGCCACTATAGAATGTTTAGAGGAAACAAGAGGGCCATAACCACCACTCTTACCTATAGTCGTGGTGAAAATTCCATGCCATAAAAAAGGTTTACCACTATTTTTATGGACTGCAGCAGAGGCAGAAATAATGACATCTCCACCTTTCAAACCTGTAGTAGAGGCAACAACAAGGCCATATATTTAACTTTTTTTACTTGTTATATTAGTCATGTTTTTAATCATTTATCACCATTTTAGAGAGAACTATAGGAGGACCCCAAGGCTCAGAGTATTCTCACTCTTGAAGATTATTCTAAGGTAGATTACTCTTTCATTCTCCTTCTGTAACTATTTTTTCTCTAATGCATACAAAAATAACCCATCTTCCTCAATTATTTGAGTTCAGTGTTACAAAACTAGTCATTGGAGCTACCTAATATTTATGCCATAATTTTTTTGTCTTCTCTCTCACTGATTTATATGTTGAAGTGATTATAGATGAAAAACATTAGCAATTTATATCAATTTCAGTTGTTACAATAATGCCAATTTTGTCAAAAGTATTCTCATTATCTTCGATAAAATGTCTTACTTGTCATAGTAATACTAAATATGTATAGAGAGACTTGTATTAAATTCAATATTTTTTCTTTCTTTTTCAAAAACATGTATCATTCTATGCACTTAAGGATTTATTTATATTGTTTTCAGAATTAATGGGGGTATTTGAAAACAAAACCTTTGACATAAGACTAGAAAACTTAAATATCAATATTGTACTTTTACTATGATTGTAATGCCCACTTCCCTTAGACCATTTTTAATTCACTAGATTAGCTATTTTGGAAATTCTAATAGGTATTATGGTACGTGACATATTGACATTTGGACACTATTGATTTGGAAATTGGAAGGTGTAGGTGTGTGTGTGTGTGTGTGTGTGTGTGTGTGTGTGTGTGTGTGTGTGTGTGTGTGTGTGTGTGTGTGTGTGTGTGTGTGTGTGTGTGTGTGTGTGTGTGTGTGTGTGTGTGTGTGTGTGTGTGTGTGTGTGTGTGTGTGTGTGTGTGTGTGTGTGTGTGTGTGTGTAATATATGAGGATTATGCTGAATTTTATGATGCAAGGATTAATTTTATCTTTTGAATTATTTCTATTATTCATGGATGTGATTATATGACGATGGTGATATTGCTAATGTTTGAACCCTTTTTGAAATTATTAGATAACTAATTTTATATTAACAAATTGTGTTAGTTTTATATGATGTTGTTATGGTGATGATTTGTTATTGAATTGATATATATTGAGTTATGATGTTAATTATATGTGTGAATATATGATTTTATAATATTTTCTTGGATGGATTTGATAAGTGCATGAAGTGTGCAACAATGAATATGTTCAATTAAATTACAACACATGGGGACCAAGGGACCAACACATGAGGGATGTATTGGACTAAACCCATGGCCACCTTGAGCAGCATTGGTTGGGGTTAGGAAAAGAGGATAATGGATTTGTGATTTTTTTTAATTTTTTAGACTAATTTACTTGTGCTAGTTGTGAGCCACATTTGAAATTTTACCCTTGAATTTTGTAAATTGAAATTGATTTATTTTATGCCTCTTTCCATGTTTTGATGTGACACATGTTATGACACTTTTGGTAGGTGTATATAATATTTATGTGTCCCTAAATTAAGTAAAATTATTGGGGATTATATTTTACATTTGGGAAATATTTTGGGTAACCTAAAGACCACTTAACCTTGTCCTTACCACATTGACTGAACCCATACCCCAAACCCATCAATAGGTAGAGTGTTTTTAAGGCTTTATTTATGATTTAGACCCTTTTATTTCTCATTCTTCCTTGATATTTATTGCACTTGAGTTTATTTTTTTGAATTAAATTGTTGGAGGATTTATTTATTTTAATATTGATGTGAACTCTTCGAGTGATGGATGTAAATTAATCCTTCTTTCTTGACTTATCTTTTTGGTGATTTATTTTCTTTGATGTTGTTGTGTACTCATGATTTGGAGGAGTAATGGTTATTTCACTAAAATTTTGAAGGAAATCAATTTCTTTGGAGAAAAGGGTGTACCCTTGGTTGAGTTGGAGAGAGTAAACTTAGTTTGAATCTTTGTGGAGCCAATTCATCATCTCTATTTACAAATTCTATCAATAAGTAACATTCCTTGATAATGGGGTTTGCTACTCACACTATCTCGGTTATTCAAGAATTATTTGTGCTTGAGGTGGAAGTTTGGAGAAGGGAATTTTATAAGCAAGTGAAGGTTTTTTCTATGGCTCCAAGGTAGGGTATTGATCCCTCTTGTTTATGCAGTGTTGTTGCTTTATTTTGTATCTTGCATTGTTTCTTTTCTTGATATATGGATTTATTTGGATTGTATGTTCATTGATTTATCTTAATGTTTATCCCTCTTATGGCTATTTATTTTATTATTTAAATGAGTTTTGTTTAGGAAGGGTAGTAATCCTTAGGTTGGATGTTAGAGGGGAGTGTGAATGGTTGGTTTAGTGGAGGGAAAAGGAAAGTAGGATTCGTGTTATGGATATGGTCATTTATTTTATTTTTTGTACGAAGTTGCGGTAGATGGGGATTAGGCCTTTGGTGGAGAGTTCAAAGAAATGGTTTATGGCAGTATAAGGTGTAGTGGAGGAATAAGGAGGGTTGGTTTTTATGGAGGTTTTAAGGCCTAATCCACTACCCATTTGGAGAGATAAGAAGACCAAACTTTATCCCTCCCTCTTCCATTTGGATTGGAATTCAAGTCATTATGTTAGTTCTTTTAGTTATTGCATTCTTATTTGACTGTGCTTGGTTTTGGGCCTATTGGAGAAACGTAAACGATTTAGTGTTGCTCAAGGGGTGTTGATTCATACATGGTTCCTGTGTTAGGGATCGAGGGTGAATTGGGAAGTGTTACCCTTTCTAATTAGATATGGTTGGGAGGTGAGTGTTTCTTGGCTCCCCCTTGTGTGTTTTTGGATAGCTTGTGAAGACCTTTGACTCCATTTTTACAACTATCTTTATCTTTGTCATTGGTCGTAGTTTTAAGCTTGCTAGCCTTGAAAAGGGAGATGTAATGTGAGATAAAATCTATGTAATCATCTCATTTTCATAGTTGAGAAGTCTTTCTTAGTGTTGTAAAGGATAAGTTATTTTTGGGAAAAAAAATTTTAATTTTTGAAGTGGAAACTAGAGGATTATTGGCTATGTAATACCATTTTAAATAAATCATGTATTGAGTTTTTTTTAATTGAGTTTAGGAAAATATGGGCACTTATTCATGGTTATTAGAATTTTTTGATTGTGAATGTGTTAATAAACTATTTTAAGTTTCAAATATTGCATCTCGTGCATCAAAAATAATAAGAGTGCACCACTCTATATTTCCCTTTTCTTGTTGTTTTGCATCATAGAAAACTTGTATCTTTGTTGTTTTACATCATAATAAACTTGAAACATTGTTGTTTAATAACCTATAAAAATTTTAACCTTATTATTTATGTCTTCCTTGGCATTGGATAAATATAATAAAATCATCCTTGTGGAATGTAAATGAATTTATTAGAACTTTAACATATGTATGTTTATAAAATAGAGGAAATTTCATTCATGTAGAGTATGAACCTTGTAACTTGTTTAAACAATATCATTCTAATTTTTTGTCATTATTAATGATTTTTCCATATCCAATCCACTATTCTTGAATAAATCCACAAGAGTATAAAAGATCTTACGGATTGTCTTATGTAAAACTCATCTTTTAAAAATAGTTGCTTATCACATTGTAGAAGTTTGAGTAAATGGGTGAATTCATATATCTCCTTAAATACTATATATCTAAAGAAATATACTATTAAATAGGAAGGTTGAAATCATGTTAAATATACACCGTAGACATAGATTTGTTTATCTAAAATACTTCAGGTTACACAATGATTTATTCGGGACACCACCCAATCTCATAAAATTAAAAAGTGACAACCTACCAAGTGAACTTGCTTAATATTTTAGAGGGTTTCACTTGCAAACCCATTTTGTGCTTATCTTGGAACATGACACTTTCCCATCTACGCCTAGTACCCAATATCCACTCCCCGACCACTCCTCTCCATGGCCCTATGCCTTACACTGGCCACACCCCTCCAAACCCTGCGCACCCTATCTCCCCTCCTTTGGTCAGATCCTCCCCTCAACCTCCCTCTCCCCTATGACAAAATCCTTCCTATCTTCCTCTAGTTGCTTTACCCTACCCTACCACCTCCCTTCTCCTCCACTTCCCCTCCCTCCATCTCATCCTTCTCTCCATACACAAAACCATAAGACAAAACAAAAACAAATAAATCCTATAACATTATAGTGCGGTGCATAGTTTTAAGGTTATGTTAGTAAAGTTTATAGGCCACCTTTAGTATAGTATAGCGAATTAGATATTCTATTATATTATATTGTAATGTAATATGGCTTATAGATTATAATGTATAGTAATATATATATATATATAACATGGCAAAATATGAGTCACGTATAGTATATATAATATAATATTATATAGTTTATTATATTGAATAGTGTGTTTATAATAGTATTATAAATAATATCCCTATGATGTTATTTTAATAATTATAATGTGTTATATTATCTAAAATTGAATATTTTTAATAATGTTATCAATTGATACAATATAGCTATAATGATATAAGGTTATAACATTTTTTATAATACCCTTATAATGTTGTAATATTATAATTGTTAGAATTTTATAATAGGTATAATACTACTAGAAATATAAAATAATGGTATTATAAATTGTATAATGCTCATAGAACTTACTATTGTAACATTTTTAATGTTTATAATTACTCCGAGAGGTGTCCTACAGTGGTAAACAAGGGGTGTAACGGCGTGCGTTGATTGAAAAAACTATTCATTTGTCGGCTAATATATAATGGTTAAAATAATTTATACATAAATAAATATATGATTACGTATTTATACATGGAAATGTGAATTATTTTCAAAGTGTTAAAAGTGTGAATCATTAAATAACTATGTGGGAATATTACTACGAAAGAAAATTAGTGTGAGGATATTAATTTTTATTGGAAGATAATTAATCTCGAGGTGCCTATGTTGGTATTCTCACATAAGTTAGATAGGCACCTTGAGATTGATATATCTTGGTGTCTTTTAGATAAATTTATTTAATATATCTTTGCTAGTAATATTATTAGATACATGTTATAATTATTAAGTTTAACGTTATTATAATTGTAATATTATATTGTATATAATATCATTATTATATATAATATTAGTGTGATGCGTATAACTTTTATGGTCTAGTATAATCATTGTGTTGTATCAATTGTAATAAAGTTTACAAAGTTTATAAGTATAATACTTGTAACATAACTTATTGTGGTTATAATGGTTATAGTTGAACCAAACAATTATAAGCCTTGTAATAGGTTATCAATCATAGTGTCTCCTAGGAAACTTTTGACAAAATTGGAATGATACGAAGAAGATTGGCATGGCCCTTACACAAAGATGATCCGCATAATCAAACAAGGTGCAATTATACATCGTATTAGAGTAAAAACATAAAAACAAATTTTCTTCATTTTTGTGTGAAAATTTTAAAAATTTAACAATGATGAAAATTCTTAACACCATGCATGTCTTCTGTTTTACACCAAAGCAAAAACATTGACATAAAACTACAAAACTTAGACATAACACATTTCTTTCATAAAAATCCTTCAAACAAAATTAGCCATTCTATGGCCTTATTCATATTTGGAATATACCTTTTGATATAATAATAGGTTGTGTTTTAAAAACCTAAACAATCAACTATATTTGACCCTTTTTTTACATTAATTTATTGTTTAAATCAAATCGTTATCAATTTATTATACATTACAAACAATTAATCTTTCAAAACAATTCCTAATGGTTATTTCCTTTCACTTTATATTAAAATTAATCATTTATTATAAAATGTAAGTTTTTAATTTGTATTTTACTTATTATTTTATTGTTTGAATCGAATTGTTATCAATTTATTATAAATTACAAACAATTAATCTTTGAAAACAATTCATAATGGTTATTTGCTTTCACTTTATATTAAAATTAATCATTTCTTATAAAATATAATTTTTAAATTTGTATTTTACTTATTATTAGAAGTTATTTAAAAGGTGGGGCTTGAAGTTTGTCACTAAGTGAATGCTATCTTTTGGTTGGTTCCTTAACGTATAAATGAAATGAGATGCTCCAACAAATAAATCTCTACTTTTCATTTGTTTTTCAGTTATATTATTAAAGTTATCAACCTGCCCACTCTATAAAACTGTAACATACTACTCTCAATTGTTTACGGTTGTGAAATATAAAAGAATAAATAAATCATTATCGAGAAAATAAATTCCTCAATTTCTATTTTGTAAACGAGTATACTCCCACATTTGTTACAATTAATAACATGGTCAATACTTCTATATTAAAACAAACTTTAGAATTATCTAGAAAGCCATGAGTGGCTATAAAGACAAGCTTCCACGCGAATAATTATGTGATGTTGCTTATGCTTATTTCAACTCACCCCACAATTCTCTCCACAAACTCCTATATTTTGTGAGTTGTTTAACCAACTCACAACACTAATATTCACGTAATATTATTTTATACATATATTTATTTCTCAATATTGTGAGCACTATAAATTGATTTCCTAACATTCCCCCCCTTAGTGGGAACATGGGGAAAATCTGCCTTGTACTGTGACGTGTCGCTACATAGCCTGCTCATGATCTGGATAGTTTTAAGGACAATACCAAAAACCACACAACGAATGGTTTTTTAGGACATTACCAACAATCTCTGGATAGTTTTTCCAGTGGATTACTAACAACCACAATATCATGATGTTGCAGTACTATCATCGGCTCTCATCACTGTCTCACTTCAGGGAATAACATAAGAAAATCCATTGAATTTTGCTCCTCATACACACAAACTAAAAAATGGAAATGTAACATTGGATCATGTTCCCCACCTCAATGTGAAATTTCCACTTATTGAAAACATGAACACTGCAAACAAGCACACAATGAAAAGCACACTGCCTAAATTGAAGGCACACCACAAAAATGCCACCATAATAGATATGCGGCCTCGTCATTTGCAAATTACGAGAGGTTGTTGATTGACCTCCAACCTCTGTTTACCTCCATCCTCCGATGTCATGCTACTAGTTCAGCCAAATTTGACCATGAAGCTCAAATATAACTGGGACGTCGGTTTCAACCGAAAACGTGTCCATAAGACATTTTTTAATTTTACAAACTTTTACAATGACTCAATTTAATGACAATTTTTTTTTTACTATAGACACAACCCTCAATGATCTAATTGACTCAAAATTTAGACTCGATGACATACTAACTCAAAATGATGACTTCAATTTTTGACTCTAGGACAAGGAGATAATGACTTGAATTTAACTAGACAATAATGGACTTTGACAGTTTAGATTATAGAACAACAAAATGACATACCAGACTTAAACACATTAGTTTTAAAAGACACAACTTTGACAACACAATGGTCTGATGAAAACAATGTATGGACACTTTTATATAAATGAAAATAATCTTTAAAAAGTAATCAAACGGACAAAGTTGCAATTATGTTGAAAATATGTCATTGAATCTATTTAACTTTATAATGTCGATAATATAAAATGACAATAAGGACTTTTCATGACATGACACATATAGACACACAAACATCACAAACTAAAGGCTTAAGTTGGACTTAAAACTGTATTGAAGAAAAATGTGGGCTAATGCAAAATCTATTAAGGCACTAAGTGGATGATAGATCCACCACACAAAATTGTTCACCATGAGTTAAGCTTGAAACTTGTCACCAAATCATGCGGAAGGAGCTTCGAAAAACTATGTAGAAACCTGAGATCAAAGCTGCAATTGCAATGATTGAGCATCACTATTTGGGCCAAGAGAAATCTAGATTTGTGGTGAATAGATTAGATGAATGAATGACAAGGAACCAAAGTAAACGTTCATGGGACCAGAAAACACATGAATCTGTAAGTTATAAATGAGTTGTCTATATTTTCCAATACAATCTTCCTAAGTTGCACATGGATGTGTTGACTACAGACCTAAACATGTTGGATATAAAATGAGGAGAAAAATGCTTGGGCACATATGATGCACAAATCTTCTAAACTTGCGAAAAAGCCACACCTAGTAGACTATGTGAGGATGTTAAGTGCAGAAATACAAATGCTCTGGTCTGAGAATATTTGAATGAAAAATAAAATTTAAAATTTTATCCTCACGAGGCCATGTGAACTTCCTTGAAGACTCTCATATTGGAACTCAACTCGCTCTGATACCAAATGAAATTTGGTACAGAGTTTAGTAGCTGAAACAAGCTATATTCCTCATTGTATTCATTCGATACCAATAACACAAATATATATGAAGAAGTGCTCCTATAAACAAGGAACTTCTCTGAACAACTCACCCCACAATTCTCTCCACAAAGTCCTATATTTGTGAGCTGTTAAACCAACTCACAACAATAATATTCACTTAATATTATTTTCTACCTATATTTATTTCCCAATATTGTGAGCACTATAGATTGATTTCCTAACAATAAGCACAGAGGGAAATTGTAAAATATGCTTGGTATGGATTTGGCGGTATAGAACATAAAGTAATTAATATGGCACTTAAAGCATATATCCTATCTTATTTTAACTATTTCTAATATGGGTTTTGTGGGAATCTATAGAGCGGTTCACTAGTAATACGTAACATATAAAAAGTAATTTGAAAGCACACGAAGATAGTTTCAGGTAGATAAATTATGAGAGGCATTATTTCATCAGATATTGCGAGTGAATTTTGTTGTAAAATATGAATTCAAAATATAAGAAATATATATTAAATACAAGATAGGTATGACGTAGTAAATGAGATGGTTTGTGAGGGTGAACTAAAAAAATTGTTACTCTTTCCAAAGAATGTACTATGTTATCCTAAATCTGTAATAAAATCCAAAAAGATTAAGTAATTTTTTTTGAAGTGTGTGTTATCTCTCAGAAATACACCTTGGTTGATGGATAACAACAGGGGTTCAAAGCTTGTTTTATTCCTCACTTCTATAGATTTAATGGAAACACCTCAAGTGTTTGGGTATACCTATTGTTGAGGTGAGTCTCAGGTATCAAGGTTTGTTCCTTTTTTATGTATCCTAAACTACGTTTTTGGGGGGTTTTAGTGTTTTAAGCGTAAAAACATGGCTATAACTTATATTGAAATGGCGTGATACACCAAAGTGATTGAGGGATTTGACGAAGTACATGCACAATATATTGAGAAACAAATTACAGTAGCACGAACCAATGGGTTTCTGCTGAATCCTAAGGAAAAACACTCATGTATTGAGGGATAAATCACAACAACACAGCAAGCTAACATGCACACTAAGACTATGCAAAAAACACCAAATTTAGAGCAAGGTGAGATAATTAATTCAGGGAATTAACATTCATAATAGCTAGTAAACAGATACACACCACTGCAAATAATTAGAAAGATGATAACTCGTTCTCACTCAAGGGAAAACCTAACAAAAAAATTCTTTAGCATTTCTATATCCAAAAATTCCTCTTCTGATTTGCTAATGTACACAATATATAGTAAAAATAATTCACCCACCCCCCTAAAAATAAGTTGCATTCTAAACTCACCCATGCATGCTAATTTTAGCATTTATAATGAATAAATAAAGGAATAAAATAACCATGATTTTTACAATGAGGCAATAATAACCTTAGTTCCTAAAATACACTTAGTCAAAGTGTAGTTGATTGCTCTATTTCTATTCTAATAAATTTGGGTGAATATTTTTGTTAATTTTAGCCCTTGTTTGATGTGCAAGTCTTCTTTTGTAAGTGCATGATCTTTGTCTTCTTCTACATGATGTGACACCTGTTCTATCCTCTAGTGGTGGAAAGTAAATATATTCTTGTGCAAGTAATAAAAATTCCATTGTCTCCAACCCTTTAGCAAAATTATTCATCCATGCAGGGACCACCTGTAGGCATGTGCACAATAATAATATCCTCCCTTTGTGAAAAATAAGGTAATTTTGTGGAGGATAAGGTAATGACCTGACAAGCATATATAATAGTTTTAATAATAATCAAATTGATTATTAGTCCCCTTGGCACATACTTGGTATCCCTTTTGAATAATCATTGCACAAATTATATTGAGATAATTTGGATCTTGTAATCATGGCTCCTTTGATTATTACATGGTTTACTTTGGAAACACTGGCATATACTATAACTTTTGGTATAATCCTTTGGAATTTATTTGGTCGTTGCATATATTATAGTTTGATAGACCTTAACTAAGGTCAATACTATGCAATTATTAATTAGGACCTGGTCCCCTTCTTCATGATACTCCAACCCCTTTGATGTATGTGCTTTTAATCAACCATGGGTTGACTAGGGTTTTACCATCAGTTATCGTGTGCACTTTCAACTCTATGATTGAGTTATGGCTGGGAAAATGGTTCGAATGATTTAATTTCGTCATTATTACATTGAGCTCCCCGAGCTAGAGAAACATTGAAAATGCATACATCATGAAGTCTACGCATGCGTTTCCGCCATAGGTTCATTTTCATCATCACTTTTACACTTCCTCATCCTAAGAATCCACACTTTAAATGTTTATCATTCCACACTTTGTCTAGCCCCTTGACATGCTTTCTACATCGATCTATATAATTTATTAGGTACATGTATCTATCTACTTTATGTTACCAACATTTCCGCTCACCAACATAAAGTGGGGGAAAATGTAGACACAAAATCACACACTTTGGGTAGTTATCTATTCTTCATCATATACTACTATTCATATGATTCATAAATAAGAAAAGTACTAATCAACCCATGTCTTTTTCCACCTTTATTTTATTTTTGTTGCTAATTTTAGTCTTGTAGCTTTACTTGCTTAGTCTTCCTTTTTACTGTTCAACATCTTTCATCCTAGATATCAACACCCAACTAGGACACCAGCGCTAGGCACCCTCATACCATCTGGGTGCTCCTGTCCCCTTCGTACTTTACTCTTACCTTTTGGGTCCTTTCTATCTGTTTGAGCATCCTAGATTTTTGGTAGTCAAAATTTTTAGGGTTAGTTACAAAATTCAAGTGAAGGAATCATATAAATATAAAGTTATGTGATCATAATAAAGGACCAAGCACTAAGCACTATTTATCACCATCTACGGTTATATCCATCCAGGCATATAAGATCTCCATTGCATCTATCTAGCTCCATCACAAGCTATACAAGGTCTAGTTTTCTACATCACACTTCATATGAGGGAAGTTCATTCTGTTCCATGCACACATTTACTACATTCTACTGTTGGAAACTTAGACACTGAGACAAGGGTGAATCAATGTATCATTAAAATTTTCAATTATTTCTACTTCTCTAAACTTGTTAAGAAAATCACGTGAAACCATAAAATATGAGAGAGAGAGAGAGAGAGACAATACACAATGTTTAAAGTGGGAAACCTAACATGGGAAAAAACCCACAAAAATTAGAGAACTTATCTTGGAAAAATTTTCCTACGTGTTATAATGATTTCAAGTTGAGCTACAACTCAAAATTTAAGGATAACCCCTAAGAATGCAATCAATCTACAACTTGATGATGGAATCTACAACCCTCAAATTAATCTAGTCAGTAACCAATGACCTTCTGTAAGCTACAAATTGTAAGGAATATACAGCTCCTTGATTATACTGAGCTATAACTCAGTGTGTATACAATATTTGATCACTCTTCATCTAGGATGCAATACATCTTATTGTTACCATAGATTTGCAACCTTATTCCACCTACAAATTTATCAATTTTCAAGGCACTACTCACCTCTTCACCTACTCTCAGATCTCTTGAAGAATTCACAATCTCCCATAACTCATTTGTGTACTTAATTTGCAATAGTCCACTATTCATCACTGCAATTTGATGTCTTAAAACTTGATTCTTAATTTTTAGGATCTTTAAGGCATTTTATCCATGTTTTTCAGTTCAGCCACAGTCACCTGTTAAACTCATACAAACTTCCTCATTTAATGAAATATCACTATATCACGGTTTTGTATATGATTCTATATCACAGTCTCACAATATCACAATATCATTGTATATCACTGTATTTTCTTTCACCTAGAGCACTCAAAATTACACTTCAACATATTTTAATCACCTTTTTCACTTCCTTATATTATGTTCTCATCAACATCCTTTACTACAATCACATCTCTCACACTTATGTTCTCTATATTGAATCACTCCACTGTATCTCTGCTCCATTCTTCTTCAAATTCTCATAATATAAACACAAAAAACTTGCAAAACATCTTACATTCACCTATTTTCTATTTCTTGCTCAAGCTCATCTCACATGAATAAAATAACTTTAACTTATACATAGAAATTTTATTTTTTTCATCTTAGACTACTCACTTTGACCAAAAAAGACTGTTCATATTATTTTCTTAAGATGGGAGAGGGATTCAAGAAATTGTAACAATTTTTTAGCTCTTGAACTTTATTATGGATTCAATTTTTTTGAAATAAACAATCTTGAGGCTCTTCAACATCACAAGAAATCCAAATAAGCACTACACTAACTCAAACTTGCAATACATAGGTTCTGCGCAAAAATTCTAAGTAAAGGGATATTTGAGACATTTGAACATACACCAAGGTCCTTTTTTGATGCTCCAAAAGACATGTTTCACAGCTCTAAAGTCTTGTTGAAACCAATTTGCAAGTTCAGTGCCAACTGAGACAGTAGACTGATATTTGGGTCTTAAAGAAAAATATTGATACCAAAATATTTCACATCTTTAAATGAATTTGAGATCAGACCAATAATTAATGAGACCTTCCTAATTATCTAGGAGATATGTATGGAATTCTTGAAGTTCAATCATGAAGGAATTGCATTAAAAAAATCAAAAACACAACCCTATACACAATTATATGAAGAACTCAAAAACCTGTCAGGGAAATCTCATCCATCCCTTGATGAAACCAATTCCTTCCTTTTGCAACATGCTCATATCCTGTAGACATAGGTATTTAGAAAAATTTAAGATTTTTTAGCTGGCCACAATATGAGATTCGATCAAATTTCTTCCTCAAACCCTGGAATCGGGGTTTCTTGAACTGTGCAAGCCCGTGAAGCATAAAAAAATTGATTTCTTAGCCAATTTTAGATGAAAATGGAAAATTATAATTCTTGAGGCTTTATAAGACCAATCTACATATTCTCCAATCAATTAGTAGGCTTGAAACATTTGAAAACACTACTAGATTTTAAAAGATATAATGCACAATATAGTGCAAGTCATTACAGTGTTGTACATATCAAGATAATTTAAATTTTTGTGCATAGGAAAACCTTATAACTCATTATATGGAAGTATTGAACATTGTAAAATCTTTCTCATTGCTCAGATAACTCCACTTACTTCAACATGCACATCCCAATATACCAATCTTGTAACAATATAGTGAGATACAATTTTCATTATGTTCATAAGTGAACTTTACAACTTTCCATGTTAGAATTATACACAACCAAACCATCTTGAGACCATTACTAGAAAATATTAGATTACCTAAAAAAATTCAATGATTTGAAAATAACCAACATATGAGGTAAGACTCACATTTTTTCACTTGAAGAGTGCATTCTATAACGCCCACAATTTACATACACAAATACAACACCAAAAAAAAATTGAAATAATGTTTTTTTATTTACATTGTTGCAAACATTACACCACATGAGAACATTTAGGACAACGAAGTCACCTAATATGTTGTCACAACATTATCCCACATAAATAACATGGTACAACATAACGAGCCGACTGTAGTAAAAATTCCCGTTTATTAACCGACTGTAGTATTATATTCGAGTTATATTATTAACCTTATTTATTTTAAAATCAATTATCAATTATCGTATAACTATCCAACATTATCTTATTTTATTTAACATTTCACTTGTAGTAAACCCGTCAAATTTTGCTTGTTTTCCCTTATTCAATAGAATGATGTAACCTAGTTGTTGGAAGGAACATGAATACAAAAATGAGATTGCTAGAGTTTTTCCTAAGGATTTTTTTTCTAAAGGCATGCTTCTTGGCTTTGCAATTAACCTTGATTGCAACAAGGGAGGTTCACATGATATAAAGGAAGTTTATAAGTCCGAGAGTAATGAGATTACACGTTCTCCTCATATTAGCATTTAATTATTAGGGTTAGTCTATTGGTTTTTGTTTTGTTATTGCATCTAACTACACCTATCTATTTCACTTAAGGGATTGCTTATTAAGGTACAAAGGAGTATGATTTCACACTCAACCATGTAGGGGTTCCTAGGAAATTAAGTATCAGATGTGTGTTACTAGGAGAGAATCAATTTTAAAGTTTATAAAGCTTACTAAGGTCAAACCTAGAATTATTGAATTTCCTTATCTCCACCATCATTGTGTAACTCAAAGTAAATTTGTTTCTTCTAGCAAAGCTGAAATTATTATTTGAGAGGCAAGGGGGTTTAAGGGGATTCACACTCAGTATTCTCATGTGTGGTTAACTAAATATTGGATCCACTCAAATCATTTACATTCCTCTTAAAATTTTATCACTTAAATTGATTTACATAATGTTTGGAAATTAGTTGTGTAACACTTTTGTCCTTGATTTCATTCCCTAGTTTAGGTTTTTTTTTTCTTGTTTCGATTCATTATATAGAAAAATATTAAAAAACAACAATATAACTTAATTGTCAAATCTTTATTGATTTGTATGCTGCATTTGATAGTACACAGTCTATTATGATTACAATCTTTTTATGGTCCAACAACCTCATATCTCATGACAATGATTGATACTCCTTTATACAAAGTCACCAAAAACTAGCAAGGATGATCAAATATGCATCTGACTCATCTTCCCCTTACAATAACTATAACCCCGTCTTTTTACAATCAGACCTAATACCACTCAATTAGTTACAAAGCTATCCTGACCTTTAATCCCGTACACTATTCATCTCAAACCTGTTTCTAAGATTAGATTTTTTAACATAGTCAGTTCAATTTGAACTGACATGAATAAGTCATTCTTGCTTTCTATGTTGTTTATATTCCCTTGCATTTTAACCATTCATTTATCTCTCACTATAAAGTTTACTCAAATACATAAGATAAATGTAATAACAATAGTCATGTGTTATTATTTTCTACCCTATCATAAACTTATATCCCCATAATATTTGTTACATTAACATGCTTTTGAATATAAATTTTTTTATTTTGATTTCTACTAGCCATCAAGGGACAACAAGATCATAACATTCAACTATCACTTAGAAATTAGGAAGCACCTTATTTTCAACATACACAAGAGACATGATCAATAAACAACAAAATCACTTTTTCCCTTTTCAGCAAACCCAAGTAACCTAACTTTTTCCCTTATTTAATGTTTTCCCCACCCACATCGTAGACTAAAGATAAGAACACCTTCTACTTACTCTAACTTCCATCCATGAAGTAAACAAAAGTCCCATAAAAAAATATAATTAGTTTGATGGATAACATAACATATTAATCTCAATTATTTACATCATCATCTTAATCAATCAAAACTTTCCTATGGAGACATCTTATCGTTATACTTATTCACCAAAAAATTGTTAAGAGAGTGTGTCTGAAAATTATTTACTCACAATAGGGAACTCAGAGCAACTATACATAAATAATAAAGAATAATACTTCTAATTTCCTTGTGTATATAATACCAGTTTCATTTGATGGCTCCCATTAAATTATTAAATTTCCTTTTACAAAAGGATTTTAAGTTTATATCATGTATATATTGTATATTTAAAATCCACATTCTATTTTTATAATACAAAGACTAAAAGTATTCATAAGACAATTTGTAAGAATCTCATACCTTATATAAATAATATACCATGAAATATGTGATGTGAAATAAGTCAGTGATATATGTATATATCAATTTTCTTATAGTAAAACAAACGTATTATCTATTAGTCATATCACTAGTAGCTGCAATATACTACTTGAGATTCCCTCAAAATAGTGGAAGCATTTTCCTATTTGTATTCAAGGGAAAGTTACTATTCTAAAAAAATAATGATTCATTTTAGGCCATACATTACCAATCCATTCAATCACTACAAAAATAAAACGAAGACCATTAAAACTCACCCAACTAATAGAACTGAGAAAGGACGAGAATAAAAATTTTCGTGATGTACTGTCACTTAATCAAACTTAAGAAATCAATATTATCAACACCCACCTCACGGTGAAAGATGTGCCACTAGGGAGACAATTAAGGAATGACTTGGAAAATGACAAGGACCCCAACGATCAAGAACATATCATTCTACCAAAGATACATTCATTTTTAGACATAATAACCACAACCCTAGTTGATAAGCTTCATCCACAACCTTAATAGGTCTATTAATATCAGAATCCTTTTTGCAGAGAGAATATATACATTCAACAATACAAAATAAGTGAAGAAAATATATAACACTTTTACAATCACACATTTCATGATTTTTTATTAGTTTGTGAAGTAATTAGTATACATTTACTTCTCAATATTATATATTTATGTAAAAGAACTAATTCATGAAAGCATGTCTTTATTTTTCATTTTATGCTCACAAGGTTTATTCCAAACTAGAAATTATTTATTGGAGGATTTATTTTCATGATACATAGTCTGATCTAATTAATGCACATATATATATGGAGACAGATTTTCCGTAATATATTATAATACGAAAGAAATTAAATGTAAAGATCTTATGATTTATTCAAATCATTCTCAACGTAAAAAAAGTAAATAATGATTGAGAGACATTATTCAATATTGATTGATTAAATGTGTGCCAAAAAATATGAAGCCTGTTAGAAACAAACTTCATTACAATAAAACATGTCCAGTGAGTGAAGATTCATGCCAAAATATTGAAACCCTTTTTCTGAGTTTGTAAATTCATAACACAAGTCAAACCTGAGTCCTGAGATTTATTATTGAAACAAAACTATTAAAAAATAAAATTATTCTAGAAAAACCCAAATAATGAAAATGCCCGAATCTCATGGATTCATTTAGACAAACTGATATCAAGTTGAAGAATAAATTTTAAACAAACATTAAACTCTCAGCCAGAATTTGTTTAATATTTCCCTAATGAAAGAGTAAGACATAGAGGAATGGAGTCCATGCAAAATAAAACAGTTCTATATCAAAATTTTCCCCAATTATCTGCAAAAGAGATAAATTAGTAGATCCATTTCTAACTAGTTTATATTAAACAAAAATCAATGAAAACCCACACATACTAGAAAAGGATGATTTCATATACATTATATAGAAATGACCAATAGAGAAAGGGGAGGAAAAATTCATGTCTGGTTAATGAGAAATACAACAACTCTATACAAATCTCCTTCGTTTTTTTGTAAGGTCTCCACAAAATAATTCCATCCAAATTTTTGGGGATTTTCAACAGATTTTGTTTTGTCCATAGAGCAAAGATAAAAGCATCTACTTTAACAGAGGAAAACTAAAATTTTTGAACCCAAGAAGAAGAGCTCCTCCAAGCTAAATCAATAAAAAAAGGAAAGGTCTGAGTAAAGCATGTAGTTGGCTTCCTAAGGAAGCTTCACATTTCACCACAACCATTAATGCATTAAAATATCACATTTACCCAAGAGAATTTACCTAATTCTCTCATGTAAACCAAATCCACAAAACCCAAGAGGAATTTCATTAATTCCTTGGTAAAATATTTGGCACAAGCCCTAATATTTTGGTAGGATTTAGGAATATGTGCAATATTTTAAGATTTATTTAAATTTAATAGAATTTCTTTCTTTTGTTTATTTCTTGATTTTTTAATTGTTCAACACTTTCTTTAACCAAACCTCCACCAAATCCATTAAATGTTCCCTTTCTAATTAATTTATTATTTTGTTTTATTTTATTTTTCTTTTTGTTATATTATTTATTGATCACCGTTAATTTAAATCTATTTGGTTTAATTCATTTATCTTTAAAAGATATTACTCTATTTATCCATCATCATCATCATCATCATCATCATACTCTATACAATTATCGTATTATAAACAAGTATACGAATGTTAGCACGATTACTAACCAACCAAGAAAAATAAGGGAGACAGGTTACCCTAAGTCAAGGATGACATTCAACATCCAGAGAGGTATCATTGTCCTTGTGTAGGTTGTGCCAAAGCTGAGAAGCTAACTTGTGCCCTGAAAGGATTTTGAATCTTTTCGTATGACTTACGTAAAATACGTATGGGGTCCAATTCCTCTTAGCTTGTTCGAGACAAAAATGGTGACTATGCTCTCGAATATAGTGACAACCAGGTGCGGAGGTCATACCCTTACCTTGACGATTGGGAGCTATGAAGTGGGGCATTACACATTTAATGAATTTTGTATAGAAAACTGTAAGGCAAGGAAAAAAAAGGAAATATTTTCTTCGCACTACCTATCAAACACCAAAATGATAATTTCTCATTCACTTGTGACTATAAGAGAGAAACAAGTCCATTTTTCATGCTAAGTGCTTAATTTAATGACTATTTCAAGACTAATTCATCTCACATAACACCTATAGACATATACCTTGCATACTTAGAGGAACCTTGTGTTGATTCTAACTAGCTTGAAGACCTTGACAACACAAGGTAAATGGAGACACCATTAATAAACCATGTAAAACTTTTAAGAATATTATCCAAGTTATTTGAGGACAAATAAACAACTAATGTTGTCATTAATAACTCAAGAAGGTGCTCGGGAGATGGAAAAACATAGCTAGAAAAATGCTCATAACTTCTCTGATACTTATCCATTTTGCCTCAAAAGTTTTGAAATACCTCAAGCTTAGTGTTTTCTAAAAAATTCCTTATATGATTTATCTGAAGAATTCTCCATGTTTTTTCTTGGGTGTTAAGAAGATAGAGGGCTCAAAATGCATTTGTCAATGAACCAGTTTTAGAAAAACTAGCATAATTTTCACATACCTATTCATAACTTTATGACACGAAGCACCAAAACTCACCCCTCTATATGATCTATGATTTTATTTTTCATTAATATCCCTTAAATATTCATACCTATCTCATTTTCATCAACGTACACTATCAGTCTTCAAGGCCAAGTTCGGTAAACATTTGAAATTTAACTCCAAGAGGTAAAAAAAGCCTTATTTTTTTACACACATGTTATAGACAACACTCCTAGGCTCCTCCCATTCTCAAATTATCTTTTCAATACCTATATAAATATTTCACACCTTATCAGGCTATAGAAACATGCCTAAATGAGCCAGATATAACTATGAATTCTTATGAAATTAGGGATAAAATATGCAGAACAATCCCTCATAGAATTGCAACAATAGAAACTAATATGTAGAAAATATTACAGATCTGAAATAAAAGTTTAGAATAAAATAACACAACACAAAGAGACAATATTTAACGTGGTTTTCCCAATTCGGGCTACGTCCACCAAGAATCACTTGTTTAGATTTTATTACAAGTCACTGCTCTCTCAATACAATGCCCATATTTTTTTGGAGTTATGCTCAATAAACTCTAAAGTATTCACACCTGAATTCACACAAATCTGCAATGTTACATCAACCCTGCCATATGTAAAAAACCACATAAGTAGAAAAATGCTTAAGCAGTTTGACAATACCATGGGTATCAAAACCATAGGAAAAATTCGTCCCATAAACATATGGGTCAAAAATCCCACCTATATGAGGTGAGACAATTGTGGAAAATGTACAGTACTCTTAGTGTACAGTCTTCAACACTTTTACACATAAAAACAGGCTCCAAAACCTAAGATGAATTCCACCAAATGATCTAAAACTAATTATAAGATCTTGTGATCATGTTGATACTATCATATCTAACCTATAGAACATTTGATCCAGCCATACCAACCATGTCCATGCTTCCAATGTAATCTCGTCTCACAAAACCAACTTGTAGAATACTTAAACTATCATGAAACTATCCTGACTACTCACTAACCCATTGAGAAGGAACTATCAATCAACCTTCATACCTTTGACTTAGCTTCACTTCACCATACACTCATTTTCCATCAATTCCACTTGACATCAATGACAACTCCAATGACCAAGGTTCAACATCTATATCTAGCTACTTGTTCACTATTCCAAATGCGACACACACGAGCAACCTAGGGCATAATTCTACACACACACAAAACTACATTGGGTGTGACATTTAGTAGAATTCTCAATTCTAAGTCCATCATTGTGGTAGCTAAGGAAAGTCTGACCCCTCATTTTGAATCTTTATTTTTTAGGATTTGATGTTTGTTTGATGGTTTTGTAGGTCTATTCTTCATTACAGCTTTCCAATGCCCTCGGTGATCTTGGTGTGACCATGGAGTGATCAAAAGTGACTAAAGGATAGCACATTGAGACAACTTGGGGGATATTTTCTGAGCATTTCCACATACCCAAGTTCCCAGAAACAATTCTAGGGCGCCCACGGGCGCCCCTGTCCCTCTCAAGGTGCCCCAGCTCATCCTTTCTCCTCGAATCTACATTTTTCTGTGATCTAGTGCAATGATCAGTGATTCATATTTTCAATTTTTTCAACTCTATGTCATTTCAAGAACTTGGCGAATCAATTAAGTCTTTCTACCCTCTCTTTGCACAATAGGGTTTCATTATTTATTCCTTAGGTTCTTAGATCTATTTTGGTACTTCATTGTTCATTTATTTACTACAATATTGCATTCAGATTAAGAATATAAATTACATTTTCTCTTAATCAATGAGCACAATGTTGTGGAGACATTTTCGATGGGGAGACCTTGAGTTTTTAGAGAGGACAACTATATATTTTAAGTGGCATTTTGATAGGAGAGATGGAGGGATAGTATGGAGAGAGGATTATTATAGACGAATCCTATCAGGGCTATATAAAGGTGAAATTTTATGGATACCATACATTGGGTTTCCATTGTGGGAGGGAGAGGATGATGTGATCTAATTTAGTCATGCCAGACAATAGTTTGGATTGATTCAGGATATGCTTGAGGTATGTTGGAATCATAATGAACTGGGGGGCATGAATCAGTCATTATAAAATTTGAAATTAACTTTCATATCTGAAACTCAAATTAAACAACCACTATAATCATTCATTCAACTTTTAATGATTGCATACCATAAACCATCAATAAAACATGAAACGATGAAAGCACAAAAACACCATAAGAACACAAGATATAAGTGGGAAATCCTAAAGGAAAATAAAAAACACTGAAACACAATATTATATTTATATTTTTCAAATTTATCGAGGCACCAAACCCACAAGGAGCACCAACCCCTATTTTAGTAGAACACCAACCCTATAAGAAGCACCAACCCCTAATTTAGTGAAGCACCAACTTCACAAAGAGGCTACAACCCCCCAATATTATCAAGCACCCACTCAACAACCTTATAATGTGAATATATCTGATTTTTTTCTTCCACAAATAATGGATATCCAATTTCCTGATCGCACTTCTTTAATCAAACCCTAGGTGATAAACCTTCACAAAACTAGCTCCATGTTCCCTCTAAAATTCATCAAATCCTTTCTCTCATGTTCTCTAATTTTTCTCAACCTGAAACCAAATTTAATTAACCTAAAATTATTCTCTAAAACCATTAATCACACCTCACCTAGGTCACTCCACGTTTCACACAATCAACCAATCAATAAAAGCACCAAAAACATGTTTTTTATATGCAATTCATCTTTTAAACTTAGGCCCAAAATTTTCCCTCTAATTGGTTTGACCAATACATCAAGGAAACCATTTAAAATTATAAATAAAACAGCTACATATGTCCCATATAGGTCATCCTAGCCAAAAAAATCAATTCATGTGTCAAAAATGACTCAAAACCCCATGGGTACATTCTTAAAAACACCCTAACATGAGTCCCATAATTTTTCATGACCCATGAACCATTAAATATGATCAAAATATCATAAAAAAATCATACATGGTTAAAAATTTAATCAACCAATCAAAATATTTCATTTACTAGGCCCAGTTCCCTTTGCAATTCTCAAAACAGTTGTTTCCTACACCCTTGAACACCCTTGAAACTTCATACTACCACCACATAACTCATACATAATGAAAACATGGCATTTAACCAATAAAAATAAATTACAAAACCTTTATAACAGTTCTAAGAATGTTAGAATTCATGAAACATCTCTCTCTTCAAACCACATCAATATTTTCCTTCCCTAAATCAATCTGCCAAAAACTTTGTTTCTAAAGGTTATCTCATAAAATAAAATATACATGAATTCATGAATTAAAATTAGATTAATTAGATTCAAAATTAATCCTTATTAACATTATAGGTAATAGGAATCATCACTAATTCCATCTTATGCTCGAACAAGTGTCAAACTTTCACAAAAATAGATCATTTCTTGAACTGCTAAAACTATTCTTACTCAAAGAATGCCTTGGAAATCCTATCATATGACCTCAGCATAAGGAAAAAAATATACCACTGGAAATAAACCTGAACCCTATTTCCAAAAAAACTTTAATCATCCAAGGAATCATCTTATAACTCAAGATATGGCCAAAACACTGAAGATTGTTTTTTGAGATCCAAAAATTGCCCTTTAACCAGTCAACCTGTTTGGACCTCAAAAAATCATGAAACTTCATGAAATTGATTTGAAACTTACATGGAAATATAAAAAACTCACATGGATTCCAAAATGACAATTTAGTCTATACTTCATTTGGAAACTTTCTCCTCAAACCGGAACTCTTCAAAAATTGTTGTTTTCAGGTGGGGCCAACATATCACCATGACCTCAAATTTACATTAATATAAATATATCAGAGTCCTATACAAAATAAAATCATCATCTTTAGTCACCACTCTGTCAATCATGTGGCTGGGTCAATATACCGATGTTCTTCATGCAATACTACTCCTAGCTAATGATTTTCCCTCAGGGTATTTGACAACTTTAATCTTCATAAAAACCAATCGTTCATAAAAACATGAATTTGGAGTGAACTCACTATTGTTGGTATGTGTTCCTCTTGAATGTATATGTCACCTTAGAAGCATCCCTATTAATGGTATGACATGGTCTTATCCATGACATTCACCTGGTTTAGAGCTAATGCTTTCAGAACTATCAGACTTCAGGGGGATTTTGCATTAGGTACCCACACCCTATCTTTACCATGGTATTAGGCTTATGTTGCTTGGATTTTAGGGTTATGGTAGGACTGACTCGTCATGAGAAGCATCTTGAAATTTGTTTGACGAAGGATATGAAATAATCAAAATAAAAGATAGAATCATCATGGATGTCAATTTCATGGACCAATTATTCGTGTATATCATTAAAAGAGGATTCTAGGGACTGGTTCAACTCTATGTCTCTGAGTTCATTACATTCTTTGTAGTGAAATAGGTCAAAATGTTTAGAAATCAGGCTGCAATAATTGACCCTGGGATCTCTAAAAATTTCTCTAACATATGTCACATTCCATGATATAATGTTTTACATATTGGTTAATGGAGCTTATATAACCCCAATGGATTCTTCCAGAGAGGGAGAGGGTGGAATACAAGAAACCAATGAGTGCCTTAATCACAGGTAAAATAGTTGAGTATCTGTATTGAAACCACTATTGGTAAAAGTATTGACCCCATTAGTGCAGATTCGTCATCTAATGAAATGTTGGAAATCATGGTAAGGAATGCATCTACAATCTCGGGGGAATCTCTGTACTACACATGCAATCATACACTTTGGGTACATTTCTAGCGCTTCCTAATCATATAGCTTACTATTCACATGATTCCTAAGTGATAACAACTAGCAATTGACATTTGAACTCTGGCATTTTAGTCTATGTTTCATGCTTTCATTATGTGGTCATAATAAAACAACTACTTTTCCCATTCGATACTTTCATTATTACATCAATTTTATCACTCTAGACAGTCCTACCATGCCAACAAGGTAGTGGAAGCCAATGCCCATGAGGATCCCCCATCCTTCTAGAGTGTCGTTGATCATCTGGTTATAGTGCTTCATTATAGGCATCTAATGAGGAGGCATCTATGGGTGTGGATTCTCATGGGCTAACTAATTTTATTTGCTAATTTCAAATGTTCAAACAAAGGAATCATATAAATATAAAGCATTGTGACCATAACTGAAGGACCAAGCTCTAAGGAGATCTACTAGGTGTCACCTAAGGTTGCAGAGGGCACACTAGGCAGGTTTAAGAGGTACGATTACAAATTTAGCATGCCATCTAGGCTTCATTCATAGAGATAAGAAGACTGCATTTTCTACATACACGCATAGGAGATGGATTTGGTCGGATTTTAGACATCCACACATGATATCTGACATGGCTAAACATCTAGCTAGGTGCTCATTATCAAGTGCATCGTGTCAGTAGCTACCACATGATGTAGCACACTTTTTACACACATTGCACAAGAACTACATGGAGTCTCAAACTGTAGACAGGGCTACTTTGTCATAAGTTACAACTCATTTGGGTGACCACCGAGGTCAGCCTGAGCTTCCCCATTTGCCATATTTTATTTTTTAGTGGATCAAATGGTTTTTTTTGGGTTTTATAGGTTCTCTTGGCTAACTTTGCAGGTCATCACGTGATGAAAATGCTTACTGCGAGGCATAGTTTTGACACACAAGTGATAAACATACTGAAGCTCTATTACACAACATACCTAGGTTGACACAATGAGTAGGAACTAGTTTCTAAGTGTCTTTCAGTAGTCACGGTCAACAACCTAGAAGTCCGTCTCCAGGTTGTTCTAGGCACCCGTGACCTGATGGGGAAATTCCCTAGTCTAGAGGACATGAATGTCGTGCTTAGGTCAGCACACATTTTTTTGAGTGCACTGTAAGGATAACATTTCAGTCCTACCTAAGGATTTTCATATTTCCAGTCTGACACACTTAAGGATAAATTGTGAAGCCTATTTGCTAAGTATGTATATCCCTTATCTTATAGAGCTTTAGGGTCTCCAGATGATTTATAGTAACATTATTGCTTCATTTATATGCATGTGACTCTAAAATATGTGTTGATGGGTTTTGACAAAAAGTTTTAAATGTTTTTGGAAAAAATTATGCTTGGTGAACCCATCTCATTCGATACACTGCTAATCGGATATGTCATAGTTATCATTTCTGATCATGGTTAATTCTAGAGACTGTGATAGGATGTAATTAATTTCACTGATAATCAATATGCAAAATAATCCCTTACAGAATTGCAATAGTAGAAACTTTCAATATGTAGAAAATGTTACAGATCTCAAATAAAAGTGTATGGGAATAAATAACACAACACAGAGAGACATTATTTAACGTCTATTTGACCCATATTTGATGGCTACGTCCACCAAGAATCACTATGCTGAAGGCATTTAAAATTACAAGCCTCCACTCTCTCAATGCAATACCCGTGATCCGTAATAATGGAGGTATGCTACATACAAACTCTATAGAATTCAGGGACTCGAATTCAAAGCACATCTGCAATGCATTTTCTTGAACTATGTATCATATGCAGTAAGACCATATAAATAGACAATTGTCTGGGAGGATAGTTTGATACAAAACTAATGGGTATCAAAACAATGGGATACTGTCGACACTAAAATTTTCCTCCCATAATTTCTATTTTATTCATGTATGTATTAGGAATAAGATGTTGTAAAGTATAATTAGTAGTAGTGTCCAATAGAAGATAACACCACCATCAGTACAGTGCCGCCAATAATGTGGAGTACAGTAACAGTCAAAGTACAAAAGGAATGTTGTGGTAAAAAGTAAATATTTATCGTAAGTGGTCCGGTAATGTTAAAATGTCAAAGTTGGGGTAAGTAGAGAAGTAGGGTCTACATGATTAGGAATTAGAAATATTATATTTGTAATAAGAACAAAGAGTGATGTCATAAATATTTTGTGTATTTTATTTGTGGAAAATTCTAAAAAGGTGGAACCCATGTGAGATGATAAGGTTTATCTTATCTTAGAAGATAAGCCTACATGTAAAGGCAAGAGTTTAGGCAGGGAATATGATTGGCCGGAAGATATTTCCTATCCTATCTTAGAGATAGGGTGGATAAGCCTGAATTCCTATAAATAAATAGGCCACCCCCCTCATTTAGCATAGAAGGAAGTAGTGAGAAATATTGTATAAGTAAGTGTGTTAAAGAAGTCATTAAGAGGTGTAATTGTGAAGTTTCTCCCATAGTTATTGTTGGAAGGCAAGTGAAGTGAATAACACTTGAAGAACCTCATGGGTGAGATTGTAACAATTTCATGTTGATATTATAATTTACACGTATATTTCAGATTTTTCATCATTCCTTTGTATCATAGTCTATGGTATTCTTGTGTTATGTTTGTTGTTGTGTTTCCAGATTACTACCACCAAACCAAAAGTTGTGCATTACTAAAATAATCATAGCACGAGGAGTTCCTAGTGAAATATTATCAGAGTGCCAGATTCATGTTCATATTTTGGTTCCGTTGTCGGGACCATTCCTCATTGGTGGATTTTCTGGAGAGATATTCCCACTTAGTCATAAATCAATAGGAGGGTAACCTTGTTTTTATTGTACCTAGTAGTTACCATGGTAAAGTCACTTTTTTACCATGCATAGTATTTACCACAGTAACTTTACTTTTTAATGTGAATAGAATTTACCACAATAACTTCATTTTTTACTGTGAATAGTGTTTACCCCAGTAACTTCATTTTTACCGTAAATAGTGTTTACCATAGTAAAGTCAGTTTTTACCGTAGTAAGTCAAAGTAAATGTAAGATTACCATGGTCATTCCTATTTTATTGTAGAAAGGTGTAAAGTCACTCTCTATTGTATTGAGTCCAATTATTTGTGCACATAAGTCTTACTGATTGTACTTGTAAGTTGGTATTTCACTGTGGTTACATTTAAAAATTGGGAAGATTCTTGTTTTTTTAGCCCAATCTAATGAAGATGCTTCCTCTTTCATTCAAGATTTTAAACGATCTTGTATTTGTAATGGCCTCATAAGAAGGGAACAATGGACTGAATTTTTTCCTACCTTTTTGGATGGTTCAGCACTTAGGTAGTTTAAAACACTAGGTGATAATGTAAAAAACTCATGGGATTTATTAACTAAAAGTTTTCTTGAAGAATTTGGTGAACAACAGAAATATGCAGATCTCATGATCGAGATCACAAAGCTAGCCCAAGGAGAGAAGGAGAAGATAAGAGATTATCATGCTCGTGTTCTAGAGCTAAGGAGGAAGCTTGATGCCTAGATCTGGAAGGAAGGATTAGCGGATGGGTTGATGAATGGCATGGATAATCTCCTCTGTAAGCACTTCATTCTTGGGATGAAGCCAGAAATCAGACAACGAGTAAAGTATGACCACCCTGCTACCATTGAACAAGTAGAGGAGATTGCAAGAAGGAAAGAAGAAAGCATGGAAGAGGATCCCAAAGAAATTGCTGCTAAGGTAGAGCCTACACCAACACCTTTGGTCCAGAATCCACAACCACTCTCGGTGAGCACAAATATTTTCCCTAGTACATCTATTGAGTATGAAGATCTGCTCAAGAATATGGGTCAGTTAACTATTAATCTTCTTCAAGGAAAGGAATTTAGTTCTCAGGGAGGAGATAGAGGTCCAAAAATAAATATTTATGAAGTTGTATGTTATGGTTGTCATAAAAAGGGTCATTATAAGTACAATTGTCTAGAGAGAGCTTCTACATCTGGTATAAGAGATAATGATAAAGGAAAAACACCTGTAAATTCTTTTGATGTAGTAGATAGGGGCATAAATAATGAAGTAGATGTGTTTGTAACAAAAAAATATAAAAATATAACCAAGATGGAAATGATCCTAAGAAGATGAAAGGAGAAACTAGTAAGAAACATAGGAGAAGAAAGTTGGGTGTGCAGGATTTTCTAATTTCATAGGGATAAGGACCATACTCCATCTTAGAAGATCTGTCCAAAAGGCCTGCAAATATTACATATGGTCAACTTCTAGCTATGTCTTCTGAGAAGAGGAGGGAGCTGCGAAGCGGACTCAATGTTTGATGAAGTAAGGAGGTTGAGGTACCTATTTTAGAGATAGAGGAAGATCCCTACACTCCACAAACTGAGGTATTATGTAATGGTATTTCAATTCATGATGTCTTAGTTGATAGAGGTGCTGTAGTTAATGTAATGACCAAGTCTGTAATGAATATGTTGGGTTTAAAAATTGATTGCCCCTCAACACTTATGTTAAAGTCATTAAATATGTGAAAAACTAAACCAGAAGGTGTTGTTTCAAATGTGGCAATATCTGTTATGGGTGTTATATGTGTGGTAGACTTTCAGGTGATGAAAAATGGTATTGTTGCGTACCTAATGTTGTTGGGAAGGCCATGGCTAAGGATAATTCATGTAAGAAACTACTAGAATGAAGGCTTTATAGCACTTGGATGTGGTAGAGAGAGGGTGAAGATAAACGTGATCCCTTGGCATCATAAGGTAGAACCTGTGGATTCAAGTGATGAAACTGATGATTGGACATCCTCTGATTACTCTAGTACCAGTGAAGTGGACACAGAAGATGAAGAAAGTGAGGTTGATGTTTCGGTCATGGATATCCTTCCAGTCATACCGACTCATGAACCCATAAGATTATCTGAAGAAGAAATTGATGATCGTCTCTAAAAAATAAAGATTGGTGATGTTGTGATGGAGAGTGAGAAGGAATGCTACCTCCAACTCTTTCGAAGGTACATACACCTATTCACTTGTGATTACAAGGAACTCCATCAGGTAAGTTGGGTAGAACATTCTATTGAGCTGGCAAATGGTGCTAAGCCCATAAATCAAATGCCATATAGAATGAATCCTAATTTTTCCAAGACTGTAAAATAAGAAATAGATAAGTTGCTTGATGCAGGATTCATATTTGCTATGGAGAATTTAGAATGGGTTTCTCCCATTGTGATCTCAATAAAAAATAATGGGAAACTATGCATTTGTGTTGATTATAGGAAGCTCAACAAGGCAACAAAGAAAGATCATTACCCTCTTCCATTCTCAGATCATATCTTGGACAAAGTAGCTAGCCAAGAGTGTTATAGTTTTGCTTATGGATATAATGGATACAACCAAGTTCGTATAACAGAGAAATATCAACTAAAGACCACGTTCACCACTCCTTGGGGAACGTTTGCTTATAGAGTTATGCCTTTTGGGTTGTGTAATGCTACAGTAATGTTCCAGCGCTTGATGAATAGGGTGTTTGAACCCTACATTAGAAACTTCATCAAATTATTTCTGGATGTTTTTTGCATCTATGGGAGCAAGATGGACCACCTGCACTAGATGGAGACATCATTTCAAAGGTTAGATGAAGCACAAGCCTCACTAAACCCTACAAAGTGTGTCTTTGGATGTTCTAAAGGTATTTTGTTAGGGCATGTTGTATCCAGAGATGGTATTGGTACTAATCCTAATAAAGTTTCAAAAATCAAAGAGTTACCATTTCCTATGAATAGAAGTAAGTTGAGATCATTTTTAGGCCATGTGGGTTACTATAGAAGGTTCATCAAGAATTTCTCAAAGATTGCAGAGCCACTAACCTAGTTCTTGAATAAGGATGTTACTTATGAACTAGGAAATAAGGCGCATGAATATTTTGAACAACTGAACGAGGCTTTGGTGTCTTCACATGTTTTAAAGAATCCAGATTGGAGCAAGCCACTCATTGTGTATATTGATGCCTTAGATGTAGCACTGGGAAGTACTCTGAGCCAGAAGGATGAAAATGGGAATGATCATCTAGTTTACTTTGGGAGCAGACAAATGAGCAGTGTTGAGGTAAATTATACTGTAATTGAAAAAAAGGCTCTAGCTATCATTTTTCTAATAAAGAAGTTTAGAAATTACTTGCTAAGGTAGAAATTTATAGTTGTAACAGACCATCAGGATCTAAAATATATTTTAAATAAGCCTAACCCATTGGGAAGGATAGCAAGATGGATAATTTTGCTACCAGAATTTGAATTTGATATTATAGCTAGGCCAGGAAAGAAGCATGTCAATGTAGATGCACTCTCTTGAGCCTATGATGGTTTAGGTTCATCTTGTAGTGATGATGATTTCCCAGATGCAACATTGTTATCCCTTGACACAATCCCTAGTGAATACATAGATATTTGGAATTATCTGAATGAATTCAATTTTCTTGATGGTGATAATGCAAATATTAGGAGGAATATTACTCAAGCTAGTCATCTATATTCTATTTTGCATGAAGTATTATTTTGAATAGGACCTGATGGATAGTACAAGAGGGCACTTGGACGTGATCAAGGGAAGGAGATAATAGAATAATTCCACAATGGTACATGTGGAGGAAACTTCTCTGGACAACTTACAACAAGAAGGATCTTGGATGCAGGTTATCACTCGCCCACTCTTTTTAGAGATTGTTATAATTATTGTAAGACGTGATATTTTTCAAACACATGGTAACCGTAAGACTTCATCAGCTCTATTATTCCCTAATCTTCCACTTGGTCCCTTTGAAAAGTGGGGAATAGATATTGTAGGTCGACTTCCAACTACCCCACGCCAAAATAAGTATATTGTAGTTGCCACAGATTATTTAACCAAGTGGGTTGAAGCTAGGCCATTGAAAACAACTTCCATGGATGAAGTGGCAAGGTTCATATATGAACGCATTGTAACTAGATTTGGTTGCCCATTAGAAATTGTAACAGATAAAGGAAGCCACTTCATTAATGAGGTGGTAGAAGCCCTAGTCAACAATTTTTCTATTAAGCACAGGAAGGCAACAACATACAAGCCAAGTAAAAAAATGGATAGGTGGAACAAAAAAAATTTGTGTTGTGTCAAATTCTAGAAAAGAATACAACCTTGCAGGTACATAAGTGGGATAAAAGGATTCATGTAGCATTGTGGGCAAATAGGGAAACATCAAAGTCAGCAATAGGATACTCCCCATTTCTGTTGGCTCAGGGCATTGATCCAGTTCTTTCTATTGAGTTTGGTATTCCCACTGTGAGAGTTATGAAAAAGGAAAGGATGGATGAAAGTGATTCAGTAAAAGAAAGGTTAGTGCATATTCATTTACTAGAGGAAATGAGGGAAACAACAAAGGATACAAGCTATAAGAAGAAAATGAAACAAAAGGAATACTTTGATCAAAAGATCCGTCGGTATCCATTTCATGGAATGACTTGGTTCTAGTATATGATTCCAGATACAAAAAAAGAAGGCAGAGAAAATTTCTTTCCAAATGGATGGGGCCCTACAAAATAGCAGATGTGCATGAAAATGGTACATATCGACTAGAGGAATTATATGGAACTCCCATTACGAAATGGGTCAACCACGAAAATTTAAATATTTTCCAAGCACCAGAATAATCTACTCTGAGGACGAAGTAGAAGCTAGGAAGGGGGAAAATGTTGACATTAAAATTTTCCTTCGTAATTTCTATTTTATTAATGTATGTATTAGGAATAAGATGTTGTTAAGTATAATTAGTAGTGGTGTCCAATAGAATATAATGGCATCATCAGTACGGTGCTGCCAATAAAGTAGAGTACGGTAACAATCAAAGTACAAAAGGAATGTTGTGGTAAAAAGTAAATATTTGTCGTAAGTGGTCCGGTAATGTTAAAATGTCAAAGTTGGGGTAAGTAGAGAAGTAGGGTCTACATGATTAGGAATTAGAAATATTATATTTGTAATAAGGACAAAGAGTGATGTCATAAATATTTTGTGTATTTTATTTGTGGAAAAGTCTAAAAAGGTGGAACCCATGTGAGATGATAAAGTTTATCTTATCTTAGAAGATAAGCCTACATGTAAAGGCAAGAGTTTAGGGAGGGAATATGATTGACCGGAAGATATTTCCTATCCTATCTTAGAGATAGGGTGGATAACCCTGAATTCCTATAAATAAAGAGGCCACCCCCCTCATTTAGCATAGAAGGAAGTAGTGAGAAATATTGTATGAGTAACTGTGTTAAAGAAGTCATTAAGAGGTGTAATTGTGAAGTTTCTCCCATAGTTATTGTTGGAAGGCAAGTGAAGTGAATAACACTTGAAGAACCTCATGGGTGAGATTGTAACAATTTCATGTTGATGTTATAATTTACATGTATATTTTAGATTTTTCATCATTCCTTTGTATCATAGTCTATGGTATTCTTGTGTTATGTTTGTTGTTGTATTTCCAGATTAATACCACCAAACCAAAAGTTGTGCATTACTAAAATAATCATAGCATGAGGAGTTCCCGGTGAAATATTTTCAGAGTGCCGGATTCATGTTCACAATGCCCCAGCTACATTTTTATTTTTTCATCAAAACTGATCGATGCGGGAACTTTGCACTGATGTGAAAGTTTATCAATGCGGAAAGATTTCCTAGGATGATTTTGATATTTTGAATTTTTAAAGTCTGGTCTATTAGGGAAGCCTTAATATAGGTAGTCATCCTTTGAGGGAGTGGTCTATAGTTTTTGACTTGGATAGCCATCCTTTGAGGGATTGGTCTATGATTTTGATAGAGTGATGTCCTTAAAAATATTATAGACTATATGTATTTACTTAAAAAAAGCTCAAGAAAATATTATGCTTTATTCATACTGACCTCAAAGATCACCGCAATGTGATAGTCACTAAGTACTACACTACATTTTAGACTATATGTATTTCGTTTATTTGTGTGATTTGAATTATGTCCCTTAAAGCTAGGTTTACCTTGTGCCATTCACACCAAGATAACAGGCTACAAATACTTTTCCCCCAAGATGAATGTGTGAGATGGAATTCATAAATATCCCTTCCTATGAAGTGAACGATGTATCCCAAATGTAGTCTTTAAATGTTTCTCTTTCCCCAAATAGTATGTAGTACGTATTAGCCACAAATTATCTAGCTCCTAATAATAGTTTGTATGTTGTGTATATATATGAATTCCTTTTTTTAAATTCGATACTTAGTTACACTAAGATCTGACCTAGCTCATTAAATAAAGATACAAAAATAACCAAAGTGAAGAAAACAATGACAAGTTAAAATATAAATTATAATGTAAAATAACACATAAAATCCAAGAAAAATAAACAACACCAAGAATGAGGACAGATATCCCTATGACATGAAACAAAAGATGCAAATGCAAGCATTAGGAAGAAAAAAAATAATCAAAATTAGTTGAAACTAGTAAAAGGACTTATAAAAGGTATCACCAATGTCTAATATTCACACTTGAAAATCATGCATATAGCAACATACTAGAGGCATCATGTAATAGTAGTAAGTGCATTATTTTTTGTCTACACCGAAAAAGTACACATTCTACTATTTAAATTGTCAAGTGATATAAATTTTTAAGTGTGGAGTCTTAAATGATGTAAACGACCTAAACGGTCATGTGAAATGTAAAAAAAGTGTCCTCGTGATTAACAAAAATTAACTAAACTAGTTATTAAAGGATAGTTAATCTAGTCTAGGAGAACATATAACGTAGTAAATGAATGGACTAAGACAATATGTAAATGAGATAGAAAATAAAACTAATGAAATTAAAAACCCTAATGTGTAAAAGAGAGGAGAAAATGACTTAGCTGGTAACAAGTGCCTGTTAGACTGTGTTATAGTGACGAACAAAAAATCAATAAGCAGGAGTGACTGTGACAGGGTCCCATAGAGGATAGATCTGGGTGATGTGGCTAGATTGGAGCACCTGGGATAGGATGTCTGCCTGCGCATGCTCTCGTAAGAAAAAAAAACACCCTGTCCTGGGAAAAATGTGTGGACTTGGTCTTCACAGGTCTCAAATATGATCTATATCCTTTTCTACCCGTCGCTTTAATTTTTCTGTACTATGCCAAATACTCCAAATATTCAAAGAAGAAGAATTAACCTACAAAATAACAAAAGGAAATATCAAAACCTTAAAAAATAAAGATGCAAATGAATGGGTCAGACTGACCTCAGTTGCCACAATAGTAGGCTCACTAATTGAGTGTTGTACTACATTTCAAACCCAGATGTAGTTCTAGTGAGAGTGTGTATGTCTTGCCCTTGGTGCTCTTGCACCAGTAGCACTTTGTGAAATAACAAGCAATAGCTAAATTTATAAAATTCAATAGAATGTGTGCATGGAATAGAATAGTTTCCCTCCCCCTATGAAGTGTGATGAAGAATTCGTAGCTTATGCCTTGATGATGGAGCTACGTGGATGCCAATGTAAAAGATGGATGCCACTCTAGATGGAATGATATTAATAGATGATGCTAGATCCCTCATTATGGTCTCATAACTGTATATTTATAGGGTTCTCGATGCTCTAATTTCATAATGAACTCTTTAAAGGCCGACCACAAGAAAGATAAACATGAAAAATGGCTAGAAAATGCCCATAAGATCGTGGGAAAGTGCTAGAAGGATCGGGGCAACCCCAAGTGGGACCAGGGCACCCCAACCGAGGCTAAAATTACGTGAAATGTGTGTAAATGATTGGGCATATGGGTGTAATAGGTCACAAATTATGAAATAAAGTAAACAAGTTGGCGAAAGGGATGAGGGTTAATTAGTACTTTCTTCACTCAAGAACCTTCTAAATAGTATTATGAGACAAACATAAATAAATGTCTAAAGTGCATGATTTTGTGACTAAATTTTGTCCCAACTTTATGTTGGTGAGTGGAAAAATCAGTAACATAAAATAGATAAAAATGTGTACGTGTTTTCCATGTTGTAGTAGAAATGTGTCGAAGGAATAGACAAAAGTGTGGAATGTTAAAACTATGGAGGAGCGTGGAAACTATAGATGAAAAATGTGCAAAGAAAAAGTGATGAGAGTGAACCTAGGGTGGAACACACGTGTGTAGCTACTGCAGTGTGTAGTGTACTTGCATGGTTAGTAAAGCATGTGTGTTGTCGTGAAATGTTGTTATTGGCCCCATTTGACTTTTTTTTCTCATACAGGCAGACCTGCAAGGAGAAAATGATCAAGTAGTCAAATATGTATGTATGTAAGTGTAAAAACAATATGAAAGTATGTAAAAATATGCAAATGTAAATGTAAAAGTAAATGGAACATGTGCACCTGATCCATGTTGAGAAAGAGTGTAGAAGGATATCCTATACTATGAGTTTTTGGGGTAATCTCACACCATAGACCAAAGAAGTGTAGGGAGGAAATGCTCTGTGTCCTCCAACCTCTAACTACTTCCCTGAATGTGTGTAGGGATCTTTGTATTTTCCTAGTTTTAGGGGTGATACGATGCCACTGGGTGAAGTAGTGTAGAGAGACACACTCAATACAACCTCCAAGCCTATAACTGCTTCCCAAAAATGCTAAGGACACCATGTCTTGTAATAGTTGCTATGTATGGGGTTCATAGACTAGTCTGAACCCACTCGCTGAATATAAATTCCTTCCTCAAGATTAAAAAATAAAATTTATTGAAATGATTAAATAGTGGTAGAGACATTGGAAGGGAGAGAAGTAGAGAGATAGAGCATGAGAAAGGGATATGATATGAAGAATGAAGTGATATATTCGAAATCTATTTTAGAGATTTGTATGCCCTATATATCAATGATAATGAAATATTGGAAGTATCCCTTTTTGTTTTATTCCTATAAATACATTTGATTGTTTATTATGTATCTTATATGCCTGGTACCAATATAAATCTCATAAAAATATGTTGTATTGAGAAAGATGCATTTCTTGAGGTTTTGATGATACTTCCTTTCTAAAGTCTTTTTTAACTTTTTATGTGTAAATATTTATATGTTTGCAATATGTGTTACACTGTGTAGGTGTTATAAGCATGCAAGTGTAGTTTTCACAAGTACCAAAGCCTCATTTTAGATGTGTGTTGTATGATGAGCAAAGGATCTTAATATATGTGTAAGGTATGTTACGTTTTATCTATGCATATTACATAATTAGAAGAAGTTGAGAAATATGACCAATAGAATAGGTGTTTTGTGTGCAAATTGTGTAATAAGGAACTTTTAGTGTCGGTTGGGGGTTATAACATTTACTTAGGACTTTAAACCTTATAAAATGTGATGAAACAAGGGTCTGTGTTCAAATTGTAATACAACTTTTATTGTGGAACAATATCTATATGATTTCAGGAGGTGAAGTAAAAAAGAGAAAGGTGAGGAAGGTTAGCACAAAGCTCTAGGATTTGGTTTGAGGTCTTGAAGTGGTATATGGAGAAATATAATCATATTTCTCTCTCCTGAATTTGTGAAAACCCTAGTTCAAGATTTAAATTATAATTTAACTATTACTTGTGTTTTAATAAATGAAAAGTAATGAAATATGATATATGATGTTTGATCATGATGGTAAAAAGGAGTTCTTTGTTTTAGGTCATTAGGAGTCGTACGGCTTGAATTCTTTATGATATGGATTGGAGTGGTTAAAGAAGCTAATTAGAGGAGGAGAAATGTGGAATTGTAAATGTTCCTTTAAGAAACCTTGTGAATGTTTTGGCCAGCATGTGACTAATCTTAATGGGTATCCAAAATGTATGAATTTTAAAGAAGAAACTAATTCTATTCAGTTTTTATCTCAGGAAATTAGGGTTGGAAGGGATAGTAAGTTTGACAGGCAGGTTAGGTGGAAAATAGAGTACAAAGCAAGGGGGAAAATGCATATTGAAAAACGCATTGTAGAAACATTGTTATAAAGTGCTAAAGAGATCATCCATGTCATCATGTCCTAGAGAGGGTGTTGAGAACCTTATAGGTTCAGCTAGAAGATGAAAGTCCTAAAGCCTATAGAATCATTTTGAATAGATTATCAAGGTGAGAAATGCATTCCATGTTTCGAATATGGGAAACTATCAATAGAAATAGATTTTTCCACGAGGGGAATCATCAAGCATATATGAATATAAGTTGTGAATTCCTATAGAGGGTATAAACAGAACATGACAGAGTAAGCAAGGACTTTTTTATTATTCTCAAGTAGCTCATTTAACTTGCAAGATATATTTGTTATAACATGAATGAGAGATTAATTGACATGAGATTTTTATAGTGAATGAAGGTTGAAAAGTGTCCAATAGATTAACTGTAATGTTTCAAATATTTGAAGAAGTGTGAACAAAATAAAGTTATTTGTTTCTATAAATAGAAAGGGCAGTCCTATACTGACTGTATCATACCAATTTGATGCATGTGGAGTGAAATAAGTGTATCTAAGTCTAAGGGTAGAGTAAGGAAATATTTTCTATCCTTATGATTGATGAGGTAGAAGTACTAAATGAATATATTGATAATACCTTAAATGTTGGGTAACAATTAATCATTCTCTTAGCAATCTATGTGACAATGATTTGGTCTATGCAGACCACAACTGTTCATTGCTATTCACATATGTTATTTTTTTTTCAGAAATTTATTTTAACAACAAAACATTGATGGTGGAAGCCTAGCAGGGTCCAAAAAATTTCCTACCAAAAATAGTCCTTTTTATGCCAACTAGAACTCCAAAAATTCCTCCGTGGCTTTCAGTAGCTCTAGACAAGGTCTTGTACTTTGCAACACAACTAAAAGAAATAATGAGGAATCTCACAGGATTTCTGTCCAAAATTCTTCTTTGCTTTGCATTTGATTGTATGCGATTGAGTCATCATTCCCATTTATTTGAACAGACTGAAAGTATTTATTGGAAAATTCTAAGATTGATCTCTGTAAATTTTTCTTAGAATATTTTTTTGATCCTTGACTTGTGATTGTGATTATGCTACATTTTTTTGTGATTTACATGACTAAAATGAAAGTTTCAGTCATGGAATTCATGTTTATCTGCTTATCATAAGCTTACTGTTTCATCCCATTTGAATATTTTTGTATTTTCTATGGGATTTAATAATTTATTATTTAGTAAAACCTTCATCATTTTAATTCACCGTACAAGGAAAATACATGTTTTTGTTAATGATGTAAACTTTCTACCTTGTTTATTAATGTTAGTAAGGAGGCCAAACATTTGGACAACTCAAGAATCGAGATGTTATTATTACTCTTAATTTAAAGAATGGGAGAATTTTTCTTTAAAGTGTCATGTAAATGCTCCACTATCCACATTCTTTAATATATGTTTTCATGCTAGATGCCCTCATAGTTTGGCTATTTTAAAACAAAATGTTTCTTTATATCTATTAATCATATTATCATCACCTCAATCCTATTGTTTCAATGTAGGCTTCCTTAATTTTATTGGTTGTAATAGTTATATGAAGAGATTACTTTGTACTCTCTAATTCATGGAAATATGTTGCCACATCTCAAGTTCTTTTATTCTCTGCATTAAATTTGTTTTTTGGTAATGTCTCTCTTCCTGCCATAGAAAGGTGGCCTATGAGCAGCAACAACTACAACACGTTTATGATTATGCATGGGCTTCTCAGACATAGGTACAGAAAAACAACAATGAATAATATTCTATCGGTGCTGGTTCAATCTATTTTTTAGATTTACACAATTAATCAAGTATTCTTTAAAGCATGAAAGAAATAGATGGCTGTGAAAGACCGATCAATTCTATCCAAAACAATTTTTAGTTTTGCAGAAATATGGAGAGTTTAGTATAAAGAGCATATAAATAAATATATACCAGAAAGGTCAGTTTGATTACATCAGCTTGACTACTACTTAACATTGAGAATACTCCCACATTCCATAGAATTAAAATCACAGCTTAGAATTTCAATATAAAAAAGGTTTCAATATATATTCTATGCTATTTGATGATACAGAAGCTTATATTAATCTAGTTTAAATTTTTGTTCAAGTTTGATGTTCCTTGGTTTGATCAATGGAACCAATACCTTTATGTAGTTGTGTGTACAGTTACTTTACATCAATGAATATATTGTTATATATGTAGTAGTTCACATTGGAATAGGTTGTATTGAAAAAATAAATTTATTGAAATTTGTATACTAAAATATTCCAAATATTCCTAGAAGAATAATTAACCTATAAAATAACAAAAGGAAATATCAAAACCCTAAAAAATAAATATGCAAATGAATGGGTTGGACTAACCTCAGCTGCCACAATAGTAGGCTCATTAACTGAGCGTTGTACTACATTTCAGACCTGGATGTATTTCTTGTGAGAGTGTGTATGTCTTTCCCTCGGTGCTCTTGCACCAGTAACACTTTGTGAAATAATGAGAAATAGCTAAATTTATAAAATGTAATAGAATATAATAGAAACCTAAGATGAAAGCCACAATTGCAATGATTTAGCATCACTATTTGGGCTAAGAGAAATCTAGATTTGGGGTGAATAGATTAGATGAATGAATGACAAGGAACCAAATTAAACGTTCATGGGACCAAAAAACACATGAATCTACAAGAAATAAATGAGCTGCCTATATTTTCCAATACAATCTTCTTGATTTGCACATGGATGTGTTGAATGTAGACCTAAACATGTTGGATATAAAATGAGGAGCAACTGCATGGGCACAAATGATGCACGAATCTTCTAAACTTGCGAGAAAGCCACACCTAGTAGACTATGTGAGGAAGTTAAGTGCAGAAATACAAATGCTCTGGTCTGAGAATATTTGAATGAAAAATAAAATTTAAAATTTTATCCTCACGAGGCCATGTGAACTTCCTTGAAGACTCTCATATTGGAACTCAACTCGCTCTGATACCAAATGAAATTTGGTACAGAGTTTAGTAGCTGAAACAAGCTATATTCCTCATTGTATTCATTCATTACCAATAACACAAATATATATGAAGAAGTGCTCCTATAAACAAGGAACTTCTCTGAACAACTCACCCCATAATTCTCTCCACAAAGTCCTATATTTGTGAGTTGTTAAACCAACTCACAACAATAATATTCACGTAATATTATTTTCTACCTATTTTTATTTCCCAATATTGTGAGCACTATAGATTGATTTCCTTACAACAAGCACAGAGGGAAATTTTTAAATATTCTTGGTATGGATTTGGTGGTATATAACATAAATTAATTAATATGTCACTTAAAACATATATCCTATCTTGTTTTAAATATTTCTAATATGGGTTTTGTGGGAATCTATAGAGCGGTTCACTAGTAATATGTAACATATAAAAAGTAATTTGAAAGCACATGAAGATAGTTTTGGGTAGATAAATTATGAGAGGCATTATTTCATCAGACGTTGTGAGTGATTTTTGCTGTAAAATATGAATTTAAAATATAAGAAATATAGATTAAATACAAGATAGGTATGATGTAGTAAATGAGATGGTTTGTGAGGGTGAACTAAAAAAATTGTTACTCTTTCCAGAGAATGTACCATGTTATCCTAAATCTGTAATGAAATCCAACAAGATTAAATAAATTTTATTGAAGTGTGTGTTATCTCTCAAAAATACACCATGGTTGATGGATAACAACAGGGGTTCAAAGATTTCTTTATTCCTCACTTCTGTAGATTCAATGGAAACACCTCAAGTGTTTGGGTATACCTATTGTTGAGGTGAGTCTCTCGTATCAAGGTTTTTTCCTTATTTATGTATTCTAAACTACATTTTTGGGGATTTTTAGAGTTTTAAGCATAAAAACATGGCTGTAACTTAAATTGAAATGGCGTGATACACCAACGTGATTGAGGGATTTGACTAAGTACATGCACAATATATTGAGAAACACATTACAGTATCACGAACCAATGGGTTTCTGCTGAATCCTAAGGCAAAACACTCATGTATTGAGGGATAAATCACAACAACACAACAAGCTAACATGCCCACGAAGACTACGTAGAAACAACCAAATTTAGAGCAAGGTAAGATAATTAATTCAAGGAATTAACATTCATAAGAGCTAGTAAAAAGATACACACCACTACAAATAATTGGAAAGAAAATAATTGGTTCTCATTCAAGGGAAAACCTGACAAAAATATTCTTTAGCACTCCTATATCCAAAAATTCCTCTTCTTCCTTGTTAATGCACACAATATATAGTAAAAATAATTCACCCACCCTCCTAAAAATAGGTTGCATTCTGAACTCACCCATGCATGCTAATTTTAGCATTTATCATGATTAAATAAAGGAATAAAATAACCATGCTTTTTACAATGATGAAATAATAACCTTAATTGCTAAAATACACTTAGTCAAAGTGTATTTGATTGCTCTATTTCTATTAAAATAAATTTGGGTGAATATTTTGGTTAATTTTAGCCCTTGTTTAATGTACAAGTCTTCTTTTGCAAGTGCATGATCTTTGTCTTCGTCTGCATGATGTGACACATGTTCTATCCTCTAGTGGTGGCATGTAAATATATTCTTGTGAAAGAAATAAAAATTCCATTGTCTCCAACCTTTTAGCAAAATTATTCATCCATGTGGGGACCATTTGTAGGCATGTGCACAGTAATAATATCCTCCCTTTGTGAAAAATAAGGTAATTTTGTGGAGGATAAGGTAATGACCTCACAAGCATACATAATAGTTTTAATAATAATCAAATCATTATTAGTCCCCTTGGCACATACTTGGTATCCCTTTTGAATAATCATTGCACAAATTATATTGAGATAATTTGGATCCTTGTAATCATGGATTCTTTGATTATTACATGGTTTACTTTGGAAATACTAGCATATGCTATAATTGTTGGTATAATCCTTTGGCATTTATTTGGTCGTTGCATATATTATAGTTTGATAGACCTTAACTAAGGTCAATTCTATGCAATTACTAATTAGGACCTGGTCCCCTTCTTCATGATACTCCAACTCCTCTAATGTGCGTGCTTTTGATCAACCATGGGTTGACTAGGGTTTTACCATTTGTTGTCATGTGCACTTCTAACTCTACGATTGAGTTAGGGCTGGGAAAATGGTTCGAATGATTTAATTTGGTCATTATTACTTTGAGCTCCCTAAGCTAGAGAAACATTGAAAACACATACATCATGAAGTATAAACATGCATTTCCACCATAGGTTCATTTTCATTATCACTTTTACACTTCCTCATCCTAAGTATCCACGCTTCAAATGTTTATCATTCTACGCTTTTTCTAGTCCCTTGACATGCTTTCTACATCGATCTACATAGTTTATCAAGTACATGTCTCTATCTACTTTATGTTACCGAGGTTTTTGATCACCAACATAAAGTGGGGGAAAATATAGACACACAATCACACACTTTGGGTAATTATCTATTCTTGATCACATACTAGTATTTGTATGATTCATAAGTAAGAAAAGTACTAATCAACCGATGTCTTTTTCCACATTTCTTTTATTTTTGTTGCTAATTTTAGTCTTGTAGCTTTACTTTCTCAGTATTCCTTTTTACTATTCGACATCTTTCATCTTAGATACCAGCACCCATCCAGGATGCCAGTGCCAAGTGCCCTCATCCCATCTGGACGCTCCTGTCCCCTTTATACTTTACTCTTACCTTTTGGGTCCTTTCTATCTGTTTGAGCATCCCATCTTTTTGGTAGTCAAAATTTTCAGGGTCAGTTACAAAAATTCAAGTGAAGGAATCATATAATGATAAAGTTATGTGATCATAATAAAGGACCAAACACTAAACACTATTTATCACCACCTACGGTTGTATCCATCAAAGGCATATAAGAGCTCCATTGCATCTATCTAGCTCCATCACAAGGGATATAAGGGCTAGTTTTCTACATCACACTTCATAGGAGGGAAGTTCATTTTGTTCCATTCACACATTTACTACATTATACTGTTGGAAACTTAGACACTGAGAGGGGGTGAATCAGTGTATCATTAAAATTTTAAATTATTTATACTTCTCTAAACTTGTTAAGAAAATCACATGAAACCATAAAAGATGAGAGAGAGACAATGCACAATGTTTAAAGTGGGAAACCCAACATGGGAAAAAACCCATAGAAATTAGATAACTAATCTTGGAAAAATTGTCCTACGTGTTACAATGATTTTAAGTTGATCTACAACTCAAAATTTGAGGATAACACCCTAAGAATAAAATCAAGCTACAACTTGATGATGGAATCTAAAACCCCCAAATTAGTTCAGTCACTAACTAATGACCTTTTGTAAGCTACAACTTGTAAGGAATATACAACTCCTTGATTATACTGAGCTATAACTCAATGTGTATACAATATTTGATCACTCTTCATCTTAGATGCAATACATTTGATTGTGACCATAGATTTGCAACCTTATTCCACCTGAAAACTTATCAATTTTCAAGGCACTACTCACCTATTCACCTTCTCTCAGATCTCTTGAAGAATTCACAATCTCTCATAACTCATTTGTGTACTTATTGTTGTCGCAAAATCACTGCACCCTCTGAATGGCCAAAATGTGAATAGGACATTTGGTGTGATTGGGACACATGGGATCACCTCTCAAGCTGTGGAACTTGGGCTCGAGGTGAACCTTCGGAGAAGGGTGGATTCCTCTTACTAAACTAAGTGTTTTACTGCTCCTAGTGTGATAAAAATCCTATCTAGTCCTGTGCTAACATCATCATGGGGTTTTAGGGAAAGAGATTTATAGAAATAAAACTATACTAGGGTTGGTGATGCACCAAATAAAGTGTGTTTCCAGACTCAGGAAGGGTTAATTTGAAGAGGGTTTGTGCACCAAAGGTCAACTTCACCTACTGCAACTTAGAGAGGGTACAAGATACCACAGACTAAGAGACATGCTTTCCCTTTGTTAAACTTGATCAGATAAAGAAATATATCAGTTTCCCAGTGAAGAAGGATGAACTCAAGAAGGGTGAATGAACACCACAACTTAACTGCATGCAATACTCCACCACTCGTTAAGCATAGAAATCCAATAACCTGCAATAAAAACGTGAACTTGCACATTATAGTTGCAAGCATGAGAAAAGGCACAAAGAAGTATAGAAGGATGAAAGGACCAAGATTAGTCACAAAACACACACTTTTATTACTTTAATAACATGCACAATGCATCATACATTCAAAGGAGACAATAGTTTCCATTACAGTCTTGAAGAGGAGGCTTGAAAGTTCTCTGAACACACAAGGAGAATTTGCAGAAGAGAGAGGACTCTTGAAACTTGCGCTTGCCTAAGATGTATAACTTTCCAACCTATCCGACCTGTTGGAACCCACTTGTTGGAACCCCTTGGAATGAGCCTCCAACTTACATTTATAGAATAAATTGAGAGTGAAGGGAGGAGTCAAATTCCCTTCCTAAATTGAAGGTACATGATGTATCATTCATTACATTTGGTTGAAGCACTTTGAGAAGGTTCCATCATATGTCATTAATGCCCAATTGACATAGTCTTCTCAATTAATTTAAATAATATTTAAATAATAATAATAAATATTATTATTCAAAATATTTAAATAAAAAATATTAAATTAATTAAATTTTTGGGACCCTTCTGTTGACTGGTTTTCGCTGATAGGAAAAATCCAAAATGGCCGAACTCGGTGATTGGCTCGCCGAGCCAACTCACCGAGTTGGGTCTGAGCTCCTCCATGTTGTGTACTGGTTGAGTCTGTTGCCATCACATTGACTGAGATTACCATCAAATAAACCCCATCAAGCTTCCTTTCACTCTTTCTGAGCTCTGTAATTTCCTTGAGCCCTTTGCATATGCCGACAAGATCCTTGTTGGCGCAGAACCATCGACTCAGCGAGATCTATTATCTCTGACTTGGCGAGACTGAAACAAAATGATCGAGCTTCACCACGGCACCCAGCTCACTTTTCCCTTTTTGCATCCAACTGACAAGCTCTCTGTCAAGCTCAAAAACACATCGAGTTCCCCATCTGCAACAATCTCCTTTCTCAAATTTGTTGAGATCCAATCACGAACTGGACTTATAAGCCATGTATCGAGCTCCCAAAAAATGAGCTTTTTCTTTTACTCCATGATCGAGCCAAGCTCAATCCACATTTCCCAAGCTTGAAAAACCGAGATTCCCTCCATCATGCATTGACTTAGCACTGAGCTAAACACCAAGTTCCAAACCCCGTCGAGTCACTTTTCTCTACTATCCGCGATCAAGACGAGTTTCATCTTCACGCGTTGAGCCCCGAGTTATAACTTTGCATTAAGATCAACAAATAGCTCGATGTCAGTCCACTACCAAGCTCATAGTGCATTGAATGGCCGATCTCATCTGGTCTCGATTCCTTTTACTAAACTCCATGTTGACTCAGGTTTATGATACTCTCCTCTGTGAGTCCTTATCATTCACAACTCGTTCAAAATCCTCGAACTCTTCTCCGATTGGGCTCGACTAAGCATAGAAAACTATAAAATATTCAGTGTTACCTTATTGTTTGATCTTAGAAATATCTCTTTTGAATCAAATGGGGAATATTCCTTTGTGCATAGTCACCGACGCATCCGAGATCTCTAATGCCTCAACCTTCTTGTTTCATGGCCTGCATGTCTTGGATTTCCCACACGTCAAGCTTCTTTAATGTCTCCTCCTAGCGAGTGTAGAGCTCCTGTCCACCATCTGTTAGAATTTGAGGATTCTAATAAATATGGATTTAATCAACTTACATATTATATAATGTTACAATAAATATTTAAATAAACATTACATCATAACATAAGTAAATAAAGAAATACTTACAGGAAATAAATAACACAGGTGACACAATATTTATAGTAGAAAACCCCAAAAGGTTAAAAACTACTTTGAAAATAACCCTTTACTTCAAAGAACTTATTTTACATCCAGTAAGATCACCTCCTCCTTAAAACCCTATTTACCAAGGGTAAAACCAAATCACTTGATTTGCACACCTTTGATATATTTCCTGAATATATCAAATGAGGACCTAAAGTCCTTTTTATATAAGGTAATCACGTATGTCTCCCGACCCACATTTTCAACCTAAATGGTTGACACATATACCTAGGTGAGTGTATTTAATGAATATAAACATAAATGATTCATATTATTAAATACTTACCTAATGTATATTACCTAGGTATGAATATTTAATAATAGAAAAGTATTTCATATTATTAAATATTTAACCTATATAATAGTGATGGACCCATATTAATTAAGGGTTGGCCAGACCACTTAATCATTATGTTCGAACACCTATTTCCCACACTATTTTCCTTCTAACATAATATTTTGGTAACATTGTTGAACTCCATGCTCGGTTTCAGCCATACTACTGCCTAAATGTGTTAACACCGATGATCTCTCCACATAACTTGATCTCATGAGCTATTTTTCATCTCTACCTGGCAGTGCATGTTGATAGATCCTTCAAGTATTTCTTCACATTGCTACAGTGATAACTCATGGGTGTTGCATTCACAGAGTTCCCTTACCTCATGTAAAGCTTCACACTCTTTTTGCGAGACGCTACACGTCACCACAATTATTGGCACTTGACTTGATCCTCCACCTTGATTTTCTCAATAATCAACCAACCCGCCAAGTTAAATGGGAAATTTTTCACCACGTCACTACTTTCTACTTAGAGCTACAACCACCTCCGCAACCTCCAACTCCCAAAAAAATTATCTCCAAACTCCAAATTCCTGAAACTCTGAATTTTAGAATTTCAAGCTTTAGAAATATTTGACTCATTCAATGTTTCTTATCCCAAAATCTCCAAATTTATGAAACAAATAACTCCGAAGAAAGAATCTAAAAATGTGACTCAACTCAGCCTGCCTCATTTCCAACCTTCTGCAGATGATCCCTTCACGACGGGCTAACGATCAACTTGAACCCTTTTTGTGAGCACTTCACTTTGTACCACTCTCAATCCTGATCTCTCGATCTCGCGACGACTCCACAACCTTTATTGCTCACTACCCAAGCTCTGTCTCCCACCTTGAGCACTCGATTTTTCCAACGCATGCTTCTATATTTGATCTATCCCCCTGTCTACATCTGACTGAGTTGTTCATGGCCGAGCTTACATCTGGTCCCGATCTCACCACCGTAGTAGCTTCCTTTCCATCTCATCTTGCCTCATTTTCTCTCCTAAATAGCTTTACTGAACCCTTCTCACTGTGAGCTCACATTCTCCTATGTCTCAACCATCCTACCTGAGTCATGATTGAGTTGGCCTCCACCATTTCCCACATTATCCATGACTTCGACTTAGCTCAGCCAACCGAGCTCGTTTTGTATAGTCTGTGAGCTAAAGATAATTCTATGTTGAGCGGAACCCATCCTTGAGCTCACTCACATTTCCCATCACCAAAGTCAATCATGGAAGCTAAACCTTCGTTATACTCTTGGTATTCCTGAGCATATCCTTTAGCTCATTCTTTACGCCATATGATTTGAGTCAGGAGCTCTCCCAACCGAGCCTCTCCATAGACCCACCGAGCTCTTCCTTAACTCCACCATAGCGAGCTATGTCCCATATGACGATTCAGGCCGTAACATGACTCATGATCTCCTTACATGTATCTTGGTCCAATCATTCACTGATATCCTTCTTTCCAATACTCATTGCCTCTACAAATTTTATTTCATTTTCTACCTGAGCTCGGCCTAATTTGGGTTAGGATTTGCCTCTTGAACACCACTGCTACGGGATTTCCTAAAACTCCAAAATGAACTTCCTGGTGCTAACTGATCTTGCCACCTACATATTCAACTCCTTCATGAATCCACTGATCTCCACCACACAGCTCCAAGATGAAATCACTGAGTTCCTCCTCAAAAGCTTCAATGAAGCCAGGAATCATTGAGTAACTAGGAACTCAGATTATCTTCTTATTCTATCATGAGCTTAAAACCTTTACGAGCTCGGTGATTCCCTGAACAACTTGAATCCAAGATTCCACTTAATGATTTTCTTTAGAATTCAAGCTCAGCTTCTTTATGTAATCCCCGTGCACCGCTCGGTCCGACGAGCCTGCAACTTCATAGTCTTGATACTAAGAAATTTGTAAACAACTGAGCGACTCAGCCTTACGAGCTAGTTTCCTTTATGTAATTGTTGGGTCAACCCGATGTATGTGATCGTGAATATGCCTCAGCCATCCTACACTCGCTACAACAAGCTCTTTGTCAATAATTGATGCTCCATATTGCCACTGTGTGTTCTCCTAAACATATTATCGATCTCTCAATGTAACACGAATGAGTTACCTGATAACACATTTCACGAGCTCTCCACTAGTTTTAACTCAGAAGCCCGAGCCCTTGCTTATGTGTGTGACAAATCCCATTTTTGACCGAGCTTCCAAGCCCTTGCTTATGCGTGTGACAAATCCCATTTGTGACTGAGCTTAGTTTTTGTCTTCCAACTCCCCAGAAACCCTACCACGTCTAAGTTGTACACCCCTCTTCCTTTGAGTAGTGAGCACCTTTGCTCACCGAGCCATCCATGAGCTTGCTTGAGCTAATACAACAACTCAGCCTTCTTGTATGATATCGAGCTCACATTTGAGTATTCAATTGAGTTTTCCTATGTCAAGCTCTTGGCTGATCTAACAAAACACACCTAGCATCAATGCTACGAGCTCTAATTTAGGTATTTTCCTCACTCGAATATTTCCTGTATTGTGCCGAGCATGATCCCTTTTAGATATAATTTATCATTTTTTATTATTTAAACAAGGTGTGGGACCACTAGGGCTGATTTTCCCATTCTAAGACCAACTTGAAACTTCAAGACACGGAAATAAGGAGTAATCCCAAAAGATCCCGAAACAACATACAAGGCTCTCAAGGCTTGTAATTTTAACCTCATTGTCCATTTTTTACTTAAGGGGGCGAAAATTGACAACACTTACTTTACACTATTCCACTATTCATCACTGTAATTTGATGTCTTAAAACTTGATTCTTAACTTTTAGGATCTTTAAGGCACTCTATCCATGTTTTCAGTTCAGTCACAGTCACCTGTCAAACTCATACAGACTTCCTCCTTTAACGAAATATCAATATATCATGGTTTTGTATATGATTCTATATCATAGTCTCACAATATCACAATATCATTGTATATCACTATATTTCCTTTCACCTAGAGAACTCAAAAATCCACTTCAACATATTTTATTCATCTTTTTCACTTCCTTATATTACGTTCTCATCAACATCCTTTACTACAATCACATCTCTCACTTATGTTCTCTATATTGAATCACTACATTGTATCTCTGTTCCATTCTTCTTCAAATCCTCATAATATAAAGACTAAAACCTTGCAAAACATCTTACATTCACCTATTTTCTATTTCTTTCTTGATCTCATCTCACATGAATAAAATAACTTCAACTTCTACATAGAAATTTTCTTTTTTGCCTCTTAGACTACTCACTTTGACCAAAAAAGACTGTTCATATTATTTTCTTGAGATGGGAGATGGATTCAAGAAATTATAAAAAAAATTAGCTCTTAAACTTCGCTATGGATTCAATTTTTTTGAAATAAACAGTCTTGAGGCTCTTCAACATCACAAGAAATCCAAATAAGCACTACACTAACTCAAACTTGCAATACATTCGTTCTACGTAAAAATTATAAGTAAAAGGATATTTGAGACATTTGAACATACACCAAGGTCCTTTTTTGATGCTCCAAAAGACATGTTTCACAACTCTAAAGTCTTATTGAAACCACTTTGTAAGTCCAGTGCCAACTGAGACAGTAGACTGATATTTGGGTCTTAAAGAAAAATATTGATGCCAAAATATTTCACATATTTAAATGAAGTTGAGATCACACCAATAATTAAGGAGCCCTTCCTAATTATCTATAAGCTTTGTATGGAAGTCTTGAAGTTCAATCACGAAGGAATTGCATTAAAAACATCAAAAACACAACCCTGCACACAATTATATGAAGAACTCAAAAAACTGTCAAGGAAATCTCATCCATCCCTTGATGAAACCAAGTCCTTCTTTTTACAATGTGCTCATATCCTGTAGACATGGGTATTTACAAATTTTTAGATTTTTGGCTAGCTAGAATATGAGATTCGATCAATTTTCTTCCTCAAACCCTGGAATCAGGGTTTCTTGAACTGTGCAAGCCCGTGAAGCATAAAAATTTGATTTCTTAGCCAATTTTAGATGAAAATGGAAATTTCCAATTGTTGAGGCTTTATAAGACCAATCTACATATTCTCCAACCAATTAGTAGGCTTGAAATATTCTAAAACACTACTAGATTTTAAAAGATACAATGCGCAGTATAATGCAAGTCATTACAATGTTGTACATACCAAGATAATTTAAAATTGTGTTCATAGGAAAACCTTATAACTCATTGTATGGAAGTATTGAACATTGTGCCTATGAAGATTAAAGCCACACATGCGGGAAATATTGTGCCTATAACAACTTTTAAGCAGGTTTTTACGGATTTTCAAGTCCGTAGTAAGGATGATGATGATCTGGAGTGGGTTTCTAAGGGGGCTGATGTTCGCGCATGCAAGATTTCCCAAGTACATAGCAGCATTCACACAGGCATTCATGGGAAATGTTATGACAGCAACGGCTACACTATTCATCATTCCCATTGCGTGAGAAAAAATAGAGAAAGGCGGATTGGAAACTGCTTCTATTATAGAATTCCTCATAGGGATTTTGAAGATTATACTTTCAATCTCTTAAGCACAATGAAAATGGGAGGATCCCCTTGTTAGATCGAGCCCAACGAGGACCTGGAGTGGAAGAATAATGAAGAGCTTTGGAATCTTCTCAACTAGGGAGGCATCACAAATTTTATTGAGAAGATACAGGGTCACGACCAAAGCATTTCTATTTAATTTGTAAAGGATTGGAAGGATCGCAAAGTTGAATATGGCGGAAAGAAAAATTTGATCAATGAAGAGTCAATAGCTGAAGCAACAAACCTTGGAATGGATGGGTACAGATTTTTTAATAAAAGGATTGACAGGGCTTCTGAGGAGAGGAAATTTGTTGAGGGTAATGAGAAACTAGTCTTCATCACAACGGGTTTACAGGTCATCTCTATCCCTCTGCCTTTTGATGAGGTCACCCATATGATGTTGCGTTACATCTCTTTGGAGGGGAGATTCGTCACAGTGCCCTTAAAACATCTTTTGTTCCTCAATCACTTCCGCAGAAGTTTCACGGTATGTTTCCCTCATTATCTGCTTAATTCTCTTGAGTGCTCCATTTTGGAGTTCCAAAATAATACTCGTGCGGTCCCTTTACATCAAGATCTCATCTCTTGTTGCATAAACTTTGTCTTCTTAAGTTTCCCAGCATTCCAACTTCCCCCATCTCTGTTCCATCTTTTCCCCTCACCGTTGCTGCTACCCCCATCTCTTCTCCTTCTATCCTCATCACCGCTGCTACTACCCCTTTGCCTTCCTTCTTGGCTCCCCCTATAATCCCCCCCACCTCTTCTCCCACCCCCTTCGCCTCCACTTTGACCAGACCTATCACTAGGTCTTCTAAAAGACTGAACCTGGATACCCCTGTTTCGGGGAACATTCCTCATGACTTGGAGGTTGCTCATAATCTCCTTAATATTAGCAGTACTGGTTCACAAGAGGCACACACTGAGAGCTCCACAAAAAGGATGGAGGCCTTAGAAACTGACATGTTGCTATTGAAAGAAGAAGTTAAAAACTTGGCTAAGCAAAAAGGTAAGAGGAAGAAGGAGGAGGAGGTTGATATTGACAATAAACAGGTTGAGGATATCTACAAAAAACTAAACTCCCTGGACAACCGTCTAGGGAAAGCCAAGACTCGCCATGACCATAATATGGCTATTTTTATTGCAATCAAAGAATTTATTGAGCATCATGTCCGCAGCGTCTCTAATCTCAGTGGAATACCAACAAATATTTGGGGCATGGAAAAGGAAAGTAAACATACCATTCAACAGTTGGATATTAAATCCAGAATCGCCAAATCCGCTAAGAAGTAATTGTCGATTTGTGTTGTTCTTGCTACCTTCCTTCGTGTTTTTTGCTATTTTTTTGCTATTTTTTGGCTACTCTTCTACATTGCTCGAACTGGTTTGATGTTTTTGGGTAATTTCTCTTTGGTTACCTTGGGCTTTTATGTCTTATCTAGATCTTGATCCTTCTTGTAATGATTTTCATTCCTATTCTAGCTTCTAGGCCCTCTTTGTATACAAGGGTATAGTCCCTTTCAAAAAACTATTTACCAATAATAAAAAAAAGTATTGAACATTGTAAAATATTTCTCAGTTCTCAGAGAACTCCACTTACTTCAACATGCACATCCCAATATACCAATCTTGTACCAGTATAGTGAGATACAGTTTGCATTATGTTCATAAGTGAACTTTACAACTTTTCATGTTAGAATTATACACAACCAAACCATCTTGATACCATTACTAGAAAATATTAGATTACTTAAAAAATTCAATGCTTTCAAAATAACCAACATATGAGGTAAGACTCACATTTTTTCACTTGAAGAGTGCATTCTATAACGCCCACAATTTACATACACAAATAAAACACCAAAAAAACTGAAATAATGTTTTTTTAATTTACATTGTCGCAAACATTACACCACATGAGGACATTTAGGAAAATGAAGTCACCTAATATGTTGTCACAACATTATCCCACATAAATAACATGAAAAAAAATACATGAGTCACATAAAGGTCAAATTTTCCCCAAATGACATCATACAACACAACGAGCCGACTGTAGTAAAACTTCCCATATAGGCATCATCCATGCCACAAAACTTTCCCATTTACATATTTATTATATTTGAGTTATGTTATTGACCTTATTTATTTTAAAATCACTTATCAATTATCTTATAACTATCCTATATTATCTTATTTTATTTAACCTTTCACTTGTAGTAAACCCATCAAATTTTTCTTGTTTTCCCTTATTCAATAGAATGATGTAACCTAGTTGTTGGAAGGAATATGAATACAAAAATGAGATTGCTAGAATTTTTCCTAAGGATTTATTTTCTAAAGGCATGTTTTTTGGCTTTCAATTACCCTTGATTGCAACGAGGGATGTTGACATGATATAAAGGAAGTTTATAAGTCCAAGAGTAACAAGATTACACGTTCTCCTCATATCACCATTTAATTATTAGGGTTAGTCTTTTGTTATTACATCTAACTACACCTATCTATTTCACTCAAGGGCTTACTTATTAAGGTCTATGATCTCACACTCAACCATGTAAGGGTTCTTGAGAAATTAAGTATCAGATGTGTGTTACTAGGAGACAATCAATTTTAAATTTTATACAACTTACTAAGGTCAAACCTAGAATGATTGATTTCCTTATCTCCACCATCATCGTGTAACTCAAGGTAAATTCACTTCTTCTGGAAAAGCTAACATTATTATTTGAGAGGGGGGGTTTAAGGGGATTCACAATGACTATTCTTGTGTGTGGTTAACTAAACATTAGATCCACTGGAATCATTTACATTCCTCTTAAAATGTTATCACTTAATTTGATTTACACAATGTTTGGAAATTAGTTGTGTAACACTTTTGTCCTTGATTTCATTCCCTAATTTAGGTTTTTTATTTGTTGTTTCGATTCATTATACAAAAATATATTAAACAACAACAATAGAGCTTAATTATCAAATCTTTATTGATCTGTAGGATACATTTGAAAATACAAAACTTGTTATGATTACAATATTTTTATGGTCCTGCAACCTCTTGTCTCATGATAATGATTGATACACCTTTATACAATGTCACCACAAACTTGAAAGGATGGTAAAATATGCATCCAACTCATATGAACCTTACAATAACTATAACCCCCCCTTTTTTTGCAATTATACCAAAGACCGTTCAATTAGTTACAAATATTTCCAAACCTTTGATCTCGTACACGATTCATCTCAAACCTGCATATGAGATTAGAGGTTTTACACAGTCAGTTCAATTTGAACTAGCATGAATAAGTCATCCTCGCTTTCTATGTTGTTTAAAGCAGTATAATGTATACAAAAATCCTTAGCATTTTAACCATTCATTTAGCTCTCACTATAAATTTTACTCAAATGCATAGGATAAATGTTCTAACAATAGTCATGTGTCATTATTTTCTACCCTATCATAAAACTTATATCCCCACAATATTTATTACATTAAGATGCTTTAGAATATTAATTTTTTTAATTTTCTTTCTACTAGACATCAAAGGAAAACAAGATCATAACAATCAACTATCACTTAGAAATTAGGAAAGTAATATTATTTTTAACATACACAAGAGCCATTCTCAATAAACATCAACACCTCTTTTTCCCTTTTAGGCATAATCAACCAAACCTATTATCTATTAGACATATCACTAGCAACTATAATATACTACTTGATCTTCCCTCAAAATAGTGACAGTATTTTTCTATTTGTAATCCATCATTGCAATGGAAATTTCAAACCTTTACATTCCAAGGAGAAATAGATCTCAGAACATACATACGGTTTTACATAGCTCTAAAATGTATTAATCACTAACTCCTTACTTATAACAACCAAATCGAGTTGCCCATATTTTATCTAAAATGTGAAACTATGTATGAGATAGATTTCCCACAAGATTTCAAAGAAATACACTATCCTCATGACAACCCAATAAGGTTTATATGCGGGTAGATTCCTTTGAAACCGTTTACTTTATTCCCTAAATATTTATTTATTTTTAACAGAAAAAACAACCCTCAAAGTTCAACCTATTGCATCTCAAAGTTAAATAGTAAAGTATCCACAAATCACACTCAAATAAACAATCTTCTAAAAGAACAATATGACACAATGATATAATCAAGGAAACTACATCAATTTGTCTCATCCAAAGGAATATTATCCTTAAAGACAACATTGAACTGTTATAGAAGAATTATGAATATACCGTTACCAATAAGAAGATTGTTTTGGGGTTTTTTTTAAAGTAAATAATCAAACTTTGGTTCTTAGGATTCCTGTAGAATATTATCATGCCTGAAGTTGAAATAAAATAAAACAATTTGAAATAAACATACGCCCACTTTGTACCACAAGGTTTCTTTCCAAACTAAGAAATACTCAGGGAACGTTACAATGGAATAGTAATAACTAGTTAAGGACAAAATGTCAGTTATTATTATTATTATTATTATTATTTTAAATTTATCAGGAGGAAAGAAAGGTTGTAACACGAAAACTTAGTTATGTAATAACACTCAAATCCTTTTTCAATCCGCTAATTACTCAAAGTCACAGTTGGCCATAGTTTTTCATGGAACGGTATCAAGATTTATTTCATGAAAGTAACACATTTAGTATATATAAACCAGTTACCCGTATGTGATAAAACATAACCTTATTGACTTTTGTTAATGAAATAAGAGAACTTGCAAACTAATATGTTCCGAGATCTAGATATAAAATAAATTAACTTATTCCTTCAATACCCACAAAGAGATCCATCTTATTGTATTACTCTAAGCTAAAACAACAGACATGCATGCTTTCGAATTTCTAGATTTACAACGATAATAGTAAGTCACATAATACCACATCACTCAAATAATATTTGCATAAATACAACACAAATAGGGAATCAATCCAGATAATATTCATTCTTTTAGAAAGAAAACATTAAGGTGAGAAATGAGATTCCATACAAAATAAAACAATTCTATATCAAGATTTTCCCCAATTATCCGCAAAAGAGATAATTTAATAGATCCATTTCTAAGCAGCTTGTATGTAGTAAAAAAAATCAATGAAAACCCACCCATACTGGAAAAGGACGATTTCATATGCATTATATAGAAATGAACAACAAAGAAAGGGGAGGACAAATTCATCCCTGGTTAATGAGAAATACAACTCTATACAAATCTCCTTCATTATCTTGCAAGGTCTCCACAAAATCATTCCATCCAAACTTGCAAATTTTCAACAAATTCTTTTTTCCATAGAGCAAAGATAAAAACACATAATTTAACAGAGGAAAAACTAAAATCACTGGAACCAAGAAGAAGAGCTCCTCCAAGCTAAATCAATAAAAAAAGGAAAGGTCTGAGTAAAGCATGTAGTTGGCTTCCTAAGGAAGCTTCACGTTTCCCCACAACCTTTAATGCATTAAATTCTCACATTTACCCAAGACAATTTACCTTATTCTCTCACGTCAACTAAATCTACAAAAACGAATAAGAATTTCCTTAATTCCTTTGTGTAAAAGATTTGGCACAAGCCCCAAATATTTTGCTAGGATTTAGGGATATGCGCAATATTTTAAGATTTATTTAAATTTAATCGAATTTCCTTCTTTTGTGTATTTCTTGATTTATTTAATTGTTTAATACTTGTTTTAACCAAACCTCCACCGAATCCATTAAATGTTCCCTTTTTAATTACTTTATTATTTTGTTTTATTTTATTTTTATCACCTTTAATTTAAATCTATTTGTTTACTTCATTTATTTTTTAAAATATCTTACTATTATTATTATTATTATTATTATTATTAGTATTATTATTATTATTATGTTATTTTCAAACAATATCTTACTCTATACAAGTTTTGTATTATAAACAAGTATAAGAATGTTAACACGATTACTAACCAACCAAAACACTTAAGGGAAATAGGTTACCCTAAGTCAAGGACAACGTTCAATGCCTAGACAGGTATCATTTTCCTTGTGTAGGTTATGCCAAAAACCAAGAAGCTAACTTGTGTCCTGAAAGGATTTTGAATCTTCTCGTATGACTTACGTAAAATATGTACGAGGTTCAATTCCTCTCAACTTGTTTGAGACAAAAAGGGTGACTATGCTCTCAAATATAGTGACAACCAGGTGCGGAGGTCATACCCTTACCTTGATGGTTGGGAGCTACAAAGCGCGGTATTACACATTCCATGAATTTTGTATAGAAGAAGGTAATGCAAGGGAAAAAAAGGAAACATTTTCTTCCCACTATCTATCCAACACCAAAATAATAATTTCTCATTCACCTGTGACTAGAAGAGAGAAACAAATCACTTTTTCATGCTAAGTTCTTAATTTAATGACTACTTCAAAACTAATTCATCTCACATAACACCTGCAGACATATAACTTGCATACTTAGAGGAACCTTGTACTAATTCTAACTAGCTTAAAGACCTTGACAACACAAGGTAAATGGAGACACCATTAATAAACCATGGAAAACTTTGAAGAATATTATCCAAGTTATTTGAGGAAAAATAAATAAGTAATTTTGTCATTAATAACTCAAGAAGGTGCTCGGGAGATGGAAAAACATAGCTATAAAAATGCTCATAACTTCTCTGATACTTATCCATTTTGCCTCAAACGTTTTGAAATACCTCAAGCTTAGCATTTTCAAAAAAAAATCCTTCTATGATTTATCTGAAGAATGCTCCATATTTTTTCTTGGGTGTTAAGAAGATAGAGGGCTTTACATGCATTTCTCAATGAACCAGTTTTAGAAAAACTAGCATAAATTTCACATACCTATTCGTAACTTTTTGACACAAAGCACCAAAACTCACCCCTCTATATGATCCTTGATTTTATTTTTCATAAATATCCCTTAAATATTTAGACCTATCTCATTTGCTTCAATGTACACTGTCATTCCTTAAGGCCAAATTCGATACACATTTGAAATTTACCTCCAAGAGGTAAAAAAAGTCATATTTTTTTCTCACACATGTTATAGAAAACATTCCTAAGCTCCTCCCATTCTCAAATTATATTTTCAATACCTATATACAACTTTCACACCTCATCATGCTCTAGAAACATGCCTAAATGAGCCAGATATAACTATGAATTGTTAGGAAATAAGAGATAAATTATGTTGAACAATCTCTCACAAATTTGCAGTAGTATAAACTAATATGCAGAAAATATTACAAATCTGAAATAAAAGTTTAGAATAAAATAACACAACACAAAGAGACAATATTTAACGTTGTTCTCCCAATTTGGGCTACGTCCACCAAGAATCACTTGCTCAAATTTTATTACAAGTCACTACTCTCTCAATACAATGCCCATATTTGTTTGGAGTTATGCTCAACAAACTCTACAGTCTTCACACCTGAATTCACACAAATCTATAATGTTACATCAACCTTGCCATATGTAAAAAACCACATAAGTAGAAAACTGCTTAAGCAGTTTGACAATACCGTGGGTATCAAAATCATGGAACAAATTTATGCCATAAACATATGGGTCAAAAATCCCACCCATATGAGGTGAGACAACTATGGAAAGTGTATAGTACTCTTAGTGTATAGTCTTCAACAATTTTACACATGAAAACAGGCTCCACAAGCTAACATGAATTCCACCAAATGACCTGAAACTAATTATAAGATCTTGTGCTCGTGTTGATACTATCATATCTAACCTATAGAACATTTGATCCAACCATACCAACCATGTCCATGCTTCCAATGTAATCTCGTCTCACAAACCCAACTTATAGAATACTGAAACTATCATGAAAACATCCTGACTGCTCACTAAACCATTGAGAAGGAATTACCAATCAACCTTCATGCCTTTGACTTAGCTTCACTTCACCATATACTTCTTTTCCATCAATTCCACTTGACATCAATGACAACTCCAATGACCAAGGTTTAACATCTATATCTAGCTACTTGTTCACTATTCCAAGTGCGACACACACAAGCAACCTAGGGCATAATTCTACACACACACAAAACTACGTTGGGTGTGAGATTTAGTACAATACTCAGTTCTAAGTCCATCATTGTGGCAGCTAAGGATATTCTAACCCCTCATTTTGAATCTTTATTTTTCAGGATTTGATGTTTTTTTAGGGTTTTGCAGGTCTATTCTTCATTACAGGTTTCTAATGCCCTCGTTGATCTTGGTGTGACCTCGAAGTGATCAAAGGTGACTAAAGGAGAGAAAATTGAGACAACTTGGAGGAGGTTTTCTGAGCATTTCCACATACCCAGGTGCCTAGAAACAAGTCTAGATCGCCCACGGGTGCCCTGTCCCTCTCTAGGCGCCCCAGTTCATCCTATCTCCTCGGATCTAAAATTTTTTGTGTTCTAGTGCGATGATCAGTGATTTATATTTTCAATTTTTTTAGCTCTATGTAGTTTTGAGAACTTGGCAAATCAACTAAGGCTTTCTAGCCTCTCTTTGCACATTAGGCTTTCATTATTTATTCCTTAGGTTCTTAGATATATTTTGGTACTTCATTATTCATTTGTTTACTACAATATTGCATTCAGATTAGGAATCTAAATTAAATTTTAGATTAATAAATGAGCACAGTGTTGTAGAGACATTTTCCATGGGGAGACCTTGAGTTTTTACAGAGGGCAATTGGATTTTTTAAATGGCATTTTGATAGGGAGATGGAGGGATGGTATGGAGAGAGGATTATTATAGATGACTCCTATCAGGGTTATAGATAGGTGACATTCGATGGAGACTATACATTGGGTTTCCAGTGTGGGAGGGAGAGGAGGGTGAGCATATGGATGCCCAGTATGATCTATGAGTGCAGGGCCGACGGTCGGGAGAGTAGGATGTGATCTAATTTAGTCGTGTCAGACAATAGTTTGGATTGATTCAGGATAAGCCAGAGGTATGTTAGAATCATAATGAACTGGGGGGGGTGTGAATCAGTCATTATAAAATTTCAAATTAACTTTCATATCTAAAACTCAAATCAAACAACCACTATAATCATTCATACAACTTTAATGTGTGCATACCATAAAACATCAATAAAACATGAAACCATGAAAGCACAAAAACACCATAAGAACACAAGATATAAATGGGAAACCCTAAAGGGGAAGAAAAACCACCTAAGCACAATATTATATTTATATGTTTCAAATTTATTGAGGCACCAAACCCACAAGGATCACCAACCACTATTTTAGTAGAACACCAACCCTATAAGGAGCACCAACTCCTAATTTAATGAAGTACCAACTTCACAAGGAGGCTACAACCCCCAAATATTATAAAGAAACCACTCAACCAGCTTATGATTTGAAGATATCTGATTTTTTCTGCCACAAATGATGGATATCCAATTTCCATATTCCACTTCTTCAATCAAACCCTACGTGATAAACCTTCACAAAACTAGCTCCATAATCACTCTAAAATTTATCAAATCCTTTCTCTCATGTTCTCTAATTTTTCTCAACCCAAAAAAAAATTGAATTACACTAAAATTATTCTCTAAAACCATGAATCACACCTCACCTAGGTCTTTCCACGTTTCACATAATCAACCAGTCAATAAAAGCACCAAAAACATGCTTTTTATATGTAATTCATCTTTCAAACATAGGCCCAAAATTTTCCCTCTAATTGGTTCGACCAATACATCAAGTAAACAATTTAAAATTATAAATAAAACAGCTACATATGTCCCATATAGGTCAACCTAGACAAAAACATCAATTCATGTGTCAAAAATGGCTCAAAACCCCATGGGCACATTCTTAAAAACACCCTAACATGAGTCCCATAATTTATCATGACCCATGAACCATTAAATATGATCAAAATATCATAAAAAAATTCATACATGGTTACAAATTTAATCAACCAATCAAAATATTTCATTTACTGGGCCAAGTTCCCTTTGCAATTCTCAAAACAGTTGTTTCCTACACCCTTGAAACTTCATACTACCACCACATAACTCATAAATAATGAAAAAATTCCATTTAACCACTAAAAATAAATTACATAACCTTTATAACACTTCTAATCATTTTAGAATTCATGAAACATCTCTCTCTTCAAACCACATCAATATTTGCCTTTGCCAAATCAATCTGCCAAAAAAATTGTTTTCAAAGGTTATCTCATAAAATAAAATATACATAAATTCATGAAAAATTTAGATTAATTATATTCCAAATTAATCCTTATTAACATAAGAGGTAATAGGAAGCATCACTAATTTCATCTCATGCTTCAACAAGTGTCAAACTTACACAAAAACAGATCATGTCTTGAACTTCCAAAACTATTCTTGCTCAAAGAATCCCTTGGAAATCCTGTCATATGACCTCAGCCTGAGGAAAAAAATATAACACTGGAAATAAATCTAAATCCTATTTCCACAAAAACTTTAATCATTCAAGGAATCATTTTATAACTATAGATATGTCCAAAACACTAAAAACTACTTTTTGAGATCCAAAAAATTCCCTTTGAACAGTCAACTTGTTTGGACCTAAAAAAATCATGAAATTTATATGAAACTTACATTGAAATATAAAAAACTCACATGGATTCCAAAATGGAAATTTAGTCCATACTTCATTTGGAAACTTTCTCCTCAAACTAGAACTCTTCAAAAATTGTTGTTTTCAGGTGGGGCCAACATATCACCATGACCTCAAATTTACATTAATATAAATATATCAGAGTCCTATACAAAATAAAATCATCATATTTTATATTTCAATCAAAAACTGGGTCAATATACTCTATCTTTTGCAAACTACTCCTAGTTAGGGTTTAACTAGGGTTTTTGACCTCTTTACCTTCTTAACGTTCGTTCATAAAAACATGAAAATCAACTAAACTCAATATTTTTATGAACACTTATTAATTCACCTTAGAAACATCCCTAAAATCCACAAGTTCCCATTAAAATCACATGGTTCACAATGAGCATCAAAAGTTTAAATTCGAGCTGGATTTGTCCATTGTTCCTAACCCTGTCTCACCAAAACTTGCATATCTTACAAACTACTCGTCATGAAACCATGAATTTTTTCTTAGAGCATCAAAACTCATCAAAATAACATATACAATCATCATAATATCAATACCATGGACCAATATCTTTAGTCACTAATACGTACCAAATTAAACATGTGTGATCCTCACTGTAGCAACTGGGACCAACTAGAAGAGTGCAATAATTGAACATGGAATCTCTAAAAATAACCCAAACATATGTCACATTCCATGATATAATTTTTTAATATTCTTCCATGAGCTTATATAGCCCCAATGCATCGTGCCACACCTCAAAGCTAGCATACTTACTCCTAATGAGCACCTGAAACAAAGAATACTACCTGTATCTACATCAAACCACTACTATGAGTGCTTAAGAACCATCAAAACATGTTGGAAATCATGTAAACATGCATCTACAACCTCCAAGAAGCTTTTACTACCATGCAACATCACCTAGGCACCCGTATGGGATTGCTAAAGAAAGCTTAAATTATTGAATCTCACTATCACAACTAAAACACATCTGAACCTGTATTTTAGCACCTCATACATCATTATATGATCATAATAAAACACCCAATTTTTAATTAATGTGATTTTTCATCAATTAAAACACCTATTAGGCCTACATGCCAACAAGGTAGTGATGGTGTATAGGCATGAGGATGGAGATGTAGAGAGAGCATTATCGGTGGTTATAGTGCCTCATTATAGGATTGATGAGGAGGGACCTATGGGTGTGGATGACCAGGGGGAACCGATGGCAGTGGATGATGCCACTATCATGGAGGAATTTTCTTCATGGTTGCAAGCTCAACCTACTCAAGGAGATAAACGGATGTGTGCTCATGTGGAAGTGGAACACTAGGGAGGTGGGGGAGGTACGATTGCAAATTTAGATGCTAAGAAGGCCACATTATAGGATGAGAAGACTACTCTGACCACAGAGAGGGATGGTTTGGTCGGAGAGAGAGATAATTTGATATGTGAGAGGTAAAAATGGAGAGGTGATCATGATAGTATGAGTCAGAAGCTAGCACATGATGTAGTTGATTGTTATTGATATTGACAGCAATGAGATAAACTGAGAAGGGATCTAAGGATTACAAGGGCTTCAGTGATAGGTATTGAGCTTCAAGCATCCAAATCTCAAGTTAGTGGTCAGATGGGACCATCTGGTATGGTTAGCTTGGCTAACTATCAGTCATTACATGATGAGCTTTCTTACTATGAGGATATAGTGAAACAGAGGTTACCTACTGAGCTTCGTTACACAACATATTAGGTTGAGAGATAAGTAGGACCTGGTATTAGTGTTATGAGTGTGGGTCAACAACCTTGGGGTCTAGATGGAGGTGGTCCGGGTAGTGGTCTTGATGGGGGAGGTCCTAGTAGAGGACCTGATGGTGGTGCTTAGGAGAGAAACGTTCAAGGGATTGTCTTATTTACAAGTGTTCATTTTACATAGTGATTTTGACATTTTTATGTACATGGCTATTTTTTGAAGCCTATTTTTTATGTATATTTTTTATTTGTAGAGCTTTTGAGACTCCAGATGATGTATAGAGGCATGATGATTATATATATGGATATGATTTCAAATTATGTGTTGATGTGTTTTGATACGATGTTTTAAATTTTTTTGGATAATGTTATGCTTGGTTTGTTAGATAGATGGTAATGGATATGTTATTTAATTTTATATGGTTAATTTGAGATGTGATGGATGTAATTAATTTCACTGTAATGATTTTTTAAAGTTATGGATTATGAATACAATGTGACTTTCATTGTTTATAAAGTATTCTCTAATCATGGATGGGGGTAAATTGTGAAATGATTTCTTTCAGACTATATTTGATACATATATGATGGTAAAAACATGTATGATGAAGGAATTTAAACATTTTGGCCTTATAAAAAATGTTTACATATGACTAACAATGGGTAGTTACATATAAACTCTTTGATAGGTACATGAAAGAAAAACTAATAACTCCTTTGAACATGAGAAGAGTAGACATATGTGGGTTGTCTGGGAGGATAGGTTCTCCTTTTAATGGTTTCAGAAGGGGATGCCCCAACTGCACTTTTATTTCTTGATCAAAATTGATCAATGCGGGAAGTTTGCACTAATGTGAAAGTTGATCGATGTGGAAAGATTTCCTAGGATGATTTTGATATTTTTAATTTTTAAACTTTGGTCAATTAGGGAAGCCGTAATATAGGTATTCATCCTTTCAGAGAGTGGTCTATAGTTTTTGACTTGGATAGCCATCCTTCGAGGGATTAGTCTATGATTTTGATAAACTGTTGTCCTTTGAGGGATCAGTCTACGTTATTTTTTGACAATATAATTTTGATAGTTGTCCTTCAAGGGATCAATTTATTTATTATTATATGATGCATCCATGGATATTTTTGACTTTTGAATTTTGAATTTTGAATTTTTTTTCTAAGGGCAAGCCGTAGTAGACCATTTCGAAGAGAGGAAGAGATATGTACATAGATCCACACATGTAGTTTCCATAACATGTTTTAAATTGGTAGACAAGGTTGGTTGATGTAATGATTGTGTGGTTCTTCTATAGATGAAATTTTTCATGAGAGAAAGATGCAAAGAATATAGACGTGTTGCTCATATTCAAGTTTTTTAAGGATAATGATGATAAACCGCATACTTTTTAATCATTACAATGATAAGATGGTGGGCTAGGGATGGGAATAAGATTTTGATATAACTATTGTCATGAAAGTTGATATGTTAACAATAGAAATGTCATAAGTGAAAGGAATTCAAGGGTTTTTTTTAGGTATACCATCAAGGGAGGCTAGATGATAGGATCCCAACCCATATTTATGAGTTATGATATATGGACCAATCCAGCTAGGTGAAAACATTCCATGTTTACTCTTTTCTAGAGTAGTGACATTTTGATTTTATTTTAAGATGATATCCCAAATGTTAAAGTCACGTTCCATAACATGTTTGTTATACGTGTGTTTTATGTGATCTTGACCAGGGTAGTTATTTAATAAAAATAGAATTATTAAACCTTATTACAAAGTGACTACTGTAATAAATGATGTACTAATGCTAACATACAATACAATGCAATAAAACAAGTATATACATTATAAAACCATACATAAGAGATGTAGAAAATATGATTTTATTTGTTATATGCATAATCTGGAACTAGTATGGGTAGGGAAAAGTGATGAACATGATGCAAATAATGTCTTAATTGACCTCTGTAAATTCTATAACTCATGAATAATGTTAAACATGAGTGTTCATAGCAAGGAAGGGGTGTTGATGACTAGATCTTAATTTTGTTATGTCACAAGGGTGTCACAGTTATTCCCTATTGATCTCTTGGTAGTCACTCCTGGATCACTGAAGGTACCTATAACATGTACAAGAAAATATCACCTAAACAAGCCCACAAACCACATCAAACCTAAAAAAGAAGGATGCAGAATGGGGATTCATATTGACCCTGTCAGTCACCCTGTGAGTGAACTTATAACCATGCAATTCAATACATCTTATAGTCCATCTAGTTCTTGTGTGTGCGTGTAGTTGTAGAAATAATTCCCTAAGAAGCCCTTGTGTAAGACACACTAGATAATGTGATATGTTTTCTAGATAATGCAAATGTGTGGATGAAATAGAAAAAATTTCCACTTCCTATATAGTATATGTAGTTCCTTGTACCTTTAAAGGATGCTAGATGAATGCCTTTGAGTGTTTTAGGTGTCTTTTGAATGCAATACTAGATGATTTTAATAATGCTTAGTGTGTAGTTGCTTTATTTTGAACACATAACTATGCATTTATATTATTCCCATTTTTTAATTTCGTAATTGAAAACTTGAAGGCCAACCCGCAAGTGAAAAATATGCCCAAAAGATAAAAGAGATATAAAAAGAGAGAGTAAGGTAGAAAAGGGTCAAGAGTGTCGAGAGGCGACATGGGCGCCTGGGTGTTACTGTCATGGCTGGGTGCTGATGTTTGAAGTCATGAAATATAAACTATTAAAGTTTCTATTGGGATGTTGGGTGTGTAATACCAAATAAAAAATAGGAGACAAATAAAAGAGGATAAATATAGTCATCAACTAATAGTTTTCTCACTTATGAATGATGTAAATAATAACACGCTTTTAAGACATATAAATGTATCCAAGTGTGTGATTTAGTGTTTACATTTTCCCCCACTTTATTTTTTTGAGAAAATAATCGATAACATAAACTACTTAGAAGTTACGTACCTTTTAATCCTATAGAGTGTGCAGCGAATAGCTTGCCTAGTTGACAAGTGAATTATTGAATGATTACAAAGTGAAGTGTGGAAACTAGGAAAGGAAAATGACCCTAGGGGTGAAGCGTATGTGTTGCTTGTACCTATTATTGTACTTGTATTGTTTTTGTAGGTTGCTTCTTGTTGTGTATTAAGAACGGACCTGAAAAATAAGTTTGAATGAGTAGTCAAAGTTTTGTAAATGAGAAATTTGAGTAAAGTATGAATAAGTATGTAAAAGTGTGTAAAAGTAGTAAGGGAAAGTGTGCACCTGATTAAAAAGAGGTTAAAGAATAAAAGAGTGTCCTGAAAATTATATGCAAAGTGAGAATTTTGTGCAATATCATGTAAAGTGAAATTCTTTTAGGCTATCTCACACCAAGTGCGAATTTTTTGGGTGATCTCATGCTAAGTGTGAATTTTTTAAGATCTCATGCCAAGAGAGAGTGTTGGGGAAAGAGGTCTAGTTTTATTCTCCTTCCATGATTATTCCTCATAAGCTCCATTGCATATGGTACACCCAAGTTTAGTTATGATTATCTCAAATTAGTTATGATTACATTGATTATATTGGTTGTTTTGATTGAAGGAGAGTGGATTGTATTCTATAACTGGAGGTCTATGTCTGTAAATGTAAAATTTCTCTAAAGAATTTTTTGAACTATGCTGATCTAATAAGCTGACTATATGTGCCCCTAGGACATTATCACCCAGATGTTATTATTTGATGTTGGGTGTTGGTGGTTTATTGTGTTGGGGACCCAATTCAGATTCTGGGCCATTTTGTGACTGTATTTTTATGTTGTTTCTATATTGTACATGTATGAATTATAACTTTGAGATATTATAGGGCTGATTTGTTCACCAAATTTATGCCCCCTCATTTGGGGTGCATGAAAAAATGCTAGGAGAATGTGGTTCAAAGGAGAGGAAATGATATTAAACCGAAGAAGATACCTACATGGGGTAGGGTATGTGCATGGTAAAAACCAAGGAAAATGCAAACAAAGTAGGATAGAAATATGAATTAGTGCAATAAAATCATATAGTAGAAAACAATTTAACAAGCAAGTGTTTAAGAAAGATAGACCACGAAAAGTGGGTTTCATAACAATGGGACTTGATTATGTCAGGGAAGATCAAGAACCATTCAATAAAGGTTAAGGACCAATGTTTCAAAGATGAAATGAAAAATCCATTGTTGTGAAAGCTATCCAATGATTTGAAAAAATTTAGTAAGGAAGCTTCTTAATATGCATCTTACAAAAAAAAGAAGAGGGGTCAAATTAAAGGATAACCCCAAACGCGCGCCTTGGAGGTCCTATGGGTGAATGCATTATGTGGGACTAGTGAAAATAAAAGATAATAAATTGTTGAATTAGAAATTAGAGAAGAATAAGAAGATGGATGTGAAAATATTAGATATTTTAGATACTAACCGGATGAGGAATTTGAAGAACCTACTGATATCTACTTCTATGTAGTGTTCAATTGATCAGAAAAATAGAAAAAAAAGCCTCTTATTTTCCTTCCCAAACTAAGAATTTAAATGTTCAAATGAAAAATCTATGAAAAAAACGATAAAAGGAGGATCATCACTTCCTGCTTCCACAGGGTCAACCAAGAAGAATCTTGAGACTACCTCAGTGAATATGTTGGTAGACATATACAAATGGATTGGTCGTATGCCACCATTCAAGTTAATGCTAAAATGAAGAATATTCTTCCCATCAGGAAGATGAAATACACAGTTAAAAAACATATGACCCAAGAGAAGATATCCTATTTCCAGATTCAAGGTATTACAACTTTTTCATGACTTCGAATAAATATGTTGAGATGCTCATGTTGATAGAATAACATCTAAATGTGATGGATCTGGTCAAAAATCATCATGATGATTTGATGGAACCAAAATTTGAAAGAATACACTTCGCACTTGATGTGAGCATGAATATAATTTCTATACTGGGTGTTGGTGGTGGTCATGAAAGTATTTAATTACAAAAAAAAATCCCGAGATGATAATAAATACAGATCAAGAAGAAGAAATGATATCTAACTACATCTTAGTTGGTGATTCATGTGTTTTTAGTCATGTTCACAAGGTTCATCAGGAAATTCTGTTCAATGAGTATGGTTGTGAATATGAAGATTTCTCTTTCCCATTTGGAGAGAATGATTCTTTCAAGAAGGAATTCATGAATGGCAAGATTATTAGGCCTCTTCAGGTCGAATTCATCACAGAAATGGACTCATTGGTTAATGGTGGTAAAGATTGGGAAAATGAAAATCTGGATGTTTCAGTCCCAATATTTTTCTCATTCCCATTTCATGAAGATGAAAACATTCTCAACAAGGAATGTATGAATAATAATATGATTGCATCTTTTAAGGTTGACTCCGCTCAACAAAAAGAGGTTTCCGTCATGAAGATAGTTTCTGAACCTCGAAATGGACAAGATGGAGAAGGTTATGTTTTTCATTTTTCATATCCAACCTTGTACTATTTTCATTTCAAAAGGATAAATCACTACATAAGTCACATCATAACAAGAAGCATGTCAAGAAAGATTCAGTGTGTGTAAAAGAATATTTCTTAGAGAAAGTGAGAAACTTGGAGCATCAAGAGGATCATGATAGTGTTGAAGCTCTTAAAAAATCTACAAAGAATAAACTCATGTAAATAGTTCTCATAGAACAAATGAAAAATGAAGAAAATTCCTATCAAATTTCGTAAACCTTAGTAGGAAAATAATGATCCTAGTATGATCAAGACTCATTCTCATAGCAGTGAATGAAAATCAATAATTAGAATGAACTTGGGAATTAATGAGAAGAAGGAAGCAAAGTGACAAAGTAACAAAGGTAATGAACTAACTAATTGTACCCTCAATTGCGAGAACAATCATACAAAATTTATTAAGAAATTGAGAAAGGGGTCATATTTTAGTGAGCCCATCAATGGATTTGTAAAAGAAAGGAATTCAGTGATACCTGTGTATGTGTAAGCATTCAATAAGAATTAGTGCTATATTAAAAGTGAATTATCCCCCACATGTAATAGAGGAGGTTTAGGATGTTTTTTCATGGTTTCCATTTTGTCATGCATTTCGATTCTTATTATGTGTTTCCTTCCTTTATCGTGTGTTTCCTTCCTCTGTTGTGTGTTTGTTTCATTTTCTTCCTAGTTGTGTTTGTAGCTTATCTACTTTCTTGGTATGTTGAATCTATAACCCAATGGACAAAACATTGGTTTGATCCCCCATAAGATACCTAAGGTTATTTATTGCCCCTTAAATTCCAATTTCCTTTAGCTAGAGCCAACTGTTGTCATGTAAAATATCTAGCATTAAAAATTAAAATTTTTAAGCATGAAAATTAAGCCCCTAATTGAAAATTAGGCTTCCCAGTCATTATGCATCCTTCCTCTAGCCATCCTGACCTATGTTCAAACTTGAATGTGGACTAGATAAAATTTATAATAAGGTTTTAAATTTTTTTCCAATGTTCAGGGATGATCACCCAAGATGATTGATGAACTCATTGAGTTTTGATAGAACACTACTACCTCCAGAGGCCTAAAAGGCCATTTTTAGCTATTCTGAAGTTGTTTAACATCCCCTAGGAAAATTAAGGGAAATATATCAATCAAATGAGGTTGATTTAAGGGATTATTGAAGGTTTTTGTGGAATTTTAGGAAAATTTTGTGATGAAGATCTCATTCAGGAAAAACTTGTGCAAGATCGGGTCTTCTAGGTGTAGGGGATGAATGTCCTAATGGTGAGTGATGAATGCTATGGATAATTATGGGAGTTATCGAAGGTGTTAAGAAGAAAATAAATAGGAATCATAAATCTATTAGAATCCTCCATATGATGGAAACATCAATTTTTCTCCAAGGCTCAAAATATTCAAAATACTACAGCTACCTCTCTTAATTCAAGATGAAAAATCCCATAAATTTTGAGCTTCATGGAGAATAAAGTATCAATAATGGTTTCATTATTCTTATAAGGTGTTTTTGAGTAAACAACATATAATATTTTACCCCAAAACATTCTCCTATTCTCTGGAGGTGAAAACATCAATTTTGGTGTCCCAATTTGGAAATGCAAGGCAAAAATATGCTATGCTAGAATGGAAAAGTCACACTTTGGACACTCTTGTATCCCTTACATTCCCCAAGTGACAAGGGGGACAAGAGGGAAACCAAATTTCAACCTCAACCTCTCCCCCAAGTAACACTGTAGCTCCCCAGGTGTCCCATGTATCTCATGTGTCCCCTCTGTACCCTTTGTCCCCATGGGGAAAAATCAGGACACCAAAGTTTAACCTACCTTTATCTATTAGGTAGAAAATTTGTGACCTTGGTTTTCCTTTTTTCCCCATTTTATCAGGCATGAATTGCATCACCCATCTCTCACTCTCTCACTCCTCCATTTTCCCATGTGCTTTTCTCTCTTCCACTCCCACCATACAAATTCGCTCACTCTCACTCACCACAACTCAAAATCATAAAAATTGAACGTAAAAACATAAATTTATTCCTTGGGAGCCATGAAATAGGATTTTAAATTTGGTTCATTACATTCAAACATTAAAAATCTCCTTTTGTGCCCTTGTCATCAATATCTTGTTTTGCTTTTCTCATATCTATGGATAATTTGTTCTTGTCAAAGGTTTACAATTGATTTATGACCTAAGTGGAAGGGAATCCCTCTTGGTTCCCAACTCTAGTCTCAGAGTACATTTTAGTCTCAAAGGAAATTTCACTCCATCTTATATGTGGGGGTGTTTATTCATAAGGTGGATGAAATTTCATTCAATATCTCCCTACTTAATCAACCTTTGTATCGGAAGGATTTATTCTTACGTCTCATTTTTCATCAATTTTCTCAAGGTGACAGAATCGTGAATCATGGTTATGCGAGAAATTGTATCATTTTACACATTAATTTCATCAAGTTCATACCATGAGAATCATTGTTTATGAATACATGTAAATGTATTAGGGATCACAAGGTATTTTCCAGTCAGGTAAGACACCCTTCATTGTTTACAATGCCATATTGATCAAGTGTCTCTCATCTCTTCTCTCAGAGCATCTGATGGGCTATAGTGGATGATCACTCAAAAGGAGGCTCCTCACAGTGCATAGGGTCCATATTTTTTCACCAAGGAGTCATTTATTTCCATGATGAGAATGTAAGAAATAATATGTATGAGCATCTTAAAGATGATTCCATTCAAAGAGGATTTTGGAGCCAATAAGGGAAAAGAGATTACTTTCATTCAGTGTACCATGTATATAATAACGAACAACTATATCAATTCCATGTGTCACAATTAAATTATTATCATGTGCTTAAACATTCATTCGACACCTTGTAGTGTGATCACATCTCAAGAGAGGAAGCATATGCAATAACCTCATCTCAATTCAAAGGATAGCCATAGAACAAAAATTCCTTCCAGTGTACAATCCTTCTATCTGCATTGTGAAGACTTATTTTAGTAAGTGAAAAACAAACATGAAGAAAATTGAGCATTTTGGAGTTGATTTTTGGTCAAGAAGGTGAATTTTGAAGGCCTAGAGGAGTAAGGAAATGATCTTCGTACCATAACTCTTAGCTTGTGATAAGATAAGGTCATCATGTTCCCATCACAGTGGATATATCATAACAGTGTTCCCAAACACTTAGTCATGCATTGAAATGTTTCTATATCACACAGAAGGAGATTGTAATCATTTTGTTTCAATTCAACAACTAGTCAGAGTTCAATAATCTCATTCATAAAGTGTTTCCTCAAAATTCCATTAGAATAAGATTCTTCATCACAAAGTGCTTTGAATTCTCTGGATTTCTACCTCTCTCCCTTCTTGTCTCTCTCCCCAATGTTCTATTTTATGATTAGGAATGTACTTTCTCAACTCTTTCATCTTATTCACCTAAGTGAATTAGTGTTGTATTTTAAAATTCATTTTTCAAAAATAAGAAAAAGACTTAATTTCATTCCTAAGAGAATGTGAAAATTCATACATGGTGGTGAGATGAGAAATTGCATGGAGGGAATATGAAGAGACATTTTTGTATGCTATAAATTGAAATGGATTCTCCATTCCAAAGGATTGGAAATTTTGGATTGTTATATATTGTTGAGATTTTTATTACTATCACATCAGGAAATAAAATCATACATTTCCTCTATGACCTTGTCTATGTTCCTCTATCCTATCTAATATTTAAGTTTGAAATCATAGTGATCTTGTAACACCAAGAAGGAAATTTTTGTCCTTGATTAATGAATTGTAAAACTTTGTGTCTCTAGTTTGGTATTCTCGCTAATTACTTACATTGTTTTGTTCTTCTAATTAAACGTGGACATACTCTAGTTACTGTTAATGAGAATTTTATATTGCCTAATCACAACACTAATATTTTTTCTTTATTTCTCCTACACCCCTCTACTTCCTCTCACAAAAACTTCCTCCCTTGTATAGTGTACAAGATGTTTTCTATAGGTCTAGTGGAGTATTTCTGTGTACTCCTTGACCTAACAGCCAACATTTTTTTAGTTAGTTTACATTCAATAATGGGAGCCTCCCCATACCAAATAAGGAGGGGATTAGACCTATAACCATTGGTGAAACAATATAACCTAGAACACAAAAAATTATTTCACCAACCTAATACATTTATCATTTGTAGCAAGAGAAGAAATGTCACTATCATATTCACACTAACTTGTAGCTTCAACATTGGGTAGGAGTAAAATACTATGATGAGGGTTGCAAATCCTGGTAAATACATGAGGGATTTTTGGTTGACATGTTGTAATAATATGTGAATTGTGATACAAGGCCACTTCCTCTTTGTAATTTATAATGGTAGGCTAAAATACCAGTCATAGGAATAGGTTGATACTTGGGGAAAGGAGGTTTGGGATGAAGGTTTGTGAACACTTTTTGATAAGCCATGAGGTATAAAAAATGAAGGAACCTAGGGAAAGTTAGGGTTCATTCAATAAACAAGTTCACGAAATGATTTTATAAAATCTTAAATCTCATATCATAGGATTGCGATCAAATGAATATAATAGTTATAAGCAAGATACAAGGTAATAATGACTTATCTTGTATCAGGATATCTAGGATGATACTATCTCAAAATTGACTTGAATGGGATGGATTTGGACTATGCAAGATATGTATGAGAAACAAAGATCCGATACTTCTTCAAATAGGGGTTCTTACAAGATGACAAGACTTCCCCAGGCACTAGTGTCTGATCTGGATGCTAGTGTACTTAAAACAACTCTACTTCTAGTATTGTCTGGGTCTAAACTTAATTCTTTCCTTGAATGTTGTTTGTCACTTCGAATCTATCGTATAGTTCTTGTATCACCCCCATTATTGCAAAAAAACCATATCTACTTAGAAAAATCTAAAGAAAATATTATATGGAATACATAATGCATATGCTTTATTCATATTGACCTCAAAGATCACCCCAATGTGGTAGTCACTAAGTACTACACTACATTTTAGACTATATGTAGTTCTTTTGTTTGTGTGATATGAATTATGTCCCTTAAAGCTAGGTTTACCTTGTGCCATTCACACCAAGATAGAAGGCTACAAATACTTTTCCCCCAAGATGAATGTGTGAGATGGAATTCATAAATATCCCTTCCTATGAAGTGAACGATGAAGGCCCAAAATGTAGTCTTTAAATGTTTCTCTTTTCCCAAATAGTATGTAGTACGTATTAGCCACAAATTATCTAGCTCCTAATAATAGTTTGTATGTTGTGTATTTATATGAATTCCTTGTTTGAAATCCGATACTTAGTTACACTAAAATCTGACCTAGCTCATTAAATAAAAGATACAAAAATAACCAAAGTGAAGAAAAGAATGAAAAGTTAAAATATAAAGTAGAATGTAAAATAACACATAAAATCCAAGAAAAATAAACAACACCAAGAATGAGGACAGATATCCCTATGACATGAAACAAAAGATGCAAATGCAAGCATTAGGAAGAAAATAAATAATCAAAATTAGTTGAAACTAGTAAAAGGACTTAGAAAAGGTTTCACCAATGTCTAATATTCACACTTGAAAAGCATGCATATAACAACATACTAGAGGCATCATTTAATAGTAGTAAGTGCATTATTTTTTGTCTACACCGAAAAAGTACATGTTCTACTATTTAAATTGTTAAGTGATATAAATTTTTAAGTGTGGAGTCTTAAATGATGTAAATGACCTAGATGGTCATCTGAAATGTAAAAGAAGTGTCCTCATGATTAACAAAAATTAACTAAACTAGGTAGTAAACGATAGTTAATCTAGTCTAGGAGAACATATAATCTAGTAAATGAATGGACTAACGACAATATGTAAATGAGATAGAAAAATAAAACTAATGAAATTAAAAACCCTAATTGTGTAAAAGAGAGGAGAAAATGACTCAGCTAGTAACATGTTCATGTTCGACTGTGTCACAATGACGAACAAAAAATCAATAAGTAGGAGTGACTATGACAGGGTCCCATAGAGGATAGATCTAGGTGACGTGGCTAGATTGGAGTGCCTGGGATAGGACGTTCACCCCGCGAATGCTCTCGTAAGAAAAAAAATTCCCTAGTCTGGGAAAAATGTGTGGACTTGGTCTTCATAGCTCTCAAATATGATCTCTATCCTTTTCTACCCGTCGCTTTAATTTTTCTGTACTACACCAAATACTCCAAATATTCCAAGAAGAAGAATTAACCTGCAAAAGAACAAAAGGAAATATCAAAACCTTAAAAAATAAAGATGCAAATGAATGGGTCAGACTGACCTCAGTTGCCACAATAGTAGGCTCACTAACTGAGTGTTGTACTACAATTTCAGACCCAAATGTAGTTCTGGTGAGAGTGTGTATGTCTTGCCCTCGATGCTCTTGCCTCAGTAGCACTTTGTGAAATAACGAGCAATAGCTAAATTTATAAAATGCAATAGAATGTGTGCATGGAATAGAATAGTTTTCCTCCCCCTATGAAGTGTGATGCAGAATTCCTAGCTTATGCCTTGATGATGGAGCTACGTGGATGCCAATGTAAAAGATGGATGCCACTCTAGATGGAATGATATTAATAGATGATGCTAGATCCATCATTATGGTCTCAGAACTTTATATTTATAGGGTTCTATTGCTCTAATTTCATAATGAACTCTGTAAAGGCCGACCACAAGAAAGATAAACATGAAAAATGGCTAGAAAATTCCCATAAGGTCGTGGGAAAGTGCTAGAATGATTGAGGCGCCCCCAGGTGGGACTAGGGTGCCCCAACCAAGGCTAAAATTAAATGAAATGTGTGGAAATGATTGGGCATATGGGTGCAATAGGTCACAAATTATGAAATAAAGTAAACAAGTTGGCCAAAGGGATGAGGGTTAATTAGTACTTTCTTCACTCAAGAACCTTCTAAATAGTATTATGAGACCAATATAAATAAATGTCTAAAGTGCATGATTTTGTGACTACATTTTTCCCCAAATTTATGTTGGTAAGTAGAAAAATCGGTAACATAAAATAGATAGAAATGCGTACCTATTTTCCATGAAGATTGTAGTAGAAATGCGTCGAAGGAATAGACAAAAGCGTGGAATGATAAAAATATGGAGGAGCGTGGAAACTATAGATTAAAAATGTGCAAAGAAAAAGTGATGAGAGTGAACCTAGGGTGCAACACACATATGTAGCTACTGCAGTGTGTAGTGTACTTGCATGGTTAGTAAAGAATGTGTGTTTTCGTGAAATGTTGTTATTGCCCCCATTTGAATTTTTTTTCTCATATGGGCAGACCTGCAAGGAGAAAATGATCAAGTAGTCAAATATGTATGTATGTAAGTGTAAAAACACTATGAAATTATGTAAAAATACACAAATGTAAATGTAAAAGTAAATGGAACATGTGCACCTTATCCATATTGAGAAATAGTGTAGAAGGATATCCTATACTATGAGTTTTTGGGGCAATCTCACACCATAGACCGAAGAAGTGTAGGGAGGAAATGCTCTGTGTCCTCTAACCTCTAACTACTTCCCTGAATGTTTGTAGAGATCTCTGTATTTTCCTAGTTTTGGGGGTGATCTGACGCCACTGGGTGAAGTAGTGTAGAGAGACACACTCAATACAACCTCCAAGCCTATAACTGCTTCCCAGAAATGCTAAGGACACCATGTCCTGTAATAGTTGCTATGTATGGGGTTCGTAGACTAGTCTGAACCCACTCGCTGAATATAAATTCCTTCCTCAAGATTAAAAAATAAAACTCATTCAAATGATTAAGTAGTGGTAGAGACATTGGAAGGGAGAGAAGTAGAGAGATAGAGCATGAGAAAGGGAGAGGATATGAAGAATGAAGTGATATATTTGAAATCTATTTTTTAGAGATTCGTATGCCTTGTATATCAATGTGAATGAAATATTGGAAGTATCCCTTTTTGTGTTTATTGCTATAAATACATGTGATTGTTTATTATGTATCTAATATGCCTGGTACCAATATAAATCTCATAAAAATATGTTGTATTGTGAAAGATGCATTTCTTAAGGTTTTGATGATACTTCCTTTCTAAAGTCTTTTAACTTTTTATGTGTAAATATTTATATGTTTGCAATATTTGTTGCACTATGCAGGTGTTATAAGCATGCAAGTGTAGTTTTCACAAGTACCAAAGCCTCATTTTAGATGTGTGTTGTATGAAGAGAAAAAGATCTTAAAAAAGGTATGTTACGTTTTATCTATGCATATTACAAAATTAGAAGAAGTTGAGAAATATGACCAATAGAATAGGTGTTTTGTATGCAAATTGTGTAATAAGGAACTTTTAGTGTCTGTTAAGGGTTATACCATTTACTTAGTACTTTAAACCTTATAAAATGTGATGAAATAGTGGTCTGTGTTCAAATTGTAATACAACTTTTATTGTGGAACAATATCTATATGATTTCAGGAGCTGAAGTAAAAAAGAGAAAGGTGAGGAAGGTTAGCGCAAAGCTCTAGGATTTGGTTTGAGGTATTGAAGTGGTATATGGAGAAATGTAATCATATTTCTCTCTCCCAAATTTGTGAAAACCCTAGTTCGAGATTTAAATGATAATTTAACTATTACTTGTGTTTTAATAAATGAAAAGTAATGAAATATGATATATGATGTTTGATCATGATGGTAAAAAGGAGTTCTTTGTTTTAGGTCATTAGGAGTCATACGGCTTGAGTTCTTTATGATAGTCCAAATTGGAGTGGTTAAAGAAGCTAATTAGAGGAGGAGAAAGATGGAATTGTAAATGTTCCCTTAAGAAACCTTGTGAATGTTTTGGCCAGCATGTGACTAATCTTAATGGGTATCCAAAATGTACAAATTTTAAAGAAGAAACTAATTCTATTCAGTTTTTATCTCAGGAAAATAGGGTTGGAAGGGATAGTAAGTTAGACATGCAGGTTAGGTGGAAAATAGAGTACAAAGCAAGGGGAAAATGCATATTGAAAAACGCATTGTAGAAACATTGTTATAAAGTGCTAAAGAGATCATCCATGTCATCATGTCCTAGAGAGGGTGTTGAGAACCTTATAGGTTCAACTAGAAGATGAAAGTCCTAAAGCATATAGAAGCATTATGAATAGATTATCAAGGTGAGAAATGCATTCCATGTTTAGAATATGGGAAACTATCAATAGAAATAGATTTTTCCACGAGGGGAATCATCAAGAGTATATGAATATAAGTTGTGAATTCCTATAGAGGGTATAACAGGACACGATAGAGTAAGAAAGGACTTTTTGTATTGTTCTCAATGAGGTCATTTAACTTGCAAGATATCTTTGTTATAACATGAATGAGAGATTAATTGACATGAGAGTTTTATAGTGAATGAAGGTTTAAAAGTGTCCAATAGATTAGCCTGTAATGTTTCAAATATTTGAAGAAGTGTGAACAAAATAAAGTTAGTTTTTTCTATAAATAGAAAGGATAGTCCTATACTAACTGTATCATACCATTTGATGCATGTGGAGTGGAAGAAGTGTATTTAAGTCTCAGGGTAGAGTAAGGAAATATTTTCTATCCTTATGATTGATGATGTAGAAGTACAAATGAATATATTGATAATACGTTAAATGTTGGGTAATAATTAATCGTTCTCTCTAGTCTTGGCTTTTGAGCCTTCCTGTACAAGGGTATAGTCCCTTTCAAAAAACTATTTGCCCATATTTAAAAAAAATTAATCGTTCTCTTAGCAATCTATGTGACAATGATTGGTCTATGGCCTTTCGTCTATATAGACCACAACTGTTTCATTGCTATTCACATATGCTATTTTTTTTTTTAGAAATTTATTTTAACAACAAACATTGATGGTGGAAGCCTGGCAAGGTCCAAAAAATTTCCTACCAAAAATAGTCCTCTTTATGCTAACCAGAACTCCACAAATTCCTCTGTGGCTTTCAGTAGCTCTAGACAAGGTCTTGTACTTGGAAACACAACCAAAAGAAACAATGAGGAATCTCACAGGATTTCTGTCCAAAATTCTTCTTTGCTTTGCATTTGATTGTATGCGATTGAGTCATCATTCCCATTTATTTGAACAGACTGAAATTATTTTGTTGGAAAATTCTAAGATTGATCTCTGTAAATTTTCTCAAAATAATTTTTTGATCCTTGACTTGTGATTGTGATTATGCTACATTTTTTTTGAGATTTACATGACTAAAATGAAAATTTCAGTCATGGAATTCATGTTTATCTGCTTATCATAAGCTTACTATTTTCATCTCATTTGAATATTTTTGTATTTTCTCTGGGATTTAAAAATTTATTATTTGTAAAACCTTCATCATTTCAATTCGTCGTACAAGGAAAATACATTTTTTTTGTTAATGATGTAAACTTTCTACATTGTATATTAATGTTTTCAAGGAGGCCAAACATTTGGACAACTCAATAATCGAGATATTATTATTGCTCGTTATTTAAACAATGGAAGAATTTTTCTGTAAGGTGTCATGTAAATGTTCCACTATCCACATTCTTTAATATATGTTTTTTCATGCTAGATGCCCTCATAGTTTGGCTATTTTAAAAAAAAAAAACAAAATGTTTCTTTATATTTATTATTCGTAGTATCATCACCTCAATCATATTGTTTCAATGTAGGCTTCCTTAATTTTATTGGTTGTAATAGTTATATGGAGAGATTACTTTGTACTCTCTAATTCATGGAAATATGCTGCCACATCTCAAGTTATTTTATTCTCTGCATTAAATTCATTTTTTGGTAATGTCTCTCTTCCTGCCATAGAAAGGTGTCCTGTGAGCAGCAACAACTACAACACATTAATGATTATGCATAGGCTTCTCAGACATAGGTACAAACAAACAACAATGAATAAGATTCTATCAGTGTTGGTTCAATATATTTTTGAGATTTACACAATTAATCAAGTATTATTTAAAGCATGAAAGAAATAGATGGCTGCAAAAGACTGATCAACGCTATCCAAAACAATTTTTAGGTTTGCAGAATATATAGATAGAGTTTAGTATAAAGAGCATATAAAGAAATATATACTAGAAAGGTTGGTTTGATTACATCAGCTTGACTACTACTTAACATTGAGAATACTCCCACATTCCATAGAATTAAAATCACGGCTTAGCATTTCAATATAAGAAAAAGGTTTCAATATATATTCTATGCGATTTGACGATACAGAAGCTTATATTAATCTATTTTAATTTTTGTTCAAGTTTGATGCTCCTTGGTTTGATCAATGGAACCAATACCTTTATGTAGTTGTGTGTACAGTTACTTTACATCAATGAATATATTTTTATATATGTAGTAGTTCACATTGGAATAGCTTGGTTCACAATGGAATAGGTTGTATTGAAAAATAATTTATTGAAATTTGTATATCCTAAAATGAGACATTTTAAATAAGAAATTTTGAATATGAGATAAGAACTTTGTGATTTTTTAAATAAGAAATTTTGAATATGAGATAAGAAATTTGTGAGATTGAGATATTTCTTTGAGCAAATATTACTTCTCTACAGAGAAAGGGGAAGAAGTTTGATTGGTCAGAAAAGTGTGAGCAAGCCTTTCAGTTGCTTAAGGAAAGGTTAACTGTTTGTACTGATGCATCACTAGAGGTTTTGTGGGAGCAGTTCTCATGCAAGAGCGTCAGGTTATTGCCTTTGAGTCTTGTAGCTCAAAGATTACGAGCTTAATTACCCTACTCATGACTTAGAGCTTGCAGCAGTTGTTCATGCTCTTGTGCGTTGGTGACATTTCCTTTTGGGTAGACCTTTCATTTTGAGGATAGATCATCGTAGCTTGTAGCATATCTTCTCACAACCGAACCTCAACACTCATCAACGGCGTTGGATGGAGTTCCTATGTGAGTATGACATGGAGGTACAGTATATCAAAGGAAAGGAAAATGTTGTTGCAGATGCACTTAGTAGGCAACGACATGTACTTGCTTCATTGACACTACAGTCATATTTGAGAGGCAGGATTCTTGAGCATCTTCTAGAGGACAGGTTTTATGAGGGAGCTAGATAGATGTTGGAGTCACAGGGTTCTTTAGAGGGCATATTTTAGGGTGTATTTTAGATACAGATGGTTTTACTTCAGTTCTATAAGTGCATTTATGTGCCTAGGTTAGGTGATCTGTGTAGCTTCATCCTTTCAGAGGCTCATCGAGCTCCATATGTGGCACATCTAGGAGAGAAGAAAATGCACGCCACTCTGAGGGAGTTACATTATTAGCCAGGTCTTCCATGGGACATACCAGATTTTGTTACACGTGCCTTAAGTGTCAGAGGGTCAAGGCAGAGCATTCTCATCCTTTAGGACTCTTACATCCCCATGATATTCTAGAGTGGAAATGGGATGTGATCTCATGGACTTCATCGTAGGACTCCTTATGTCTTCTTATCATCATGATGCCATTATGGTCACTGTGGATAAGTTGACTAAGGTTGCGCATTTCTCGCTAACCAAATTCACCTATAATACATAGGCCATCGCCAAAGTATTTATTGAGGACATTGTTAGGTTGCATGGGATTTCAAAAACCATCATCAATGACAAGGATACCATTTACACTTCCATTTTTTGGATTTCGTTTCAGGCTCCTCTTGGTACTCAGATTAATTTCAACTCAGCCTATTATCCAGAGATAGATGGACAGACAGAGAGGGTTAATCAAGTGTTGGAGGACATGTTGAGGATGTATGTGATGGACCAGCAGAAGAAGTGGGAGGACTACCTTCATTTAGTTGAGTTTGCATACAACAACAGCGATCACAGTTCCATTGGTATAGCTCCCTACCAGGCTTTGTATGGACGACCTTGCAGGACACCTTTGAGTTGGGACAGACTAGATGATAGGATTATTCTAGGACCAGCTTACTTTAGGATTTAGAGCAGTAAGTTGTTTCTGATTAGACAACATCTTGAGTAGGCTAGAGCACGTCAGAAGGCGTATGCGGACACCAAGAGGATTGATCGTCACTTCTCAGTGGGTTACAAAGTCTTCTTGAGAGTGCATCCTCATAAGAGCCCAATATGCTATGGAAAGGGTTCTAAGCTATCACCTCGTTTTGTGGGGCCTTTTGATATTTTAGAGGTCATTGGTCTAGTTTCCTATCACCTAGCTTTGCCACCACACCTTGCATGGATCCACGATGTATTTCATGTTTTTGTACTATGTAGATATGTACCAGATGTTTCTCATGTTTTAGATTGGTCATAATTACAGGTAGAGGATGGACGGCAGTGGATACTAGAGCCCGTATGCATACTAGAGCATTGGAGGTTGGCCCTTTGAGGTCGAGACTTGGACCAGGTTAGATTGCAGTGGGACAAATACGATGAAACAAGCGGCTACCTGGGAGGATACTACACCATTGAGGGCTAGATATCCCTATCTCTTTCAGTGACTTCTAGGAGGAAATCTAATTTTAAGAGAGGGGGATATAGTGCCCACACTTTTATAGCCTCAGTTACTTGTTGTTCCTCTTACTATTATACATGTTTTGACAAGGATTTGATATGTTTTGGACATTACATTAGGAGAATTGATCTAATTCGACATGTGTGGACATTTTTGCGTATAATGCCGATGTAGCTTGATTACTATGTTGGTTGCTTTATCTTATGATGTCATGGATACTAATTGATATGATGTTGTTTTGGACGTAATTATATTGATGGATACTCAATTTGTTGCATGTTGGGATTCTATGGATACATGTCATTTTATCATTATGACTAACTTATCATGAATTATGTATAGTGGTGCACATTATCACACTTTTGATTCCAAAAAGATGATATATTAGTCTAAAATTCATTGATATCTTATTTAGTAGTTGATTTATATTGTATCGAATAAGTGCGTTTAATGTGTGCAATGAGTGTGCAGGTGATAGGTCACAAGAGAACATGGGACTCATGCCAGCTACGGAACTTTGCACAAGCAGTCCACGGGCTAAGTCCTAGCCATGTTTATTGCTTGAGGCCTTAGCATAAGAATTATTGTTTTAGGCACCATGGGTGACCCTCATTTGTAATGTAATATGGCTTGTAATTATTAATTTTACTTAGGATGTCTAGTTGTGTTGTAAACTTTTTTTGGGGAATTAATGACCCCACTTGCATTAAGTCTTGAATTAGTTTAATGATGTATTTAATCTAGAGGGTTTAGGGTCACATATGAACCCTTGGGTGGGCCCCACACCCTCTAACTTTGTGCCAAATTTTCCAAACCCGAAATTTGGCTATTTTAGGCATTTTTTAGGGACCCCTTTTTATTTTGGGAGTTCCCTTAACATGAAAATGAGCCCTTGGATTCTACCTGATAGGTAGGGGGGCTTATTTCCAAGGCTAGAGGGATTTTTCCCTCCCTTTTTTGTCTCTTGTTTGGTCACATCCATGTAAGGGGTATGGATTAGTGTGCTTGTTAAAAGTTACACAAGAATTGTTTTGTTATATTTTATAGGAATTTGGGAGAAGAGGGCTAAAATTCATTTTACCCTTTCTCTCATTTAGCTTTGACATATTTGACCTTGAAAGAGGAGAGGGGTGACACATGTCACCCCCTCATTGGTGAAGATTTTTGCTTGCTCCTCTTCAAATTACCCTTCATGGGAAAAGAAGAGGACTTTTTTTTGGAGCTTTTGCTTGGATGCTTGTGGATTTGGAGCTAGAGTTTTCTTGAGTCAAGAAGTGGAAAAGATTTAAGTTGGAATGCTTTTTGGAGAGATTTCTTTGAGGTAAGTCTCTTAAGCCTTATTGTATGTGTTGTATTCATGATAGTTGTTAGATTTGTTTACTTAGAAATGTGGTTGTTACATGTGGATTTTTATTTATTGTTACTTGTTTTTTCTCCCTCCATCATATGGCATGATGGAGTTTTGGAGTTGTGGGGGAAGAGAGAGGGATTTTTTCCCTCTCAAACCTCATAGGCTTGATGGGCAAGCCTTGTAGGATTTAGTTATTCCCCTCAAATGGTTTGAGGTGGGGAAGTTGGTTCATTTGGCTTGAACCTCCTTCCCCATTATTGGTAAGGAAACCCCTTTGGGGGTTTGAAAATCCTTCCAAGAAGGATTTTGTGAAAGGGTGGAGAAATAAGGAGTGATTGAATGAATTAGGAGAAATACAGAGGGTATGGAGATCTTGTTTTTATGTAACTATTGTTGGTTACAACTTTTGGAGAAACTCCTCTCCTCTCTTCACCATTTGTTTTAGAGGTAGAACTTGGTTTCTCCTCTTTTTCACCTTTGTAAAATTTGGAGTCTTGTTTTATACTTGTTTTGTTTTCATATGAATGTATCATTGTTTTTTCACCCCTCACTCTTGTAAAAGTTGTGGATGGTAGTCCTCTTTCCCATGGGATTGGGGGAGGCTAGCATGCATCCCAACCTTGGGAAAGACATGTAATGATGCCTATAGTTGGGTGGCAAAACAAGATTCTTCTCCTTGTTTGGATTCCTTGAAGGCATATGAAGTTTGGATCTCAAGTTGGAAGTTTGGTGATAGTTGAAGTGTTCACTCTTTCTCCTCTTAAATCTTGGTGAAACATTTATTGCAATTGTACTCCTCTTTGGATGTGGCTTTGTGGAAACTTCCTACTTAATGTAACTTCTCTCCCTTTTTGTATTTGAAAAATTATTTGTAAACTTGAGTAAAGATTAGTTGAGCAACCTCCTTCATCCTTGTAAAGGATCCTTGTAATATGCCTCTCTTGAGTTGCTTCATGTATTTTGTAGGAAACAATGTTTAGTGAGTTTTTGAACTCCTTGAAAAGGAAACTTGTAATAGAAATTCTTGGTTAGTTGCACATTTGGGGATATTTCACTCATTTAGCCTAAGCTTGTGGAATTAAAATATTGCAGCAAATGTTCCATTTAATAGTAACTTGTTGTAACTCTTAAATTTTTTTTACAAGAGAAAAATTGTTTGTTGGAAATGTTGTTTGCCATAGCCCTTTATTTCTTGTAAATATTGATAGTTATATGCCAAGGAAAAAAATCTTTTTTTTTTTGTTGTTGTTTTTTCTTACACTTTCTTGTTCATGTGAAAACTTAAGAAAGGATGTTATTTGGAAATATAGTTTTTTTAAGTATTGATCATAAGCAGAATATAATTAAATTGGATAAATGAAAATATACAAATATAAAATAACATAATTATATATATATATATATATATATATATAAACATTATACAATGTATTGTATTATATATTATATATACTAAGTAAGTTATTAACAGATAAAATAAACATTGATTATAAGTTTAAAAACAAAAATAATAATAATAAACAAAATATGGAAAATTGGCTTTTTTTTTTGGAAATATTTTGTGTTGGGGGATGGCCGAACCCCTCCCCCCTACCCATCCACGGCCACCATTGATGCCTACATAGCAAACCTGCCACCCCCCTACCCATCCACGGCCACCATTGTTGCCTACATAGCAAACCTGCCACCCATCCTACCGCGTCTGTCACCACCCTTCATCGTTGCTCCCCCGACCTCCCACCGACACCCCCTACCCCTATCCCTTCCACTCCCTCTCTTCCCTACACACCCCCCATACCCATCCACTTGCGCCTGTCTTCCCTCAGGGCTCTATTTCTCCCCCCCCATCCACCTCTCTCACCCCACACCACTGCCAACCACGCAGTCCTCCCACCCAATCCGCCATTGTTGTCCCCCTGTGTAGCAACCTTCCTCCCTGCGTGGATTTCCCCTTCTTCACACAAGCCTCTTCCATGAATCCCCCCCCCTTCAAACAAAGAATATATATATATATATATATATATATATATATATATATATGTTTTAAACAAAAAAAGAGAAATGCTTATTTTCATTGTATGAATCTCTCATACAATTACAATGAGGTATAGTAAAACTCCATAGCTTCCCACAGACAACCTGCAATAAGAAAGCAAGAAAAACAAGAATGAAAGAAAACAAAATGGAAAGAGATAAAAACAAAAGGAAATAAAGAGATGTTAGGGCAAATTTAGGGGTAAACTGAGATCTAGGGCGGAGATGGATTCAATCCTAGGGTCCACATTAAACCCTTCATACATCAAGTCATGGTTACTTTGTGGGAATGGTAAATTAAATCAAAATGGGTGTGGGTAATTATATTTAATGGGTGGGATGAATTTATTTGAGGATGAGTAGTTATTTTTCAATGTGGGTGAATTTACTTAAAGGAGGTATGTATTTAAATGTGTGTAAATTTATAGAAGCTAAATAAATAAAATTAATTAGAGTTAATGTTTTAAAAATTGGGTAAATTAGATTAATATAATGTAATTATTTAATGAAAAAAAAGGTTAGGTGAAACTTTAGTTCTGACCTTCAAAAAAAAATCTTTACCCTTTTTTTGGTCTAGTTTTCGGGTGTGTCCCGAGGCGGGGCATTACACAAAAGTAGACACTAAAATCATACACGATGGGTAATTATTTATTCCTAGTTTCATACTATTAGTCATATGGTTCTTGAGTGAAAAAGAGTACTAATTAACCCCATATCTTTGGCCATATTTCATTATTTTGCTACTTTTGATCTTGCACCCGCAATTACCTAGTCTGTATTTTTATACTAAATTTTCCCTATTTCTAACTGGGGTACCAAGCCAAGACTGAGGTGCCCAAGGTGCCTTGGTGCCCTCTAGGCGCTCTGATCCTCTTTATATTTCATTATTTTGCTACTTTTGATCTTGCACCCGCAATTACCTAGTCTGTATTTTTATACTAAATTTTCCCTATTTCTAACTGGGGTACCAAGCCAAGACTGAGGTGCCCAAGGTGCCTTGGTGCCCTCTAGGCGCTCTGATCCTCTTTATATTTTCCTCTCACTTTTTGGGAAATTTCTAGCCATTTAAGATTTCTATATTTTTGGTGGTTGATTTTTTTCAGGATTAATTATGAAATTAAAGCAAGATAACCATATAAATATAAGTTATAAGACCATAATAAGGGACCAAGTAGTAAGCACTAGTATCACCATTGAAGGTTGCATCCATCAAAGGATTATACTACTCCATTTGCATCCATCTAGCTCCATCACAAGAGATAAAGGTTGGTTCATTTGCATCACACTTGATAGGAGGGGATTTTATTCTATTCTATACACCATTGACATACATTATAAATCTAGTTATTGCTCACTACTCACAAAGTGTGACTCACACAAGAGCACGTAGGTAATGATTTCTACACACACATACCTAAAACTACATTGGGTCTGAGATAAAGTATAATGCTAAGTGATAATTCCATCCATTTGACAGCTAAAGATAGTCTGAACCCTTCATATGCATCTTTCGATCTTAGGATTTTGATGATTTTTAAAGGTTTTGTAGGTGATTCTTTCATCCTAGGTTTTCAGGGACATTGAGAAAATTTTAATGACATACACACGACTAAAGGCAAACCCATGAAAATATTCAACAATACCTTAGCAGAGGTTATCTGGTCATTTCTACATACCAGGGCAACCAAATTCATACACACGACTAAAGGCAAACCCATGAAAATATTCAACAATACCTTAGCAGAGGTTATCTGGTCATTTCTACATACCAGGGCAACCAAATTACAAACCAGGGTGCCCCAGGAACCCTAATCCCTTTTCTAGGTGCCCCACTCCATCTAAACAACTCATATCTATATTTTTCTAGACCCATGTGTGACAGTTTCATCCTCATGTTCATCCATTATCCACTACGACACAGTCCCACAACATTTGTAAATTAGCTAAGGATTTTCTAACCCTTTTTGCACATTGGGGTTTCACATTCTACTTACTTAGCTTGTTTGGGTAATTTTAGTATTACATTTATTTATTTATTTACTACTTTAATAACTGAAAGAGTTGACAGATCGTATCGGAAACTGTGCACCACGATCAAGTTACACTCTGGTTGAATTGTAATGGCTCCAACGTAATCATAAGAAGAATCAATTAATAACTTGAACAATCTTACATCAACATAACAAATCTTGCACATAGAGGAAAGACAACAGAGTGTCCTGGCATGCTCATAAATGAATAGTGAAAGGGGTACATATAGGGTGTTGAGTAACCCTAGTGCATGACACACATGTAAACCCTAAATCTAAACCTAAACCTAACCCATGTGAGAGATGACCCTCCAATATGATGAGGACACATAGGATAACTCACACTAACACCCCCCCTTCATCAAAGCTGGGGTAGTAGCTATGATGAGACAGACTGAAAAAGAAAACACCCCATAAACAACTAAGAAAGATGTGTCTATGGGGCCCGGACAACTAAAGGCCTGATAAGGTGCCCATATACAAACACAATCTTCCTAAAAGAAGAAGAAGAAAAGGAATAAATAGCCCGAAGAAGATAAGTAGCTGCTGTAGAAGACCTCACCCCAAGAAGAGACCATAAGTGAAGAAGACTTCATCTCAGTGAAGGGCTCAGTAAATAAATCTGCAATATGATCAGCTGTGTGAATGTACTGAATGTCGATGATGCCATCATGAATGAGCTCCTTGTATGAAGTGCATATGAATCTCAATGTGCTACATCCACTGATGCTGAACTAGATTTCTACAAATGGAGATAGTGCTTGTATTATCACAGCAGATTGATGGTAGGCTGCCGTAAGTGGATGCCAAACTCTGTCAGAATACCTTGTAGCCAAATAGCTTTTATGGCAACGTTAACTGCTCCTTTGTATTCTAACCTCTGTAGATGATATCAAAATTGCATTTTGCTTCTTACTAGACTAACTAATAGGACCCAAAACAAGAGACAAACTATAGCCAAAATTAGATTTCTGATGATCTAAGTCACCGGCCCAATCAGAATCTGTGAACCCAATTAAGTTGATATCTACTCCTCCATGATAGTGAATGCCATCAGTATAAGTGCCATGAACATAATGAAGGATCTATTCAGATACTTTCCAATGCAGCTCATGTTACTCCTGCATGAATATGGACATGATCCCAATAGCATACGATAAATCCAGTCAAGTGTGAGACAAGTAAATCAAGTTCCGCCACCAACTGTCGATAAAGAGTACAATCAACCAAGGGAGTAGAGAAATCTGAAACCAACTTAACCCTGAAGAGAAAAGGAGTAGGAGAAGACTTTCAATCAGACATCTGAAAATGAGATAGCAAATCAAGAGCATACTTAGGTTGTGAAATCAAGATTCTTGAGTTAGATTGTGAAATCTGGATCCCAAGAAAGTAATGAAGTAGACCTAAGTTAATCATGGAAAACTTGTTGGCCAAGGCGATCTTCACAGAATCAATAATAGAGGAAGAACTGCCTATGATCAACAAGTCATCAACATAGAGAACAAGAATGAGTATGGAGTCATCTTGCCATAGAATATAAACATTTGGATTAGAGTGACACCTAGTAAACCCTGATGTAAGTAAAAAGGATTCCATCTTGGCATACCAAGCCCGAGGGGCTTATTTAAGGCCATAAAGAGACTTCTTTAAATTACAAACGAGGGAGGGATCTTGGACATAACCTAGAGGTTGTTCCATATAGATATTTTCCTCTAGGTCACCATGAAGGAAGGCATCTCTTAACGTCCATTTGATGGACTTTCCATCTGTTCGCTGCGACAATGGCTAGGGTCAGTCAAATAGAAGTCATCTTTGTAACTGAAGAAAATGTTTCAGTATAATCAACCCCAACTATCTGGGAGAAACCCTTAGCTACTAATTGCACTTAAAAATTTTCAACGTCTCCATCTACTCCATACTTTGTTCGGAACACCCACTAACACCGAACGATTTTTCTTCCTTTCGGAAGAGGGGTGAGATACCAAATATCATTCTTCATGAGAGAAGAATACTCCTCATCCATGGTAGAATCCCACTCAGGAATACCAAAAGTCTCCCGGAAAGAATGTGGATCAGAATTAGAGGTGAAGAAAGAGTGGGGTCCAACAAAATTTGAGTGAGTACATCTCATATCCGAAGTATCAACAACTAAATCTCTAGCACATTACAAATTTTTCTTGGCCCAAAGAGAACCAGGAGGATCATGCTCAGAGTCTAAAGATTCTTCACTTGAGTGAGAAGGGAAATAATCCTCATCACCACTACCATCAAAATCAGAAGACTCAGAGGTCTAATGGTTGGGAGGATCAGGAAGAGAAGCAGGCTCAATAACATCATCATTTGATGAGTCAAAATCTGAATTAGTGAGGTAAAGAACCTCAATAGGTGGAGAAGTAGAAGTCGAAGAAGACTCATCAAACTTAACACTTCTCTCAATATATAGCTCATGAGAAGTAGGATTCATCAATCGATATCCCTTCATGCCATTATGATACCCTACAAAGATACAAGGTTTGGATTGTGGTTCTAAGGCCTTGTGTTTCTTCTTGGGAATCTGAGCCATAGCCTTGGATCTGAAGACTCGAAAGTTCTCAACATCAGGTTTGTGTCCAAACCAGGATTCAAAGGGTGTCATCCCTCTTACTTCCTTGTGTGGAACATGGTTTTGAATGTAATTTGCACAATTCACTGCTTCGGCCCAATACTACGGAGGAAGAGACTTCGAGTTAATCATACAAGTTGCCATCTCTTTCAGAGTATGGTTCTTTCTTTCTGTGACTCTGTGAAGGGCTATAAGCAAATTGTATGCTGCAAAGAGATCCCTTCAGAAGTAAAAAAACCCATGAACTTGTTGTTTACATATTCACCTCCATTTTCGGTTTGAAGAACCTGTGATAGACCATTCTACCTGTTTCTCAGCAAGAGCCTTAAAGTCCTAAATTTTTTCAAAGACTTCAGACTTAAGCTTAAGAAAATATACCCAAGTATATCGTGCGAATAGTAATCAATGAAGGTGAGCACATAAAGAGCTCTAGTAAATGAAGGAGAAGGAAATGGACTAGAAACATATTGATGTTAACAAGATCCAAGGGGATGAGTGGTTCTCCAGGATTTTCCTTTGTCAAAGTTCTTTCTCAGGATGCTTTTCAAGGGTACAACCCTCATAAAGACCCTTAGAAAACTTGACGTGGGGTAACCCGTTGACCATTTTTTTTTGGCTCAATTGTTCAAGGTAGTAGATAATTTAGATGTTCGAAATGCTCATGCCATAACTTACTAACCTCATTTTCATGAGTGAGCAAGGTAGTGGGTGCATATAATCAAAAGTAAAGTGGGAGAAGGTGTATAACTATGAACAGTGATTTTCCTTTCCCTCAGCCACTGTACTGTCATCATTAAGCTCACGAATAATCACCGAGTTAGGACCAAATTCCACTCACATTCCTTCACCAAGGTGAGTAATTTAGTAAACCGATAGGAGATTGGTAGAGAGATCAATAACACTCAACACTTGGTTAAATGTTCCCCCATCCATCTCTACTGATCCACTACCGGAAACTGACACTGTTGTGTCATTACCCATCATGATTTGGGACATTCCACAAGGTTCGATGTTGGAACACTCAACATATGAAGAACCCATGTGGTGCAAGGCATCAGAATCTATAATCCATGTCGATGAAGGAGTAACTCTGGCTATAAGGGCCTTTCCTTTTTCTTATCATTTTTAGAACCTTTTGCAGCAGAAGACTCAACCTTCGGAGTACTTTGTTTTATGGATTCAAGAAAACTCATTTTATTTTTCTCAAGTAAATGAGATGAGTGATCAATCTATTTCTGAAAATAGTGGTGCTCATCGTGACCAAAGCTCTTGCAATAGGAACACAAAAACTTGCTTTTTTGTGCCTTAGGCTCAGAAGTCAAAGTGTTTGTGTCATTTTTAGGTTTGGTCTTGGTTTCTTTCTTAGGTTGATCCTTTTTTTCTTTCGTCTTTTCAGTCTTCTTTCCCTTGCTAGTACTTGCTACAAGGGCATGTGACTTGGACTTGAGAGACCCCATTTGAATGAGTTTTTCCTATTCTCGAATGAGTTGGGATGAAAAATAGTCAAAGGAGGGGCATAGTCCAAGCATCCCCCAAAGTAGCTTTTGTAGCGTAAAAATTTGACACGAAAACAGAATATTCAGGACCTAGCTTAGAGAGAATCAACAAGATCAGTTGAGAATATTTCTTCTCTACTTGACATCCCTTTAACAATAATCTAATGTGGACAAATTTCGAGAAGAAGGCTTGTAGGTTTTCAAAGTCACTAGGATTTAACCCTAGTAGTTCATTTTCCAACTCATGCACTCTCATGTCATCTAGGTTGTCCAAACATCACATCCATCATTTTCCACGTAGATTTAGGTGTTTTGGATGCCTCAATGTGGAAGAGCAAGTTAGGAGAAACATACATGCAAAGAAGACCTAAAGCTTCATCACTACGGTTTAACCACTTAGATTTTTCAAGGTTCATCGTCTGGTTCTGTCTCAGTTCCCATGGTGATGATGGATATAACCCTTTACCCCTTAGTTTCATAATCATTTTTGATCTCCATTCGAAGAAGTTGAACATGGCATAACCAAAGGAATTGAAAGTGCATCCATAGTGAGAGAGAGAGAGAAAGAAATGTCAGAAAAGAAACACAACCACCCAGGACAATATAACAACCCCCCTACTTTTAGCACTTTATAGTTTAGTGTATTGATTACAATTCGGTCCAGTGCGTGCGGTTTGAAACACTTGGTAACTCATCTTGTAATCAGCATAATAATGCGTAAGAGAGGAGACCACAAAAGTGTTTTGTGGGAGCGTAACAAATAGGACACCGTAAACAAGCTTGCACAAGCAAAAAATAAGGAAGGAGGAAAAAGCCAATCCTAGTTGTGAGAAAAAATGTCTCACGTTGCAAATGAAAACCCCCTTGTTGCAGACTGTGGCGGACGTGCTCACTAGTCGCAAGCAATAATAAGGGTGAAATACAAGGTTTTAAATGAACTCAAGGAGTTCAAAGAATCTTCAGAATGCCTAAAAAAGAGCATCGGAAGGAAAAAAGGTGCTCAGAGTGATCACTGCACACTTGAGCGCACGATTTGTGAAAAAAAAATCAACAATAACGACTAAAAAAAATTTTGACCGTTTGGAAACGCCTAAATTTTAGCTAATTTTAGAGCTATTGGAGTTTGTAAAAAAAATGATAAGAAGGGTTATTGAAGGAACGATTTTAATTTACTATTAATCAGAAATGAGTAGGTTAATGAGTATGATTAATAAAAAATAGATTTAATGAAATTAAATCTAATTAATTACAAAACGCTAATTAAGATCTAAAAAATTATTAAATCTTAAAAGTAAAGATAGTGTTTTTTTTGTTTAAAGATCACTTATTAATAGGAAGCCGAATTGTGGTTTTTTTATTAAAAAACTTAAAACCAACTAAAAAAATCGGTTTAAAATGTTAGTTTCTAATGTTTAAAAAACTTATCAAAAGAAAGGATTCGAAATAGAAAGACTTTTAAGTTTTAAAAACATAAAAACTGATAAATTAGAAACTGATTTTGATTCTAAAAGATTAATTAGAAGGAAGGTGAATGATTTTTAAAAACTTACCAAAAAGGGTTTTAACTGAAAGTTAGAAAGTACTTACCAAAATGCTTATAAGAAAAACTTACCACAAAAAAAAAATTTAACTTACCATCTTTGCAAATAAAAGAACGGTGCTAGTCCGAATGACAGGAGCAACACGCCCGTGAGGAAGTAAACACAGGTCAGAGAGGGCTATGAGGGCGTCCATAGGACGTGACAGGGAGGCGTGTGGCAGGAGATCCCACGGTCGTGGACAGGTGTACAACAACAGATGTAAAAAAATCAGTGTTTTGGGAATCTACATAGGACTGGTAGCTTACGGTTGTTTTATTTGTAGCCAGTTGTAAACACCACATAAAGGGGGAAGCCAAAAATAGCATGCGGTAGGCACAGCCAGATAGTCAGGAACAAAGGGTGCAGCACTGGGCAGCTGTTAACAACCATGTAGGGTAGAGGGGCCATGACAATGAAAAGAACCTGCTACCAGTAACAAAAAATGACCTTCCACACGAGTCCATGTAAACACAACAGCTCAAAGGGACTGGGGTGTGGGACAATAGTCCATGCATGAGCTCAAAATAATTGCACAGGGATGTGTCCATAAAAAATGACTGTACAAGGCAGGAGATCCTGGAGGAGCTTGGGGTAGAAGATCCTTCAATGCAGGCCAAGAAAAAGGAATGAGAAGGCCAGGAAATGACGTTCACAAGATTTTAAAACTGAATGCTACAAAAAGTTTTGAACTTGAAATCGTAAGCAAAAAAAAGCATAGAGAAAACAAAAAAAATAGAGATCTTAAAAAATTTCACTTCCAGTTTTAATAAAATTTTATTTAAAAAAACTAGAAAATACTCTATTTTTTGAAAAGCTAGATTTTGCTGATCTAGCTAAATTAGCTGTAAGGTACCCCTAAATGTAGCTCAAAAGCCGCTATGATGAAAGGAGACCTGCACATGCACAAGAAAACAGGCACAAAAACTGACACAACTTTCAAGAGAAAGCTTGTTAAATAAGATTAGCAAAATAATTCCAGAAAATAGTGATCGAAAAACTTGCATGCAGAGTAAAAGAACGAAACCAAGAAAGAGTAATCGCAACTAAAAAATAACGAGTGCACGTTTACCCGATCTCAGCTCTGATAACATGAAAAGAGTTTATGGGAATCGAATCAAGAAACTAGGCACCACGAAGTAGTTGCACTCCAATTGGTTGAATCATGATAGCTCCAACGTAATTGCAAGAAAGAATAACTAAGTAATGGAAGAACTTGCTCAACAGAAACAAAGTTTGCACATAGAGGAAATACAACGGAGTGCCTTGGCATGCTAATAAATGAATAGTAAAGGGGTACATATAGGGTGCTGAGTAACCCTAGTGCATGACACACATGAAACCCTAAACCTAACCCATGTGAGATGACCCTCCAATATGAGAGGAGGACACATAGGATACATAGGATAACTGACACTAACAATGTTTAACATTAAAACAAATATAAAACTTACTAATAAATTTCCATTTAACATGAAAATGACAAAAAAAACTTATTAATTAATTGTAAGTAATATAATTTCTAAACATTTATTAAGAAAAATGTTTAAATATAAGCCTATGAAAAACATTCAAAGTCTGAATCACTCAATTAATAAAGATTGGATTGTTTTAGATCAATATGAAAAGTATACAAAACATGGATTAATTGGCTACCTGACTCCAAAGAAGAACAGATGTATTCAAACTCATGAGGAAAAATTCAAAGGTTTCAATTCCCAAATAAATTAGATCAAGAAGTTTCTCCCTTCTCACATAAACTCAATCTACAAAAAATTCAGACTAATTTATTTGATAAAGATATTATTTGAAATTGTAATGAAAAAACAAAACATTATTGATAACATGAGTTAACTTTAGATTCTTATTTTGGATATTCAAATCCCAAGACACAATATGCATTAAAAAATATGTAAACCATAGTTGTAGTGAATTATATAATTTGTGGATTCTTTGAGAACTATTATACTAACACACAATACAAACCAAATGTCATTGATTTCATATGGCATTGATTTTATATGCCATTATTTGCCATCAATTACCAAATTCAACACTCAAATTTAATTAGTTTTCATATTATTTAATTAGTTTAACTAATGTCTCTTAGAGTCAATTGATAACTCATAAATATTTTTTGACTTTTAATCAAACAATCTAGAATGCAAAATAAACTATATATTCTAAGGCCAAATTATTCAATAATTTCCAATTAGCATATTATATTTCTTACAAAATATATAATTTATAAATAAAGTTTTTTATGCAAGGCCATACTACAACAGAATCCTAATGTCATTTCATGAAATGTTTAGGTAGGAAATAAATTGTTTTAAGATATATTAGTTTTTTGAATTAAAATAACTAAAAAAATATTAAATAAAGTAACACTCAAGTTAAAAATTATTCACATAAAATCTCACCCTATGATTTATATCTATGATCAATTAATAATGAATGAATAATTCCCTAACAATAATTAAGTCTTGTCAATAAGTTAATGGTTGTAGTAAAATATAAATGAACGAAAAAGAGTATCTCAACCTAATATATAGCCTAATAAATAGTAGATATATTTTCTTTCAAATGTAAAATAGTTAATATTTTTTAAAAAAATAATTAATTATTATTAAAGAGGTAAAATTTTACAACACTTTTTAAAAAAATTAGAGAGTAATTACTTTTTTACCCGTGTAAATTTATTTCACATATTAATCTTCCTTAAAAATAAATTTTGAGGGATAAAATCTTATATAAGATATGACATTTTAAATATAAAAAAGTCCCAATTTGAAATAAAAAGGAAATATGTGTATTATGAATGAACCATCCGTGTATTATGTAATGAAAATCAAGACAACCGTTTTAAAAAGATTTGGATATAATTTATAATTTGATGATTGAATTTTGGATTTAAAATCTCTTCCTAAATTTTTAAGCACATTATCTTAATGTCTATGATCTATGTGGAAATGAAATCTGGCTTTAGGTTTTTTTAAAAATTAAAAATATTAAAGAAGTTGCATGAGTTGAAAGAGTAGCTCTAAATATGGAAATGAATTTATAAAAGGTTGTGGTTAACTAGTTAAACAAAGAAATTTATTAAACAATTTAAACAGAGAGTTCAACTGTACATTTAAAAAAAATTATGGTTAAAATTAAACCATGAAAAGATTAGGAGAAGTGATAGAATTATTCCTGACTCGAGGTAAGTTTACAAAATAAAAAGAAAGAATTAGAGGATGCACATGGGTTTAGACGAGAGGAGGAGACAAAGATTTCAGTGGTATAGGGATAGAGTTGAAATAAAAGTAGAACAATAGAACAACTATATTGTGCCTGTTTACCAGTAAAATAATCTAACACAAAATATAGACTATTAGCTAGTTATTGAGAAAAACAATTTACACAAAAAATAACATAACAGAATTTTTTTAGCAGATATTAACTATTAAATTCTTAGCTAGTCATTGTGAAAAATAATCTACAAAAAAATATAACATATTAGAAAATTAAACAATACTCACCTAACTTTGAAATGGTTATGGCAATGTTGAAAGGTTAGAGAACCGATGGTTTCCAATTTGAAATTTTATCTCATAGCCTTTCATTTTATAGAAGCACAACTGCACAGACTAATTTCTCTTCAATTGAAAAATAGGGAAGTGTCTTCCTGTGCGAGAATGTGCTACAGTGCTACTGTTATTTCATGAACAACACTAACATAAATATTTCTAGCAAGTAGCGGGCTGCGGATTGCTTTCAAAAAATTTAATTAATATTTTTTATTAATAATCAACACTTGGCAGTTTCCACGGATTTAACATCAATTTTTATTAATTGCAATTGCAAATACATATTCCCAAATCTTAGTTTTAAATTTTTGAAGAAAATTTCAAACATACTGAAATGGAATAGAGATTCTGGTAGATTTTATTTGATTAACATTTTAATATTTAATAATTTACTTGTACTTTAAATTTCAAATCATAAATATAATATTAGTCTCCAGATTTACAAATTCACAATTGGGAATTGGGCATAGCAGTTATCAATCAAATTTTAAAATTCATTTATTGCAATTTGATGTACAACTTATAAAATATAGTTTACCAAAAGGTAAAAAGTTAGTATGGATAACTATTAACACCATTATAGATTTATATATATTTTAATATTAATATATATGGTTACTGTCTATTATAAATATTTACAGTTTATGTCAATGTGTACCTGTCAAACTTACAGTTTCTATAATTTAATACATGTACATGTTTACGGTTCATAATTTTTTTAGCCAGTAATATACGGTTAAAATCACTAAATACGGGCTACAGTCGATCAATTTCCAGGTCTGGTCCCATCGTGTTTGTTGTAAAGGGAAAATATTTACGGTTGGTCTGGCAAATACATTTGAATTGTAGCTACAAAATATGCGAGCATCCTCACGACATCAACACGAGAAGGAAGAAATAATAAAGAAATAGGCCCTTGAAAACAAAATAAAAAGAAATATAAAAAATTACACACCAGCTTTGGTAGCTACATTTGCATGGAAACACTCTCATACCCCACACATGAAGGGAAATGAACAATGACGAAGGGTGCCCCATGCTAATCCATCTCAAACTAAAATATGTAGTTTCTGCACATGTAAATGGAGTGCCCTCTGTGACAGTCTAAATTGACATGATAGTTTGATAATAGTTTTCAATATTATAATTAATCTACAGTGACTTAGCATCCTATGGAATATTAAAAAAATGTTATCAAAATTAAATATAGTACAATCGCGTCAGGATTGTTAGTGCCTCACTCGACAGCCTTTGCAGCCGCTGCCATAGTCCAAATTTTTGGCCCTCTAGTGCCCTCGAGTGCACATTTCCCCCACATTTTCACTCATGTGCGGGGGCCATCAGATATACCTTTTCCGGAGCATGAGATAGAGAAAAATAATGAATAAATAATAGAGATCAGTAGCGAAGCGAAGGTGGATTCATTTTCCATTAGCCCGAGTACAGTAGTTGGCAAATCAATTACTTTGAGGATTCTTTTTTGTAGACCTATTCAAAAAATCTAGCAACTGCTTTTGATTGTTTTGTCGCATTATTATCACAAATTCAGGAGGTTTTTAGCTCCAATTTTCACATGGTTCCATCCTAGAAACCCTCAAGTTCAGTTATTTTTTATTCTATGGGTGGTAGTTTTCTTGAAACGGATTACAAATGTGAAATCAAGGGCCAGATTAACATATTGGCGCAAGTTTTGGAGAATTTTGATGCAAGCTATAGTATATCATATCCTTGATATTCCTTATGTCTCCCCTAATTACCCCTTATTCCTCACATTTCCTTATGCCTCCCCAACCTCTTATGGCACCCCATAATGAGTAAAGAAATGCAAGCTATTTCTTTGTAAGGTGGAACCCAAATCCCAACTCCCTCCACCCTTATACCTCCCTAAAACACACTTGTGCCTCCCACAAAATAAACCCCATATTCTTCTCCTACACCATTCCTATGCCATCTACCCAACAGCCCACAAATATGCCAACACTCACACATTAACATTTACATTCATAAAATAAGAGCATTTCAAGATCCAAGCTCTTACCTCTCCATGAGGGAGTTTTCCAAGTTCCAAACAACAGGTGATTCCAAGAAAACAATCCAAATATCCACCAAACAACAAGCATGCAACAGTCTTCAAGCTTCTCCAAAAAGCAAGAGCTCCCAAAAATAGCAAGGAATTTGCCCAAGAATGAAGTCTCCCAAAAAATGAAGCAACCCCAAAACAAGGAAAGGAATTCAAATTTTTAGAAGAGGGAAGGGAAGAGGATGAGGGGGGGATCCATGTAGAATGCCACATCCCACATCCTCAACCCCAACCCAAAAATTCAACTTCATTCTCCAATGCATAATAAATAGGTGGGTGAATAATATGACAGTTTACTTACACACTCAAATCCAACCCACACCCCAAAGGACTGAAATTAAATCATGTAAGAAAAGTGCAATAAAAACCTACAATTTTCCTTCCCAAAAAGTATTATAAAAGTCTAATCTCCACTCTCCAACCATAGGTATGGTTGGTAATTAAATTTAACAGGTATGGGACAAGTTTAACTTGTCCCACAAGCCTCCAAAATCAGCCTCAACGGAAAATTTCGAATTTCCAAGAAGTTGGAGTGTTTCAAACTCAAAATTTAACTTACACATCTCTTACAACACTTTATTTCAAGGCCAACAACTCTATTAATTACCTTCTTATGATATATTTTAATTAATTAACTTAACAACATGATTACTCATAATATTACACATCATTTAATAAATAATGAAAGGGTCAAATGCATCACAAAATAAACACATGCAAACATAACAAAGGGTCCAAATAAATAAATACACGTAATCCCTTGGTCACATTTAAAGGTGATCCCCCCATGGGAATCCTTAACACAACAAACATGCATAAACAAACACAAGTTGCCATCATGACCTTGTTGAATTCATCTAGAATTCCAATGTGGTTGGTCTCCAATCCCCCGATGTTTGATGTGATATTTTAAACCTGTAAAATACAAATACCTCCTTCAGCCTCGTGGCCATATCAAAACATCCAAAATAATATAAATATAATTCCCAAATTCATCTAGCTATATGAATCACAACAACATCAAAGCAATCTAACAATATCATTTATATTTTTATCAACAACTATATCATCATCCAATAATTTCCATTTCTAGGGTCCACTCACAATATCCAAATATCACAAGTCTGAATAACATTCATAATTTAGCCATGTCAAACAGTATATCATCATCAACATATAAAATGTATCTAATAATCATCATGCATCATAACTGAATCAAGTCAACAATAATCCATGATCTAACATCTAACATCATACTATAATAAAGTCCATAATCATGTCCCTAATATAATCAACAATATCATGATTAGTATAAAAAAGGTGTCAAAGGGAAGTGGGCACTACATTCGTAGAGGAATAAGGAGGATTTTTATGATGAGGAGCCAGTGAGGAATAAGTTGTGGAAGCTCGTGCAGTGGTGGCAGGAAGGAGGGCTTAGGGATATCATATTTTTCCTTAGGGATAACCTTGTGAGAAACCTCAGGAATATGGGTAATCCACAGCTTCATCATATCAGATTACATGTAGGAATTGTTTCTTCCTAGATTTGATTTTAAATTCGCTGCAAGCTTACAGATTAAATGATATTATCGTGGTGCCTTGGCAGTAGTGGGCCGTCTTGCCACAGAGTCGAGATTTGAACCTTGGACCTCACAATTACTAAGAATCCCAAGAACCATTACACCACTACCCATTATATAGTGCTTTTTTGTTTTTAATATTCAGAACTGTGAGGATTTTTTTTATTTTTTAAGGGAGATTTGGTTGTTTTAAGAGGTTCTTCAATTTGCTTGAGATTTTATATATCTTAGAGGGAATTATAAGATTAAAATTTATGGTTTATATTTGTTTTAACATTATGTTTCATAAGCTCTGTGTCTTTTTAAGCTCAATACAATAGTTTCATTCTAAAAATACATTGCAAATAATATTATTTGGATATCAAATCCTTGTTCACCAGAAGTCATCCACCTTTGAAGATGTCTCTCTTGGAAAGTGTCAATGGGAGCTTTGACACACTTTGTGGGAGAATTAAAACTAGATTCCTCAACTTTTTTCCTCATACTCCTAGCCTGTGCCAAAATGGGCATATGATGACCTATTTGACAAAATGCTTGACACCGCTTCAGTTTCACTTATTGTAATGACTGTAGGATATGCATAAAATGGGTGTGTTGGAAAGACCTTGGCACCTTTTCAGAAATACAGGTGAACTCCACAACCTTTTTCAACATCCTCCCAACTTCTGTGAGAATGGGAGATTTAGAACAGGGAAACTCTTCGACATAATTTGCAACTCATGTACAATTGCTAGTTATATTTATATTTATATTTATATATATTTGCATTGACTAGTAATTAATAATTTATATTTTAGTGTGCGTGAAGTTCTACTTTTACATATAGTAATGGATAATGATAAATATTTTAAAAGTCACATGAACTATCTACTGCAGTTAATATAAGAAAATTCCAATTAAAAAACAACGTCCCTCCTACAAAACACCATTTTTCCACAATTTTTCCACAAGGAAATATTGTAATTAGATGTCTGAATTATTTATCCACATTAATAACGTGGAAAATTCGATAAAATGATAATGTTACTCGAACACGATTTCATTTTTTATTGAAGTTATAAATGTTTGTTTACTTGGAACTCATGGTGCAGAAATTCCAACCATTATGACCTCAAAGTTAACCACATATAAACGACTTTAATCCTACTTTTAAAAAATCTTTACGTAATGGAAAACATATACCATATGATATAGGTACACTCTTACTAACCTAACATCAAATTCCTTTTCCATATATTAATTTTTATTTAGTATTGGAATTATGCTAGCATTGTATTATCGATGAGTACATACTTTACAAATTAGATAAATATACATAGGATCAACTGGTGAAGTAGATCTTAACTCTCTCTCAAATTATCTTAAAGTTGCATAATTTGACCTCATTTCACCAAAATTAACCTAATTCCTCTTAATTAAACATAATTTACTCAAATTTCCCCTAGGTTGACATAATTTACGTTAATGTCTCCTAATTTCACATCATGAAACCTTATTTGACACCTTAATTTTCCAACTTATAACAACACGTTAACATGACACCCTTTCCTCTAATTCAACAACTTATCATGACACCTTAATTTAACATCTCGTTCAACACCCTAATGTGACACTCTAATATGAAACACTAATACAACACTTTAATACAACATACTATAATACCCACCAATTTACAACCACAAAAAATAGCAAAATTATTGGAATATTTTTTTTGTCTTTCATTGCTTGTTACATGACACCACAAGGGCCCAAATAGAGTAACTCAAAGTCATAAAGGACACTAACACAAGCATGGACCCACATAGAGAATAGGAAAAAACCAAATAAAATGATTTTCAAACTTACTCCAAAGAGATGTACATGTTACAATGACTCAACCCCACATAAGAATCCTTAGGCTAGCCATATTCTACAACACATCATTCATGGTTACATATTTATTATAATTCAATTCCATTGATTAACCTTATTATAGATTGAATAATATGTAACATATAAGCAAATATTCACGTTCCCAAAGATACATATTCATTATTTCATTTTACATTGTTTTTTAAACCACAATATATTTATGAAATATGTGATCATACCTCAAGGTTATATATTTCCCATTTTAATAAAAAAAATTAGATCACAATGATTCCCTCCTTAAATTTCATTTGTTTTAAGATCGTCTTAGGCATTTTAGTTGATTGATTATCAGTCAAGGTGCATATGATTTTTGTAACAATCATTCCACATGTTCTTCTCGATTACCATTGTTCTAAATATATTTATGTTGTTTCTTGTATCTCATATTATCATCGTTTATAGAACAATTATCATTTATATCAAACTTTCTTTAGCCTTAGGGATTCAAGACCTTAAAAGACTCAGATTAATTCTTATTAAAAATGGGTGAAACATTGTACACAGATAAGATCAATAATGAGGACAAGAAGAAAGGAGATGTTCCATAGTGTTCACATTTTCTATGGTTTACATATTTATAACAAAAAATTTCTTCAATATCCCTCCTTCAACAAACACAAGTTATGTACACATGTGATATGTCATTGTCTCAGGATTTACCCCTTTACTTCTATGAGTTACGCTTTATTCATCTATATTACTTACCATAGTAAATTTCCAAATCTCAATTACTAACTTAATACATGTCTGACATTTATGCAATCCTTATAAGGCTCATCTTTGAAACAGGAATGGATGTTACAAAGAGTAAATTTCCCACACAAAACAATGATCTTTTTCTTTTCTTATCACCAAAGAAGGGCTAAAATTGAGTTGAAGGAGTGGTTCCAGTTACTCTATACATTCCCAATATCATATTAATAGACATGATTTCTATGATTTATTTTTGTTTATATTATTCACCCACAAATTACCTCTTAAGAGGTACTAGTCATATCTTAACCCTATCTACACTCCAAGGGTACACAATCTACAATGGGGTCTACTACGGGGTAGTTAAGACATTCCCATGCTTTCATATAGCTAAAGCACCAAGGACCCCTTGATAAGATTACCAATGAGGCATACCTTGCTCATGCTCATTAACATGATGAGACATCCTTGAGTTCCATGTAGGTACCAATTTTAAGGAACGCTTAACTAAGTGTAACTTTTTAAGATGCAACAAGAATATACAAAAGATATCTACGTAGGAGGATTGATAAAGTAAGAATTGAGTATCATGGCACACAATGAACTCAAAAATTGAATCAAATGGTGCATATGAATGTGACATATAATGGTACAATGATTTATTATCTTAAGCATACAAAGATACATAAGGCACCCATGTCCAGAGTGTGGTCAAACATATATGAAAGCACAATGGAAGGTATTTCCCTTTGGGAATAGTATAATGGTTCATTTCATGGAACATAATGCACAATCAAGGTGAGAATGTCATAGGAAAGAGTTCTAGGAAGAAATATCATTTTGATATATTTAGGACCTAGCATTTCTATCATACATGACATAAATTCATAATGGGAAATAAACTAATCAAGACCATTTATTTTTGGGAGTGTAACTAAACCCTAACAATTCAATAACTCACTACACCTTTTTTTAGTATAAAAAATTTCAACCATAATTTAGATGAATTTCTTACAAAAGGTACCAGGACATGAAATATACATTTTATGAAATTAACTAATTCATTTATTCCCTAGGAGTAGTATTAAATGTTAAAACCTAGTTATTTTTTCAGAATTGAATGATTTACATGAAATTTGATAACCATTTAAACATGTAATGATATTTTACAATTTTGGATTAATATTTTCCTTCTCCATTCCTTAAATTGAAACAATATAGTCATAATGTAAATATACATTCTTTTAAGACAATTACATAAATCTTCTCTACCCAAATACAAATTATACATATAATGTTAAGACATGAATAAATAAAATTAATCAGTCACAGTATCATAGAAACATATCCATTCCGCCATGTCTTTCACACCTGCAAACACATGGTATCAACACTAATTTAGCATGGAATCACTCCTCCACATCTAGCTAGTTAAAAAATCATGCATCTAACAATTCTTATCCCCTAAACATATTTAGCCATTTATGTTCCATTCAAATAAAGAGGGTTTTAGAGAGAGATAAAACATGGGGATGAGATAAAAGATCAATTCATACAATGTTACACAAGCATTATTTCTAACAGTTTAGAAGAGAGATAGATAGGATGAGAGGGATAATACATAAATTTCCATGTCATACCTCATTTCATATAACAATTTATTATCTGAAAGAGATAAAGGATATAGAGATGATACCATAGTATTTTATTTAACACGTTCACCTACTTATTTAATACTCATTACCACATGCAAGAGGTTAAATTATATAAAAACACTTGAATCTCCATGAAAAAAAGGTCAACTTTCTATTTTAAATGGAGTGATTGGATGGTAAAAATGGATGACTCAAGGTCGAAACTAAAATACAACTCAAATAGCCAAAACATGGTTGTGAAACAACCTTTAAAATGGATATGGGTTGAATGCTAAGTGAAAGAGGAAATGGTCTCTCCTTGACCTATATTTCTATAAAAACAAGAATACAAATCGGGAATTAAGGATGATAATAGTAGATTCACAATGTGAAATTTTGGAGGTGTAACTCTAGGTTGAAAATGTTATAGTTTAGAAATATGTGCATTATAGTTCAATGTAATTCAAATGGACATAAAGTGGCACATCGTAAAAAGAGTCATACGATGTGACCAAACAAAATTCTAGATACTTCCAACATGTTCCCATATATAATAATATCTCATGAGACCTAACTAGAATTTCAGATCCAACTCACATAACTAAATTTGAGAGCTTGTGATAAAAGAGGGAAAAAAATATGTTTTAGAAGTTTATTCTTACACCTAGTATGCTTAGTAGGCTCTGAAATGGGTATGTAAAACATGACTATCCAATTGTCATAGTGAATCCCAAATACTATCTCTCATCATTATCTGTATAATAAGGAAGCGATATGAGGTGATATATTTTTTTTCTTCATGATCATGTGGTTTAGTCTTCACAAGGAAATTACAAATCAAGTTCATAAGCGTACAAGAAAATGTCCCCTTTGTTTTAATCTTTCTTAATGTGAGATAATGCATGATAGAAATGACTCCATATAATGGATTGGATAGTATTTTATATTTAATAAATTGCATCCACTGACTTAGGTAATGTTATTGAGTTGCAAAATGTTACACTCGAGGGGTAAAGGTTTAAGCATATCAACATAAAAAATCAATGTATTATTCCTTTAATTAAAACACATAATCTAATATGACAACAACATGAAAATAAAACTAGAGAGGAAGAGGGATAATTCCATTTCTATTTATGATGAGGTAGAGAAGGATAGGTGTTTAGCTATCTTTTCGGTTGCCCAAACATTTCTTCAGACACTTTGCGTGTGTTGTAAAGGCTTCACATTTAGCATTGATGGTTGTTGAGTTTGAATTTACACCCTCCAATCAAATTTTCTTAAAATATCCAAATACTTTTCAACAATCCCATTTTGTGCATATACAAACAACATTTTTATTCTAAGAGACCCATTTATTTGAGGCAATTGTCAAACAAAACACTTCCTTATCTTTGCTCCCATAATCTGAATAGATGTTTAACAAGATAACACAAGGTGTAAGATCATGTCATTGTTTAGTATAACTTACATCACTTCAAACTCAGCCCATTGGGAGCTTAGTGTCTGATAAACATACAATGACCTAGCTTTCATATCCAATTCCACAAGATCAAGAGCACAAACTTCTCTTTTCTCAAGTTCCCCTAAGAAATATTGGAATTCCAGAAAACTTTTTCCTTCTCCCCAAATTCTAAGTTGCACGATGAACCCCATATCCCATGTTGTGAAGATCCTATAGATGAACAAAAAAATATAAAATAAAAAAACACCCTAGCTGCTCGAAAACATAACTAAATTCAAGGAATACCTCACCAATACGAGTATCTTGGCATCCTGTCTCAGAAACAAAATTCTTAGTCTTGTGACACTCATCAATCACCAAGATCACATCATGCATTATATCATTCAAGAAACAAATATGAAATGTATGAAACTAATCTTAAGGATCACCCTTTCCACCATAGATAGGAAGCTTAGGAACAATAAATCCAATAGAAAAATGGAAGGATGAAAATTTGGGTGCAAGTGGGTTATGAAGAAACTAAATAGAATCCATAGCATAATAATAAGAGATCTATCTTGTTAAAATTGTAAAATTTGATCTTGCAAAGTATGAATAAGTGATTCAACAGTCTGTCTGCTAGAAAAAGAAACATGTGAGGAACTATTATTTTTGGTAGGATATATAGTAAAAATAGTTGTAATAATAGTAGGAATAACTACACTTTTAAGTAGACTATTAGGTGCCCCCAATGAAATATATGCCACAAATGCATGAATAGTGGATGTATGCACACTAGATGATGGAGGATAGGGATCATATATGGAAGATATCACAATACTATTAATTTATTCCTTTTAGTATAGAGGAAAATATAAATATTACTAGGTTGTTCATTCGAGAAACATGCAAAATCTTCAGCTACATCATTAAATAAGTCTTGATAGTCAGAGATTTTATGATACCCCTCACATTTTATAGTGTTATTGAAGAAAGTGAATATAGAATGAGAAAATATATCAACAGTAGTGGAGGTATTATGATAGGAGTTAGTGGATATACAATAAGAATATCTCCCTACCTTCACATGAAGGAGAAACATGGATATAATTGAATGTGTAGTAGCTTCTATGAGGGAAAGGTAAGGAACCCTTTGGATTGAGATAGAGATTATGATAATGGTAATGATCGATCATATTTTAAATTAAAACATACCATAACCAATAAATAAAAACTTGTGGCAATTAGGTTTAGAGACATATTCAATTCAAAAGTCAAGTTTACCAAATGTCTACGCCCCAATCAAATTAATAATTTTAAATGTACACAATAATAAATAGGATGCAAGGGTTTGTTACAGAAGATTATTCTAATATAATTAACTAACTATTAAACATGTATATAATATGAATAATGTACTAATAATTGAAACAAAAAATAAATGATAATTAATAGCTTAAATACAAAAGAGGAGGTGAATAATTAGTTTTGTGTTAGAAAAAAGGTGTAGATGTGTGAATATAGGTGGAAAGAACATATCAAAATCTTGAAAGGTTTTTTAATTAATTATAGAACTTGATACTAACTTGGGGCATGATAATAGAAATTATGCATAGTCTATCCAACTAGAGTTGTACTTTCTTGACCTAGATATTATGGTATTACATCCTTTAAAAATAGGTATTTGTATCTTCTTTTTTCTTCATTTACCTTTTTAAATTTACTTGAATGTATTTATCTCTTTATCGCACAACCTCAAGATGACTTGTAATAACCTACAACAAAGTGGAAATCTTGAACACCTGTTATACGCTTCAACAAATCATTAGAGCACGAAAAGGAAAAATGTATGGTGATGTTTTACTACCTTTGGTGGTCAACCTGGAAAATAATTTCTAGTTGCTTCACCATATACCATCCTGTGGGATTAATCCTCGTGTAGTTCTCCTAGATGAATGTGCATGTGTGAAGTTGATCTACTCCAACCTCATATGGTTGATATTGTGTCTCTTGAAAAAAAAAAGAATAGAAAAAATATTGAGTATATAAATTACCTAGTGCAGTATTATTTTGGTGTGATTTGTTTACATAGCATGTCGTAATACTTTTTTCCTTGAAATCCTTTTAAGAAAATTTGACTGATTTTTATCTATCTAAGACATGGCTCTAAGACCTTTTCATGCTTAGAAATGGAGTATAATGGACTTTTTGACTTGGATGAGTGCTTTAAAACTATATTAAAGTGTTATATAGTTGATGTGAAACTAATATAGAACGATCTAGGAGAGTCTTATGGGATGATATTTGCAATAGTAGTTTGTAAAAGTGACATGTGATTTACATATAATTTTATATAGTCATGGTGGAATTTTTCTAGTCTTGCATCGTGTTACAAGCAAGACACACTGAAATTCCTTCATGGGAATTATACTACCTTATCCAAACCATTTAAAGTGTTAGATTCAATTGGTGCACATTTATTTCATTAAGGATTTGTTCTAACCTTGACAAGGCCAAAATTGAATCCTTCTGCGGTTATTTATTATTCTTGTTTTGCTCTTGCTTTATATTATGAGCATTTTTATGGACTCAAATCAAAATTTGTTCCAACATTTGTTCCAACTACTCTACATGAGAAGATGAATAAACATGGAATTCCTTTAGATCAATAGTTGGTGAGTATTTTTTAAATCATTCTATCTCGATTATTTTCAAAAAAAAATCATTTTTAAATCAACTCTTATAAATAGATAATTTGTAACTTTTTTTTGAACATGTCAAAGAAAGTGAAACAATGGCCCGGCATAAGGTGGGAGTTATCTCACATAACCCTGTTGGGCCTGAGGGGTCTTGTGACAACAATCCAATTGATGTCACAATGACCGATGATTATATGGTTGTCACTAGCAACCAAAATCATAGAGGGATGATAGGAGCCAAATGGATTCGCATTTCTATGGATTTGGCCCATAGCTAGGACATAACATGCGCTATCACTATGGAAAATCCAAGTTTTGATTTATCCATAATGTAAAATCATTTTACTTTTTATTAAAAAAATTAAAAGACTAATGATAATTTGAATCTCTGATTCTTGACAATGACATATTTCATTATCCTAATGTGCATCCTTTTATGGTACATAATTGAATCCGAGACATATGGTGTCTAATCATGTTGGTGTAGACACTACATACATACCTGAGCAAGAAGAGATTGAGTTTGCACCATTTCTTCACCCTTCAAGTTATGGTTCTACGTAACTAGTAAATAGTGACTTAAATTTTATTTATATTCGTCTTTTTTAAGGAATTTATCATTATTTTTAATTATATTTCATTAAATTCAAGTTTTTCAGTTCCACCACCCCCCTTCCACCCCGTTCCATAGTCTTTTGATTACGGAAAACAACACTCACAGTGTAAGAAATCTCGATTGATTTTATTCTTATTAATTTTAAGTTCTTACTATCTTTTTGTTTGTCTTCGTAATTTCAACATATGAATCTGATATTGGTAAAGTAATGATGCTCAAATATATTTTGAAAATCCAATCTCAAAATCAGTCCATGGTCATGGCCACCCACACTTATTTAGCTCAATGCTTAAGGATTACATTAGTCTGACCTCCCCTTCCATCTTATGGTAGGGGTAAGAGAATTGTGTTCCCTGGAATGAGCAGGGGGGCATATAAATTCCCAACATCATAGTTTATTGAGCAGATAGAATGTTTCTCTAAGGAGAAGACACACAAAGGATGTGCATGCGAGAACAAGGTGCATTTGAAGGTGCATAAAGATAGGAAAGGAAACACGTGCCACAACAGTTTGGCTCAGGACTTGGCCGTTTTTATGGGTAAGGGCTATTTTTGGAGATAGCATGCAGAGAACACATAGAGATGAAGACTTGCACTACACACAATGGTATTTTTTGAACAAAAGGCTGATAAATGCCATGTACAGTTTAGGATAATAATAGGATTTCTTCTTCCAGTTAACTATAAGACATCTATTATTAAACACTTGCATGTTGTGCATGCTGTTGTAAAGGTGCATGGCTATTATCAGCATGCGACCTATTTTGAGAAGTGCGTAGGTGGTTAAGGGAAATTCCCCACCTCTATAAATATGTATTAAACTATGTAGTTTAAGAGAGGTGAATTAGTGTAGAGTTATGATGTTGGATCTGATGCGCGCATGACTCATGAAGATACTTTACAATGTAAGAAGTTTCTGTATTTTATAGTGTTTAATGCAATGGAGATTATTTGCTAGATAATGGTGTTAGACCTATCTAAATATGGTTCTTGTATGGTTAATCTTGTTATAGTCATTGTTTAGTTCATGATTCTTTAAGATCTAGATCGGGTTTATGCACTGTGAAATGCTTATGTTTAGTTATGGATCTAAATATGCTAAAGCTTCATCACACTAACATCTTATATAAGCAACTCTAAAGAGGGGCTTGGTACCTTGCATACTTTGGGTGAGCACTCATCTTAGGTTGAATAATGTGCCAGCATGCCTGGGTTATTCACAATACAATCTAGGTTGCACCATTAGTTTCATTTCCAAGACCTTTTTTCATTTGTTTTCAGGATGTTTTGTGATGAATACCTACCAATTGACCCTATAAGGTGTTGAGGAGTGGATAGTAGATCTGGAAGAAGAATACACTCGGAGATTCAGAACTATATCTGAGTTTGACACATGTGCATGGGTGGAGCATAATTTATATGACTATTTGTATGAAAGTTTCTTTGTTATCTTTCCGATAAAGTTGTACAAGTGGCTGGTTGCTTATGCATCTAAAAGGAATTGGAGGTATCGCACACTTGTCTGGATGCATGAAAAATTTCAAGCCCACTATGATGCTGATCTAATTTGGATGCGCGTTGTGGACACTTGATTATGTGGTGTTCTGAATAGCTATATTTTAGAGCAATCAATTTCAACTTATTCTTGCCTAGAGGTAGCTGAGTTCCAATTTTTGGTTATCCCAGAGGAACCTATCTACAATGCATTCCACTGGTGACCAAAATCTTGATGGTGAACTTAGAAGAGAATTTGATGGCTAGCTAAACGCCACCACGTGTGGGGGTAGGAATAGGTTTGGTCAAGGATGGCAGACCTAGCGGTAGAAAGGAAAAGAGAAGAAAGGTGGATTCAGTACAATGAGGCATGCGAGAGGGAGATAGAGAAGAAGTGTGAGATTGAAAAATAGATGGGGTTGAGGAGAGAGATGGATCGTGATGGATTTAGAGCTCACATGGAAGGCATGGAGCTAGAGCATCTGGAACTCCCCCATTTGGGGAAGAATTACATGGAACCCTCATTGGCATCATATAAGAGCATGTCAGTAAAGATGACATGGGTAATCGGCGTGCATCTGAATCTACCTAGAAACCTAGCCCTTGTGCTTGGTTTTCTAGTATCTAATATAGCCAGTAGTCAACAAGCTATTTTAGGTAGTAGACTAACAGGAGTGAATCAAATAGAAAGTACATCTATGACTTGGCAGACGTCTTATTTTTTATTTAGAGGTATCTTTTTAGGTGCATCGTCAGCACAAAACTAAAGTGCACAGAATTTTGGAGTAACCTCTAGGAGTAGTACCATCTCACAGAATGTAGGAGTTCAGTTTAGTACCACTGTTGGGACACAAGTAGTACATCCTCTTATTCACTTTCAGCTACAAGTGGAGGGTCAGGGGGTATAAGTGGCTCTAGTTCTAGTGGATCTGGTGGGTCTGGAGGTAGAGGTAACACATGAACCTCTGTGGTATCCTGATAAACCTCCTTATGATGTGCAGGATAAACCTCCAGACCCACCAGATCCACTAGACCCACCCTAACCTGCGCGTAAAAGTTAAAGAAGAAATTAACAAGATGTTGCAATCTGTAACCATTAATCCCCTATAAGAATTAGAGTGGTTTAGCCCCATGGTAATTATTATAAATAAATATGGTCAGATTAGGATCTATGTGGATTACAGGGAGGTGAATTTTGCATGTGTGATTGATCCTTTTCCCACGCCCTTCACCAAGGAAATATTAGAAGGCATTGTAGGGCACAAAATTTACTCTTTTATAAATGCATTCTCTAGATATCACCAAGTAAGAATTGCAAAGGAGGATCAAGAGAAGACAACCTTCACCACTGAATGGGGAAGTTTTTCATACATGGTGATGCCCTTTGGTTTGAATAATGCACCTATTGTATTTTTGCACATAGTTGTTCAAGTATTCCAGGATTTTATTCACAAATTATTGCAGGTTTACTTGGATGATGGGATGGTATATGGGCTTGTTAAGAATCATTGTGATGATTTGTGTTTAATGTTTGAAAGATGCAGGAAGTTAATCATCTCTTTAAACATCAAGAAGTGTGTATTTTCTACACCTTTTGGAACTCTTCTTGGGCATATCATTTGCAAGGAAGTTTTGTTAGTAGATCCAATTAAGGTTATAACTATCATAATCTTGGAGGAGTCTACTAGTCAAAGTGAGGTGCATGGATTCTTGGGCCATACAAGATATTACAGAAGATTTATCAAAGGATATGTGAATTTCGTTGCACCCCTAAAGGATTTACTAAAAGGAAAAGGGATATTCTATTGGAGAGAAACGCAAAAGTGTGCATTTGAGGCATTGAAGGGAAGAATTACTACAACACATGTTTTGTATTTTCCATCATGGAACCAGCCATTTCATGTACATGTGGATGCCTCTGGCATGGCCATTGGTGCAGTGTTAGCTCAGCCTGGGGAAGGTATTATAGATCATCCTATCTATTTTGCTAATAGAAAGTTGACTCCTGCAGAACAAAATTATACAACTACAGAATGTGAGGCCTTATTAATGATCTATGCGCTGTATAAGTTCAGATAATACTTATTAGTAACACCTTTTTGTTTTATACAGATCACATGGCATTAAAATACTTGGTAAATAAGCCTATTTTATAGGGGCACATATGTCGATGGGTTATTTTATTCCAGGAATTTTACTTTACAATTGTGGTAAAACTAGGTAAAAGTAATTCTGGCCCAAAGAACTTATCAAGAATTCAATTAGGAGAGGACGTGCAGGAAATTGAAGATACAATGCCACATACACAATTGTACAGGTTAAACTGTGCACCTTCAGAATTGGAGGATATTGTTGTCTTTTTACAAACATGTATGGCACTAGAAGGAATGAAATCTTTCGAGAAGAAACAACTTGTAATTCATCCACACCATTCATGTTGATCAGTGGTGACTTATACAAACTAGGCTGAGATGAAGTATTACGTCGGTGTGTATTGGAACATGAGCATACTGATATCATTTCAGAGGGTCATGGTGCTATTACAGGTGGGTATTATGAAGGTGATGTCACTGTGTGCAAGATTTTAATTGTTGGATTATGGTGGGAGACCCTGTAGAAGGATTGTAAAGAGTATTATATGGTGTGTGATCACTGTCAGCGCCTTGGAAAACCCAGGAAAAGAGATGAAATGCCTTTGAGGCCTATTTCTAGTGAAAAACCATTTCAAAAATGGGCAATAGACTTAGTGGTTCCTATTTCCCTAGCTATGTGTAGAACCAGATCGCGCTACATCATCACTTGTACCTATTATCTTACAAGGTGGGTAGAAGAAACACCTATAAAGGAGTGTATAGTGGCTATAGCAGCAAGGTTCTTATGGGAAAAATTCTTACTAAGTATGGATGTCCATTGAGTTTGATAAGTAATAGGGGCACACACTTCTTGAATGAGACAATCAGGATATTAATGGATGAATTTATGGTCCTGCACCACAAGACTACACCTTATCACCCTCAAGGAAATGGGACTGTTAAGTCCTTTAACAAGATATTGAGCCAGACCTTAAAAAAAATTGTGATGTTGGACGGAAAGATTAGGATGATAAATTTTTTGCTATATTTTGGGCATATAGAACAACCTACAAATGGTTGAATAAGGCCACACCCTTTCAGTTGATGTTTGGCACAGAAGTAGTTCTTCCCATGGAATTCATGTTACTGTCTTTATGTATTGTGTGCACGGGAGGTCTACCTGATGAATAGGGATTAGAAGAAAGAATTAACAAGTTAATATAACTGGCTGAGAGGTGCGCCATTGCACGTTGGAGTCAGAAGCAGGAAAAGGCTACGTATAATGCATGGCATGACAGACACATCAGGGGAAAAAATCTTAAGTTCAGGTAGATGGTACTTCTATATGATTCAATTTTTTTGTGCCATCTAATAAAACTTAAGGTGCATTGGTTAAGACTGTATGTTATCACTCACATACTTGAAGCAGGCATTTGTCAGTTGGAGGTGATTGATGGAACACAATTACCCAGTTACTTCAATAGGAGTAGGCTGAAGCCCTAATATAAATATAAGTCTTATTTGTGTTTGTAATAAGTTAGTATTACCATTTAGATTAGCTTCCCTTTATTGTATTTCTTATAATGTATTTCCTTCTTCATCACTATGCTTTGTCAATTTAGTTCAGTGTTTTGTGTAATAAGCTCATTCACGCGCCGGAAACTAATTACAATCTAAAGTGTTTATATGCGCAGAGGAATGCACATACCATTGGTGTGTGGTGGTTTTTATTCAAAGATAGGTACACCTGAGAACATACTGATACATGTGTTATTCAAAAATGGAAGGGAGCTCCTAGAAAGAAGGTTTTTCCTAAGGAAGACCATAGCTAGAAATGAATGAGTGAATAGTATGACACGAGGTAAGTTACGGCCATAAAAAATACTAGAGGAAGGTAAAGTGGCGAGGTACTTCAGCGCATGGATGCACGTAGTAGGAGGTTTGTAGCTAGATGGTAGGGATGTGCACTTGAAGTTTATAGCTAAAGGCATGTAGGTGTAACGCGTGAAAATTGGGAAAATGGTCAATTAATGAGAGGATCAGTGGTAGGTAAAGGAGCAATAAATGCAATCCCTTTTAGCAACACTATATAAAGGCATGATATGGTTTCATTTCTACCTTTGTCATCACAAGTATTCAAATGAGCTAGTTACGACCAAATCGAGTGAGATGTGTTAAGGTGCGAAGAACTACGAAACTAGGCATGGAGAGTAAATTTGTGCATGAAAGTGGCTTGCGTCCTCATTAAAGAAGGGTTTGAGCAAAGTAAAAGCATTAAGAGCGAACTAGGGCACATGGTTTTGAGCTAGGGAATGCAGTTTCAAGTTAGGGCATGCGAGCTTACTCAATAGAGGAAAAAGGCAATATTTTTACCATGGCACCAAGGAAAGCACCTGGAGCAGGAACGAATGGGAAGAAGAAGGTGGAAGTCGAGGTTGAAAATGCTCCTGAGAGTATTTTTTCATAAATACAATATCCAGAAGGAGTGATTATCAGACATGATTAGGATTCCCATATCTGTGATGCAAAGTGAGTGACTACAACCATTGCACCACTGACAAAAAGGAGGATTTTGACGCATTGTTGAATAGGAATACCAACAAGCGTACGGTGGATGACATGCCAGTGTATGATGATATTGGGGAGAAGTTACTCAAAAATGTAGGGGTGCATCAACTGTATGAATTCCCATATTTTGGAAAAATAGAAAATTTATACCAATGGCTTATGAGCAGAGTCCATGAGGAATTCTTCTATTTTTCTGGATGGCGGGTAAGGATCACAGCCGCCCTAGTTGCTATGTTGACAGGATTGAAGGGCAGATGAGTAGAGGTTAGTAGTGATATAACTGATAAGGCAACTATGATGGTCACCCGCAAGAAGTTGGGATATGCCAAGGGTCCACACGGAATGGAAATATACAAATTAAGGAAGTACCATGTTGTGTAAGCAGTCGCACATCTGCTCACTAAGCTAAATGATCAAGAGAGATGGTCACAAGTAAACACCATGTGGCTACATATTGTGAAGAAGATTTCACAAGGAGAAGTGTACAATTTATCAGGGTACATAGCCAAAAAAATTATTGAGGAAGTGCGCACAGGTGAAAAGATAAGTTTTGGTGTTATCCTATTATCTCTTGTGTTTGTAGAAATTGGAGTGCCCGATGGGAAAAATAACAAAATCTAGGAATACCCCACAGAGAAGAAGTCCCTTGCAGATAGATTTGCGAAGTATTTGTATGGAGGAACAATGAGTGGCCCATTCAAACAAAGGGAATAACTATGGTATGATCCACTTTGCGCTTCCTTTGAGGAGGAATGGTGTATTCCTAAGGAGTTGTCATCAGTAGTGGGTAAGATGGTACAATTTGTAGTGTACCCACATTTTTGCATTACATGCTTTGTAATGAAAGATGTGACATAGATTCCCTATTGTAAACTACCCTATGCCTTAACAACGTGCTACTTCTAGGAAGTAGTACACAGGTTTACATATGCATGTCAGTTGAGCTATAATGCTGACAAGGTAGATTGTGATTACCATATATTAAGGAAAACTTATGTTTATCCATGTCGATCTACCTATACTAAGAGGCTTATTTCAGAGGTTATAAGTATGAATCTGGTAAGTTTCGCTATAGGGTATAGTGGGGCCATGCTTATCTATCTTCATCGCAAGCCTAAGATGGAATAGGGAGATTATGTGAAGAATGAGTTTATGCTCCCAGGGCTGCCTAAGGGAAAACACACAGTTGAAAATGTGGAAGCTCCAAAGCCTACCTCGACTAGAGAAGGAGACGAGGAAGAATAACTCAATGAGGATAGTGGAGGTTTGGACCACATAGGCAGGAGGAAACTAAGTGAAAAAGTGTAGAGCAAGCATGCGGATACTCACCCACATCAGGAAGGAGGATAGGAAGACTTGGACATGAATACCGTCCATGTGGAATGCCATTTTAAGAAGGTTTTCAGAAGAACCAAGACCCAATGCACCAAATCATCTCAACCTTTACAAAGGTCACCTCGACTCTCCCCTCAGAAAGAAACCCAAGAGAGAAAGAGAAGGAGAAAACAAAAACTTAATGAGGAGGAGGAGTCTGAAGATAGTACGCTAGGTACCCCAGTTCAGCCTGAATATGTGGAGGAACCTCGAGATGAAGAAATGAAAGATGATCAAGAAGGGTTGAAATAAGCAGAAGAAACTATGCAAGAGCAACCCAGCACGCCCGTTACTACTCAGGAGGAGGAAGGGCCAACTCCAGACCTTAGCGCCCAGGTTCCTAAGGGGCTAAGGACAAAAAGAGAGAAAACAAGTGAAGAGTATATTGTCCCTAGTATGGGCTATGCTGAGGACACAAAAAAAATCATCCATGCCCGATTTCAGAGCACTGTGGGCCTTAAGGAGTTATATGGGTGGAAGCTGATGGATTGTGGCATGGCCACTATGTGTACAAGGAAGCAATTATCCTGATCCATGCAGACCCATATGGACAAACCAGATTTTGACATGTGTGAGGAATCTTGTGTCTCGAGAAGAGTGAAGAAGGAACCCTAGAGTAGGCACATGACAGTAAAACCTACTCCAATGTATGATGAACATGTAAGTAATGCCTTGGTTAAGGTATTTACAGAGGTGGCATGAAGAAAAATTGATAAAACCACCACCATTCGAGCATTGATTGAAGATAACAAGACTAAAATTGTAGAGATGACACGATTAAAGGGAAATAAAGAACGAGAACAAGAAAAGAATCAGGCCTTCGTTAGCATGGCTGAAGAAATTGGTGATCACATTCTTAAGACAAGGCCTCATCTAGAACCTAAGGTTCTTGAGAAGTTCCCTTATGCTATGCATTTTTTGCACATTTTGGTCAATTTGGTGTTAGAGGATGGACCAATTCAAATGCCGCACCAAAGGATCCTGAACAAGAAGCAGAAAGAGCAAGGGCCTCTGGTTAGGAAAATTTCAGCTTACGAGGTGTTGCTCCAAAATTTGAAGGATGAGCTTAACAAAGATGACCAAGCTCTCAATTTGTGTGTGGCACCAGAAGAAGTAATAAGTACCATAACTCTAGTTGAAGATAATGAAGTTTTTAAGGCAATGAAATACGAGACACTAGGGCATGCAGAAAGATTGACACTGGTGAAAAAAAGTGTGATGTCCTCGCAGCAATCTAGGATCCGCATAAAGAGAAAATTGATGAGATTAGGAAGATCATAGCGCAGAAGATGGATATAATGGAAGGGATGATGTCAAGTATGGCTAATGTTGTCCAGGTACTACAGAATGATAAAGAAAATATAACTCTAGACGAACTATATGTCATAGCCATAGATACTCTAGAGAAAACAGGGATAGCACTAAGTGATAAGAAGACACTAGAGGCATAAATAAAAATTGAATATCCAAAGTTAATCCTCCCAATTGAAGAAGAGAGTGTTGCAGAGTGAAAAATAATTCTTTTGTACAGTGATTCCTTAATTCTTTCATTACTTATTCTTTATTATTGGGAACATCAAAAATAATTCCCATTGTCAGGACGGAAATGTACTTTAGTGTGGGGTAATATTGAGTAGACAGAATGTTTCTCTAAGGAGAAGACAAACGAAGGATGCACATGGGGGAACAAGGTGCATTTGAAGGTGCGGAAAGATAGGAAAGGAAACGCTCGCCAAAATAGTTTGGCTCAGGACTTAGCCATTTTTATGGGTAGGGGATATTTTTGGAGATAGTGTGCAGAGCACACATAGAGATGAAGACTTGCACTACACAGCAATGTTATTTTTCAAACAAAAGGCTAATAAATGCCATTTAGAGTTTAGGCTAATAATAGGATTTCTTCTTCCAATTAACTATAAGACATATATTATTAAACACTTGCATGTTGTGCATGCTATTGAAAAGGTGCATGGCTATTATCAGCATGCGACCTATTTTGAGAAGTGCATAGGCGGTTAAGGGAAAGTCGTCACCTCTATAAATATGTATTAAACTGTGTAGTTTAAGAGAGGTGAATTAGTGTAGAGTTATGATGTAATGGGTCTGATGCGCACATGACTCATGAAGATACTTTACAGTGTAAGAAGCTTCTCTAATTTACAGTGTTTAATGAAATGGATAATATTGGATAGATAATGGTGTTATACCTATCTGAATCTAGTTCTTGTATGGTTAATCTTGTTATAGTCATTGTTTAGTTCATGATTCTTTAAGATCTAAATTTGGTTTAGGCACTATGGAATGTTTATTTTTAGTTATGGATCTGAATATGCTAAAACATCATCACACTAACATCTTATATAAGAAACTCTAAATAGGGGCTCTAGTACCTTGTGTACTTTGGGTGAGCACTCATCTTAGGCTGAATAATTATGCTAGCATGCCTGGGTTATTCACAATACATTCTAGGTTACATCATTAGTTTCGTTGCCAGGACCTCATTTTCAGTCTGTTTTCAGGATGTTTTGTGATGAAGACCTACCGATTGACCCTAGCAAGGTGTTGAGGAGTGGATAGTAGATCTGGAAGAAGAATACGCTCGGAGATTCAGCACTAGATTTGAGTTTGACAAATGAGCGTGGGTGGAGTATAATTTGTATGACTGTCTATATGTAATTTTATTTGTTATCTTTCCGATAAAGTTGTACAAGTGGTATGGTTGCTTATGCGTCTAAAAGGAATTGGAGGTATCGCACACTTGTCTAGATGCATGAAGAATATGCAGGCCCACTATGATGCTGGTCTGATTTGGATGCGCGTTGTGGACACTTTGATTCCACGGTGTTCTGAATAGATATATTTTGGAGTGCAATCAATTTCAAATTATTCTTGCCTAGAGGTTAGCTGAGTTCCAATTTTTATGTTATCCTAAGGGAACTTATCTATAAGACATTCCACTGGTGATCAAAATCTTGATGATAACCCTGAAACTTATAAGAGAAGTTGATGGCTAGCTAAACACCACCACACGTGGGGGGAGGATCAGGTTTGATGAAGGATGGAAAACCTAGCAGTAGAAAGGAAAAGAGAGGAAATGCAACTTGAGTACAATGAGGTGCGCAAGAGGGAGATTGAGAAGCAATGCGTGATATTGCATAAAAGATGGGGTTGAGGAGAGAGATGGATCGTGATGGATTTAGAGCTCACATGGAAGGCATCGAGCTAAAGCATCTGGAACTCCCCCATTTGGGGAAGAATTACATGGAATCCTCATTAACATCATATGATAGCGTGTCAGTAAATATGACATGGGTCATCAGGCGTGCATCTGAATCTACTTAGAAACCTATCCCTTGTGCATTTGGTTTTCTAGTATCTAACATAGCCAATAGTCAATAAGCTATTTTAGGTCGTAGACTAACAAGAGTGAATCAAATAGAAAGTACATCTATGGATGGGAAGATGTCTTATTTTTTATTTAGAGGTATCTTTTTAGGCTCATCGTCAGCAAAAAACTAAAGCGCGCAGAATTTTGGAGTAAACTCTAGGAGTGGTACCATCTCATAGAATGTAGGAGTTCAGTTTAGTACCACTGTTGGGACACAAGTAGTACATCCTCTTATTCACTTTCAGCTAAAAGTGGAGGGTCAGGGGGTATAAGTGGCTCTAGTTCTGGTGGACCTGGTGGGTCTAGAGGTAGAGGTAATACATGAGGTTCTAGATCTAGTGGGCATGGTCATCACCAACCCAAAAATATTTACATGGTGATGTCGCTTCATCTTCTAGAGTATAGGGGAATAGAAGATGTTGTTGAGCATGTGTGCATATGTGAGATATCGTGGCATGAAAAATGGATCACTCCTTCTGATTGCAAGGCAAGTTAGTTTGCAAACTACGTTGTAGGGATGCACACATAGTTGGTACATGAAGTTTGACCATGATCAAACTTGCGTAGATTATGCAGTATTATGAGATGCTTTCCTTAAGGAATTTTATATCCCGAAGTTTGAGCAGAAGAGTATAACCACGCTCAAGAATATCAAGCAAGGCACTACTAAGAGTGTTCAATACTATGATGCTTGTTTCAAAATGCTCTTGTCTAAACTTTCGTATGATATCCATGCAAGCCAGCATGCACAATGGTTTGTTATAGGTTTGATCACACCATTTAAGAGGGCATTGTCACATAAGACATACACATATCCACTCGAAGAACTTAAAGAAATGTTGTGCGCTGAGGTAATCTTAAGTATAGACATTAGAGTGAGCCCATTCCTAGAATCCCAAATTACAGCTATCGCAAAGAAATTGGAGAAACTATCCACCAATTTAGCACATGAGATGCGCACTAGGATTTGGTGAATAGATTTTGAAGTGGAAGGGCACACTAAGGATAGTTGTACCTACAAGTCAGTACCTTTATTGTTGTTAGACTATGAGATATGTCATTTATACCATGATGTAAACCATTGCCTATTATTACAACACATGATAAGAAAGAATGTATCTTGCTATTGTAAGAGTTTTGGTCCATGACTCATAATACATAAGATTACAGGTTGATTGGTTAGATCCATGATGCCATCGATATTGGTGTATGATAGATAGGAGTATCAGATAACTCTAAAAGTAAAAGTGAGCACCATGATCATGATCACACTCAAGGATGCTATGATCCGAATGAGGGACACTTTGAAGGAAGTCACGGCAGAGGTTAAGGATATCGTCGTGGATTTGGGGGCCGAGGCCTTGGTGGTGGACAAAGTGAGTTCCCTCATGGAACGTGTTATATATGTAAATCTCCTTGATCACTATATGTGTGAATGCCTTCAGAATATTACTTGTTATTTTTGTGGGAAGAATCATTAACTATGAGGAATTCCTAGACTTATATGAGCATCTTAGCAAGCAGCATAAACAGGAGAATAAAGACGTGCAGGGATGGTTAGAATACAGACATGTCATGGAAAATTAGTGGATGCTAAGGTTAGCGCTAGAAGATGAGGTAATAACTGTGAAGATTACTACATGCACGCTGAAAGTGTACACGCGTTCCAGAAAGAAATTACAACATAAGTCCTACCATTACTAAGGAGGAGGTTTTACATTCAAGATAACCATATCCTACACATCATAAGGAGGTTTGTCAGGATACCATAGAGGTACCTAGAAATATTTAGGGTGAAATATAGTGTTTAAAGGAACAAACATGGAATTTGGAACAAACAAAGGTAGCAGAGATAATCCAGTCAAACGTTGATGATTTGAAAGAGGTATGTAAGATGTCTGCGCCAAGATAATATTATTCCATTACTAGGAAATTGGTTAAAGGGAAACACTCCGCGCGTAGGTATTGAGAATGGATAGTAGATCTTGCATGCTAATATTCACCCCCACAAATTGGATTATGAAAAGTAGATCACTCTAAATGTTGTTTCAGATGGGTGGCTTCTGAGTAATATATTGATTGACACAGGCATAGAACTGAATATGCTTACTTGAGATGCATGGGTGGAGATGGGAAGACCTCCATTACAGCCATCCTCTAATGTGTTGTTTATGTCTAATCGATCTAAGGCCACTCCAATCAGAGTTTTAAAGGATGCATCCATTACTATACAAGGGTCCAAGTTCACTGGAGGCTTTGAGGTTTTAGCACTTGTTGAGGAAGACAACTTCCCAGATTTACTTGGATGCCCTTGGTGTTATACAAATTATGTTGATCTACAGTTCAACAAGGGGTATATAAGTTTTGAGAACAAGGAATAACAAGTTATTATCCCTTTAACAGATGGAAAATATACACCTTATGTTGAACCCTTGATCGAGGAAGACCTTAACAAAATTTATGTTCATGCCATTCAAGATCCAAAAGTACTTGAGCCATCAAAGGAAGGATTTCTATAGTGGGAAGATGCATAGTCTATTAGAAATGCTACAAGTATTTCTTGTGATAATTAGGTGCATGATACCTATGAGATGGTTGGGAATGAGGTAAGAAGCACATCTGCATGGAGGATCAAACCTCATTGTATTAGGAGGATAGGTAACAACTCTATACCCTGGTACACTGGAGAAGGATATCCTACCGTATTCTTGTGCACCATGGAGGAACATTAGATGGATCAAGTGGAGATAGTAAATATGTTAGTGTGTACCTTATGCATCTTGTACAACTCAGTTCCTCATGAGTAATGCACCTACTCATATCTGCATATATCATGGTAATCAACCTATTTAGCACAATTTTCAGCAGTGTGAGAGACTTTGGACAAAGGGGCAGGAATTTTTACCACCTTCACTTTGGGTGCACAAAATTTATTTCACTTTACAAGCTTACGCGTGTGCTTGGTATGTTTATGCGGAACTACATCGGGAGACTGGGAATTGGCAAAACTTGATTGTAAGAATGATCCAAACTTTTGACTACTTCTCTACTAAACCCTTGGTGGAAGAGGAATTATGGGTTACGAAGTGCTTGAATATAGGAGACAGTGCCAAGGCTGAAGAAATCATTCAAGATTTATTTGGTGAGGAAGAACCAGGAGTGTGTTTTGATGAAATAGATGAGACAGATGTCGAACTATTTAAGTGTGTTTAGTTTGAGAAAGAAAAAGGAAAGATGGTATACATAGTGGATGATGAAGAAGTAGAAAATTTGGACATTGATCATTTTGAAGGTACGCGTGAGGTTTTAGATAGTGTAGATAAGAAGGTGCGTGCCTATCATGAACCTATGAAGACCTAGAAAGTGAAAATTGGTATGGATGCTGAACCTAAGGAGGCCATAATTGGATATTATTGGTATGACTCTGAAGTGGAAAAGATAATTGAATTACGACATGATTTCTATGATTTATTTCCTAGGGGCTACCATGAGTTAAAGGGAATGTACGAGTCATTGGGTTAGATGAAGATTAAGCTAGAGGAAGGTGCACGCCCTGTCCAGAAGAGACCTTACAGTATAAACCCTAACTTGCATGTAAACGTTAAAGAATAAATTGACAAGATGTTGCAATCTAGCATAATTAATCCCCTAGAAGATTTAGAGTGGTTTAGCCCCATGGTAATTAGTATAAATAAACATAGTCAGATTAGGATATGTGTGGATTACAGGGAGTTGAATGGTGCATGTGTGATTGATCCTTTTCCCACGCCCTTCATCGAGGAAATATTAGAAGGCATTACAGGGAACAAAATTTTCTCTTTTACATATGGATTCTGAGGATATCACCAGGTAAGAATTACAAAGGAGGATCAAGAGAAGACAACCTTCACCACTGAATGGGGAATTTTTTCATACACGGTGATGCCCTTTGGTTTGAAGAACATGCATGTTGTATTTTCGCGCATAGTCATTCAAGCATTCCATGATTTTATTCATAAATTATTGTAGGTTTACTTGGATGATTGGATGGTATATGGGTTTGTTAAGGATCATTGTGACAATTTGGACTTAATTTTTTAAAGATTCAGGTAGTTAAGCATCTCTTTAAACATCAAGAAGTGTGTATTTACTACACCTTTTGGAACTCTACTTGGGAATATCATCTGCAAGGAATTTTTGTTAGTATATCCAGATAAGGTTTTAGTTATCATAGGTCTAAAGTAGCCTACCAGTCAGAGTGAGGTGTGCAGATTCTTGGGCCACACTGGATATTACAGAAAATTTATCAAAGGATATGTGAAGATTTATGCACCCCTGAAGGAGTTACTAAAAGGAAAAGGGATATTTTATTGGAGAGAACCGTAGCAACGTGCATTTGAGGCATTGAAGGAGAGAATTACTACATCGCATGTTCTACATTTTCCCTCATGGAACCAAATGTTTCATGTACATGTGGATGCCTCTGGCATGGCCATTGGCTGAGTGTTAGCTCATCCTAGGGAAGGTATTATAGATCATTCTATCTATTTTGATAATAGAAAGTTGACTCCTGCAAAACAAAATTATAAAATTACATAATCTGGGGCCTTGTCAATGATCTATGCACTACATAAGTTCAGAAAGTACTTACTAGTAACACTTTTTGTATTTTATACAGATCACATGGCATTAAAATACTTGGTAAATAATCCTATTTTACAAGGGAACATATGTCGATGGGTTCTCTTATTCCATGAATTTTACTTTACAGTCGTGGTAAAACCAAGTAAAAGTAAGTTTGGCCCAGATAACTTATCAAGAATTCAATCAGGAGAGGATGTGCAAGCAATTGAAGATACAATTCCAGATGTACAATTGTACAGGTTAAACCGCATGCCTTTAGAATTGGAGGATATTGCTGTCTTTTTATGCACAGGTATTGCACCAGAAGGAATGAAATCTTTCAAGAAGAAACAACTTGTAATTCGTGTCGCATAATTTATCTTGATCAGTGGTGACTTATACAAACTAGGATGAGATGAAGTATTACGTCGATGTGTACTGAACATGAGTGTATAGATATCCTGGCAGAGGCTCATAGCAGTATTGAAGGTGGGAATTATGCAGGTGATGCCACCGCATGTAAGATTTTAATCATTGGATTATGGTAGGATACATTGTACAAGAATTGTAAAGAGTATTGTAAGGTGTGTGATCACTTTTAGCGCCTTGGAAAACTTGAGCAAAGAGATGAAATTCCTTTGAGGCCTATTTTTTAGTGCAGAACCATTTGAAAAATGGGTAATAGACTTTGTGGGTCCTACTTCCTTAGCTGTGCGTAGAACCGGATCGCACTACATCATCACTTGTAAAGATTATCTTACAAGATGGACAGAAGCAATACTACAAAGAATTGTACAGTGACTACAACAAGGTTCTTATGGGAAAATATTCTTACTAGGTATGGATGTCCATTTAGTTTGACAAGTGATAGGGGCACACACTTCTTGAATGATACAATCAAGATATTGTTAGATAAATTTATGGTCATGCACCACAAGACTACACCTTATCACCCTTAATAAAAGGGGACTGCAAAGGCTTTCAACAAGAAATTGAGCGAGACTTTAAAAAAAAATTGTGATGTTGGACGGAAAGATTGGGATGATAAAGTTTTTGTTATACTTTGGGCATATAAAATAACCTACAAATGGTTGAATAAGGCCACAACATTTTATTTGGTGTTTTACATAGAAGCAATTCTTCCCATGGAATTCATGTTACCGTCATTGTGTATTGTGCGTGCGGAAGGTCTAGATGATGAGAAGGAATTAGAAGAAATAATTGACAAGTTAATACTACTAGATGAGAGGCGCACCATCGCACATTGGAGTCAGAAGCAGGAAAATTCTAGGCAGAAAGCATGGCATGACAGACACATCAGGGACAAAAAGCTTGAGGTCGGGAAGATGGTACTTCTTTATGATTCAAAGTTTTTTTCCATCCAGGAAAACTTAAGGTGCATTGGTTAGGACTATATGCTATCACTCACATACTTGAATCAAACGCTTGTCAGTTAGAGGCGCTTGATGGAACATGGTTACGTGATTACTTCAACGGGAGTAGGATGAAGCACTACTATAAATAAGTCTTCTTTGTGTTTTTAATTAGGTAGTATTTCCGTTTAGATTAGATTCCTTTTACTGTATTTCTTATAATGTATTTCCTTGTTCATCGCTATGCTTTGTCAATTTCATTCGGTGTTTTGTGTAATAAGCACATTCATGCACAGGAAGCTAATTAAAATCTAAAGTGTTTATATGTGTAGAGGAATACACATACCATTGGTGTGGGGTAGAATTTATTCAAAGATAAGTACATATGAGAACATACTGATACAAGTGTTATTTGAAAATGGAACGGAGATGCTAGAAAGAAGATTGTTCCTAAGGAAGACCATAGCTAGAAATGAATGAGTGAACAGTATAACACAAGGTAAGTTGTGGACGTAAAAACCACTATAGGAAGGCACAGTGGTGAGGTACTTCAGCTCATGGATGCACACAGAAGGAGGTCTATAGCCGGATGATAGGGAGGCATGCTTGAATGTTATAGCTGAAGGCATGTAGGTGTATTGCATGGAAATTGGGAAAATGGTCAATTAATGAAAGGATCGGTGGTAGGTAAAGGATTAATAAATGCAATCACTTTTAGCAACACTATATAGAGGCATGATGTGGGTTCATTTTTACCTTTGCGATCACAAGTATTCAAGCGAGCTAGTTGTGACCAAACCAAGTGAAATGTGTTGAGGTGCAAAGAGCTGTGAAACTAGGTGTGGAGAGAAGATTTATGCACAAAAGTGGATTGCATCCCCATTGGAGAAGGGTTTGAGTGAAGTAAAAGCATTGAGAGGGAGCTAGGTCACACGTTTTTGAGCTAGGGCATGTCATTTCAAGTTAGGGCACGTGAGCTTACTCAAAAGAGGAAAAAGGAGATAATTTTACCATGGCACCAATGAAACCACCTGGAGGTGGAACAAAGGAGAAGAAGCAGGTGGAATTCGAGGTTGAAGATGCTCTCGAGAGTAATTTTTTAGAGATGTAGTACCTAGAAGGAGTGATCATTAGATTGGATTGGGATTCCCTTATCCGCAGATACAAAGTGAGTAACTATAACCACCGCACCAACGACAACAAGGAGGTGTTGGACGCATTGTTGAATAAGAAGAGAAACAAGTGTATTGTGGATGACATGCTAGTGTATGACGATGTTGGGGAGAATTGTCTCAAGAAGTTAGGGTTGTATCGGCTGTATGAGTCCATGAGGATTTCTTCTAGTTTGTTATAGGGCAGGTAAGGATCACAGCGGCCCTAGTTGCTACATTAACAGGATTGAAGGGCACAGAAATAGAGGTTATTAGTGATGTAACTGATAAGGAAGCTATTATGGCCACCTGCAAGGAGTTGGCATATGCCAAGGGTCTGCGCCGAATGGACATCTACAGATTAAGTAAATACCCTGTGGTGCAAGCAGCTGCACATCTTCTCACTAAGATGAATGATCAGGAGATATGGTCACAAGTAAATAGCATGTGGCTACATATTTTGAAGAATATTTCATAAGGATAAGTGTAAAATTCAGTAGGGTACATAGTTGAAACAATTATTGAGGAAGTGCGCACAGGTGAAAAGATAAGTTTTTACGCTATCCTATTATTTATTGTGTTTATAGAAATTGGAGTGCCCAATGGGTCGAATAACAAAATCTAGGAATACCCCATGGATAAGAAGTCCCTTGCATATAGTTTCTATAAGTATTTGTATGGAGGGACAATGAGTGGCCTATTCAAACAAAGGTCAGAACTATGGTATGATCAACTTCACACTTCCTTTGAGGAGGAATGATGTATTCCTAAGGAGCTTCCATCAGTAGTGGGTGAGACGGTACAATTTTTTGTGTACCAACATTTTTGCATTGCACGCTTTACAATGAAATATGGGACATGGAGTCCCTGGTGTAAACTACCCTATGCCTTTACAACATGCTACTTCCAAGAAGTAGTACACATGTTTACATATGTGTGCCGATTGAGCTATAATGTGGACAAGGTAGCCTGTGACTACCATATATTGAGGAAAACTTGTGTTTATCTAGGTCAATCTTCCTACATTGAGAGGGTTCTTTCAGATGTTATAAGTATGAAGCTAGTAAGTTTAGCTATTGGGGACAGTGGGGCCGCACTTATTTATCTTTAGCTCAAGCCTATGCTGGAACAAGGAAAGTATGTGGAGAATGATTTTATGCTCCCAGGGCCACCTAAGGGCAAACACATAATTGAAAATGTGGAAGCTTCAAATCCTACCTCGAATAGAGAAGGAGACAAGGAAGAATAACTCAACAAGGATAGTGGAGGCTTGGACCATAGAGGCAGGAGGTAGCCAACTGACAAAAATGGAGAGTGAGTGCTCGGATACTCCCCCACATCAGAAAGGAAGAGAGGAAGACTTTGATGTGAATACAGTCTATGAGGAATGACAGTTTAAGAAGTTGTTCAGAAGAACCAGGACCCAAGGCGTCGGATCATCTCAACCTATACAAAGGTCACCTCAACTCTCCCCTCAGAAAGAAGCATCGGAGAGAAAGAGAAGGATAAATTTGAATCTTAATGAGGAGGAGGAGGAGTCTAAAGAGAGAATGCAAGTTACCCCAGATCAACTTGAAGATGTGGAGGAACCTTAGGATGAAGAAATGAAAGATGATGAGGAAGGGGTGAAAGAATAAAAAGAAACTATGCAAGAGTAACCCAACATGCATGTTACTAATTAGGAGGAGGAAGGGTAAACTCAATACCTTGGTGCCCAAGTTCCTAACGGGCCAAGGACAAAAAGAGAGAAAAAAATTGAAGAGTATGGTGTCCCTAGTATGGGCTATCTTGAGGACACAAGAAAAATCTTCCGCAACCTATTTCAGAGCATTGTGGGCCTTAAGGAGTTATATTGGTGGGAGTTGATGTATCTTGATATGGCCACTACATGCACAAGGAAGCAATTATCCTAGTCCATGTAGACCCATATGGATGAACCAGATTTTGACGTGTGCGAGGAGTCTTGTGTCTCACGAAGAGTGAAGAAGGCACCCCAGAGCATGCACATGACAGTAAAACCTACTCTAATGTCTGATGAGAAGGTAAGCAATATGCCTTGGTTAATCTATCTGCAGAGGTGGCATAGAGAAACATTGATAAATCCGCCACCATTTGAGCGTTTGATTGAAGATAACAAGGCTAAAACTACAGAGATAGCGTGATTGAAGGGAGAGAAGGAATGAGAACAAGAAAATAATGAGGCCTTCATTAGCATGGATGAAGAAATTGGTGATCACATTCTTAAGACAAGGCCTCATCTAGAACCTAAGGTTCCTGAGAAGTTCCCTTCTCCTATGTATTATGTGTGCACTTTGGTATATTTGGTGTTAGAGGACGGACCAATTTGAATGCCCACACCAAAGGATCCTGAACAAGAAGCAGAAATAGAAAGGGCATCCATGGTTAGGAAAATTTCATCTTATGAGGTGTTGCTCCAAACTTTGAAGGATGAGATGAATAAAGATGACCAAGCTCTCAATTTTTGTGTGGCACCAGAAGCAGTAATAAGGATCAGAACTCTAGTTGAATATAATGAAGTTCTGAAGGCAATGGAAGATGAGACACTAGGGCATGCAGAAATATTGACACTGGTGAAACAAAAGCGCGAGGCCCTCGCAGCAGCCCAAGATCCATATAAAGAGAGAATTGATGAGATTGGGAAGATCATAACGCATAATATGGATCTAATGGAAGGGATGATGTCATGTATGGTTAATGTTGTCTATGTACTACATAATGAGAAATAAAAGATAACTCCGGACGAACTAAATGTCATAGCCACAGATATTCCAAAGAAGACAAGGACAATGCTAAGTGATTGGCAGACATTGGAGGTAGAAATCAAAATTCAATATCTAGATTTAATCCTCCCAATTGAAGAAGAGAGTGTTACAGAGTGAAAATTCATTCTTTTGTACAATAATTCTTTAATTCTTTCATTACTTAGTCTTTATTATTGGGAACATCAAAAATAATTCCCATTGTCAGGACGATAATGTACTTTAGTGTGGGGTAATGTTGAGCAGACAGAATGTTTCTCTAAGGAGAAGACACACAAAGGATGCACGTGCAAGAATAAGGCGCATTTAAAGGTGTGGAAAGAGAAGAAAGGAAATGCGTGCCAGAACATTTTGACTCAAGACTTATCTATTTTTATGGGTAGGGGATTTTTTTGAGATAGCGTGCACAACACACATAAAGATGAAGACTTGTGCTACACGCAATGGTATTTTGGGAACAAGAAGCTTATAAGCACCATGCATAATTTAGGATAATAATAGGATTTCTTCTTGCAATTAACTATAAGACATCTATGATTAGACAATTGAATGTTATTGTAAAGGCACATGGCTATTATCAGCATGTGACCTATTTTGAGAAGTGTGTAGGTGGTGAAGGGAAAGTCCCCACCTCTATAAATATGTCTTAAACTATGTAGTTTAAGAGAGGTGAATTATTGTAGATTTATGTTTTTGGATCTGATGCTCACATGACTCATGAAGATACTTTACAGTGTAAGAAGCTTATGTGTTTTACAGTGTTTAATGCAATGTAAAATATTGGATAAATAATGGTGTTAGACCTATCTGAATCTTGTTATTGTATGGTTAATCTTGTTATAGTAATTTTTTAGTTCATGATTCTTTAAGATCTAGATCTAGTTTATGCACTGTGGAATGTTTATGTTTAGTTATGGATTTGAATATGCTAAAACATCATCACACTAACATCTTGTACAAGCAACTCTAAAGAGGGGCCTGGTACCTTGTGCACTTTGAGTGAGCACCCAACTCAAGTTGAGTAATGTGCCAACGTGGCTGGGTTATTCACAGTAGATTCTAGGTTGCATCATAGTTCCCCAATTTTTTAATTGGTGGCATGTAGAGTGCTAGAGGAACTTTAATTTTAAATAATATCGATATGGATAAGGATTGTCTCAATTTTGACAAAATTTATGACATTGCAGCGACAGGGAAGCATACTGAATATCTCACTCAATCTACATGTAAGGAGGTGCAAGTTCCACATCATCCATCCTCTTTATATCCTCCTTCCCCAACTGGGCAGGAAAAATCCTTGTGTCTAATAATGCTACAAACCTTGTGCTGGAAAATGTTATTCATGACATTAAGGAGATTAATATTTGGGAGATCAGATTGAACGATCTGATAAAATAAATTAATGATAGATATCATAATTTTGAACATAGAGAAATGACTTTTTTCATTGATTAAAAATGAACCAGTGACAATTGATGATTTACTTGCTTAAGCGCAATTTGGTAATGAAGTCACCAATAATATTTACAATATTGACCATGTTTTGACTATAATTCTTAATAGATTGGTAAATTTTAATGTCAAGGTACAATCTTACTAAAATAAGTGGAATAGAGACAAGAAACTTGTCACTATTGATAATGCAAACAAAGACTTGGCCATGGTAAGTTCTGATTTTTTCTGTAGATTTTATGTGTGTGTGTGTGTGTATTGTTATCATTTATGCTATCCAATTTTGCACACAACAAAATTAGACAACGGGATCCTATTGTGCTCAAAACATAACATTGGCTTTAAAGGACCCACTCCCGATGGTTTTTGAAATAAAAAGACTAAATTAATTAATTAATCATGTTGATGAGTTCTACTATATGCCGACGACCCTCGAGTCCAAGGAGAACTTAAGGAATCCAAATTTTTTTAAACAAGGGTGATAATACACCAAAATGGGTTTTCAAGCTATATTAACTCATCGAGCAATTCGGCGAGTTACTCAGAGAGCTCACCCAACTTAGACTGAACTAAGTTGAACTCACTAGGTGGAGAGCTCAGTCATTTGATTCAAGTCCTGTAGAGCTCGGTTTGTAAACTGAGCGTGAAAAAAGGTAGCTCAGTGTATCTTGTTAGGTGTCCTCTAGGAATAGCTCGGTGAGTCTTAGGCACATTGGCAAGTTAATATCAAGCAACTCAGCGTAATCATTGAACTCATGAAGCATTGAACAACTCATTAAATGATGAGTTCACATGATTGGTATAACTCGTGAAAGGCGAGTTGAGCATCGAGCTAGTTAGAGGATGAGCTTTTGAAGCTAGTGGGATTGGCAGTTTTTCGTAGTGAACCGATAAAGTATTGAGAATTAATTTCTCAGTCGATTCATGTAAACCAGGATGATCTCATATCATGAACACGGCTCGGTGAAGAAGAAGCTCATTTTTGGGAACTCGGTGTCAAGTCTAAAGAGGTCGATAGGATGTTTCTCACAGTGAAACTAATGGAGCTCATGCTTGGATTAATAAACCATTGTGCATTAGTGAATAGGATCTTGAGGTGTTTGCAAAAGGTTTGAGTTAAGTTGAATACAAATGGCCGAGTCGACAAACAATTACATGCATCAAGTTAGAGAAAATGTGAGAAACGAGCTAATTTAGCTCGAGCAAATTACATTTGTGGGATACCCCATCACAAAGAGAAAGGTTGGAATGTTTGGGAGGATAACTTGTTGTAGGAAGCGAAGAGGATAACATTCAAATATTCGATGAACAGAGGTGAATGAGAAAGCTCACAGCCTGGAATCAAGCTCAATGTATAGTCATATGATGAAAGTGGAGAAAAGCTCGGGGAGCCCAATGAGAAACATCACAACAAACAATGGATTTGACCTCATTAGGATAGATGTTGCACATGAAATATTAGGTGAGCCATTATTGTTGGATCGACCAAATATGAGTGATGACTCAAGTCGCGAGCTCAGGAGCACATTGGCATGTGGATCAATTTTTTCCGCTAATTGGTGGTATAATTAGATTGAGTTTGAGTGATTTGGTGATTGTTTGGTGGCTCACTTGACGAAACAAAGAAAGGATTGACTCACATAGGGCTAAGTTTGGAGCTCATAAATCCAGACTAGAGAGGTAAAAATGAAGATCTATGGCAAAGACTCACGGTGATTTCGAATGCTTGTGGAAATGTGGGGATTGGGAGCCATCCGGCCAAGTTACTGTGTGGGAAAGATGGGGTCAAGAATATAGATTCCGCCACTACAGAATTGTGGAATTTTGTGGTTTGGGAGTCATGACGTGCATGAAAAAAAATTATTTGATCTCCAATTTGGTCAAGCCAACATGTCGGGTCTGCCCAAGAATTTTTCCAACAAGCAGGAAATATGATGGACCTCACCCAGCAAGCCATCTCGAGGAGAAGGAAATGGTCAGGGTGGTTACTGATTTGAACATCAAGTTGGATGCCGAGACATTCATCTAGTATGAGTTGCTTATCGATTCACCAGGAGATTTTTCTAGAAATTTAAAGCATGATTGAGTAGTTTCACATAAGACGACAAGTCATTCTCCAAGTTATGTGTAACATTGTTGATGAGAGAGAGCAAATGAGTTATGATCTCAGGATTGGCTTGTTTGGAGGAAAAATCATGTAGAAGGTGATTCATCGGTCAAAATCAATGAGCTAAACCATGCAAGACATAGCTCGGTGTAGATGTAAGAGGAAATCATCCAATTTGAGTGAGTGACGGAGTCAGAGTCAATATAGAAACTAGCTCAATGATGAGAAGAGCTTGATATTATAGAGGAGAGTTGGAGCTCGCTCAACATGGAATGGATATGGGATTCATTTCGTAAGGTGGGATGATCTCATAGCAAAACAAATGGTAAGGGAGCTTAGGTTGAAGTTCGTCGGTCGAGGCGATGGAAGAGCTCATCCTATTTGAGCACTGAAGCACAGAGAGAGCATGTTCATAGAGGTAGGGTCTCAATGACTCAGATGGATTGATGTGGCTCCAGGTTGTAGAGGAACCCGTTAATGGTGAATGGATCATTAGGGTGAGCTTAGTTGATATAGGTGTAGAGGTCAAACACCGAGGAGCTCAGTCATAGCGATGGCTCTGTATCACTCACAGTACCCAGCGGTCGGAGGAAAGTCATAGAGAGCTTGGAATTAAGTTTTTGGAGCTTGATGGACTCTACGGTGTTGGCGATCTCGTGCAGATGAGTCATGTTGGAAGACTCCTGAAAGAGGTAAGAGCTTGCAAGTTACATTAGTTGATGTGGTAGTGTAGAGGGACTCAGCGACGAGCTCGATGTGGACGCAGATCTCCCGAGCATGATTGGAAAATATACGATGGAAATCCTGCATGGTCATGGATCTTCACATACCTTAGGGATGTTTATGTCCCATGATGTCGATGCACTAAGGTGAGGGTCATTTGGGCTCGTCGGTTTGGATGCGGAAATGAAAATTAGATCAGTCGATGCGTGCATGTAAGATGATCTCGGATCGTAATTGGAGCTAAATCGATGGAGGAGATCGATGCAAAAGAGCTTGGTTGCAGTAAGAATAGAAATTCATTCAATGAAGATCTCATGTTGTGGGAGATCAAGAAGAGAAGTCATTCAACCAAGTCATGGCTAAGAAGAGTTGGCCAAGTTTGCATAGCTTGGTTTGTACGGCATAGAGGAGCTCGACTCCAAATCGGTGAGTTGGCTCAAAGAGCCAACCACCGAGTTGGTCTTTTTTGACCAGATCTCATGAACCCCTTCAATGCAAACCAACTCCGGGGGGTCCCACCATAATTTTTTAATTAAATTAATATTTCTATTTTAAATATTTTATTAATAATATTTATTATTATTATTATTAAAATACTTTATTTAAGTATTCTTTTAATTTATTGAGGATTAAGTCAACAACATTAATGGCACATAATGGAACCTTGTCAAGTGGTTCAACCAACTATAATAAATGAACCATCATGTACCTTCAATTTAGGAAGGGAATTTATGACTTTTTCTCTCTCACACACACAACTTTTTCTATAAATGTAAGTTGGAAGCTCATTCCAAGAGGTTAGACAAGTTAGACTTCTAAGACAAGTGTATAGTTTTCAAGAAACCTCCTTCTTCTACAACTTGTCCTTATATGTTGAGGGAACTTTCAAGCCTCCTTTCAAGACTGTAATGGCAACTATTACCTCTTCTGAATGTATGATGTATTGTGCATGTTATTGAAGTAATAAAAGTGTGTGTTTTGTGACTAGTCTTGGTCTTTTCATCCTTCTATACTTCTTTGTGCCTTTCTCATGCTTGCAAGTACACTGTGAAAGTTCAAGTTTCTATTGTAGGTTCTTAGAGTTCTATGCTTATCAAGTATTGGAGTGTTGCATGCAGTTGAGTTGTGGTGATTGTTCACCCTTCTCAAGTTCATCCTTCTTAACTAGAAGACTGATAGATTGTTTTATCTGATCAAGTTTAACAAAGGGAACACATGCTTCCTAGTCTGTGGTATTTTGTACCCTCTCTAAGTTACATTAGGTGAATTTGACTTGTGGTGCACACACCCTCTTCAAATCAACCCTTCCTGATTTTGAAACACCCTTTATTTGGTGCATTACCATCCCTAGTATAGTATCATTTCTTGCAAATCTCTTTCCCTAAAACCCATGAAAATGTTAGCATAGGTCTAGATAACCATTTTATTGCACTAGGAGTAGTAAAGCACTTATTTTAGGAAGAGGAATTTGGCCTTCTGCAGAGGTTCACCTCGAGCCCAAGTCCCACAATTTGAGAGGTGATCCCATGTTTCCCAGTCACACCGAATGTCCTGTTCACATTCTAACCATTCGGAGGGTGCAGCGATTTGGCAACAATATTTTTTATGCTTTTAAATGCTAATTATAGGATCTTTAATTTCAGTCAAAATACCATCCTTTGAAGATGGAGGTGCAGGTGTTAGATGAGCACCTCAAAAAATTGAGAGAAAAAATGTTCATGGGGAAATTGCTTTTAAAGAAATACTTGTTCTGTTAAACAAGAAGAGCAATACTTTGTGGAGATTATAAAGGAGAATGGACCGGATCAGGATATTCTTTAGAAGACAAAGAATTATGAGGATCCTTCTCTCCTTTTAGCAGGAGATACAGCTAGCGAAGATTAACAAAATTTATAAAATATTAGTGCAGCTGTAAAAGAATTAGTAGAGTTTGGTGTAATAAAATATAGTTCAAATGTTGTCAATGTTATAGAATCTATTCAAGTACAAGGTTTCGAATGAACTTGAATTAAAACTATTGATGTAAATCATTGTATTTGACAAATGGAATTTGAAAACATTATCTTTATGTGAAATTGTCAATCTTTTTATTTCTCTCATGCCCATTGTCGAATGAAAAATTTATCTTTTTTTCAAACTTGTATAGTTGATGAATAGTATACATGGAATCTAGAGTTTGGATTTACATTGTTCAATTTAGTTTCAAACATGTATGCACTCAATATTTAAAACTTGGATGTCCGTGTTGTTGTTGAATCTTGATAGTTGATTCATCATGTAAATACTATCTCCAATAATCATGATGGGATTTAGACTGCTATGTTTTATTAATCATAATAATCATGATGGGATATATGGATTATAATTTCTTTGTGAACACGTGTTCCTATGGAATTGATAGTGAAAAATCAAATATTGAACATACTTTCCTAGTAACAAACTTTAATTTTATTACAACTTCCATTTTGCAGATTGCACAACTATATACCATCTGTTATTTCCAAACATTTTAAAAATTATAAAAGGGATTTTAAAAAATTCAAAACATTATATGCGCAATATATGTAAATGAAAAAAATATCGAGTCATAATATATATTTCAGAAAATGAATACTTTCAGCTATCTGGTAACTGAAACAACCCTATCCTTAATGGTCCTTCATCACTTATTTTATCTGTTGTAATTTTTGGTCCAGTAGAGACCAAGTTAATTTCACCATAATTAGAGACTCCATTGTTTTCTATCTGATTTACATCTCTGCACTCTACAAGAGATGTCCATATGATTAGTTCTCTTTCATATGGAAATGTGTCCACTCTATAGCTTGAAACAAAGAGTCTTAAATAAGTTTCCAAATTTTTGTCCAATCTGTTGCCTATTGCAAAATTTTGATTTCACAAATATAGGTGCACTAAATACCCTTTCATCTTCAAAATACTCAAGAATCATTGTCCATATGAGTTCAAATATTTTAAAGTATTCACTTATATTTTCTCTCATAATATTATTCTAATACATCTTTCTCCATAATAGTGTGATAGCTCACATTTCTGTTGGTTCAGCAATAGTCCTATATTGATCAATCATTGTAAATGCAAAACGTTGTGACTCTGATATGAATAATTTTTTCTCCAATATACCATTCAATTCCCCTCCATCAACATCTGAAGATTTGTAAAACTGCTCCATAAGTTCAATCATGGATTTCTCAAAGTTTGTATCCATTTGTTCTTCACCAATCATCATATTCCAAAAAATGGGATTTACAACTCCCATTGCCTCAAGCAGATCACTATTTTTAAAACGCTATTTGATCTAAAAATATAAAGTTTCAAATATTTTCATCATTTTTTTACGTGTATCAAAAACTGCAGCATCGAAAAGAAGGCTTGTGACTGGTACTTCCTCAATTTTATAACCTATTACATAAGGATCTCTATAGAAATTTTGCATTGGAATATTTTTCCTATCAATTAAAATACAAATATGACCAGTGATATTAAAATTCCAATAGATGTTAGGATCTTTTGTATCTGTCAAAACCTTCCAGCTACTAAAAATTGGCTTCTGAAACCAATCTTGGCTGAAAGATAAGGTATCCAAAATCATACATACTTGTTTCCTTAATTTTATAAAATCAAAAATGTATATGGATCTTTCCTGAGCTTGCTTCACCAAGATCTTTATTTCCTTCAGCATTAGAAAAATGTCATATAAAGTTAATAATGTCTTTAAATATGTCAAGTGAGATGGTAAAGCTTTAGCTTTGTCAACTTCTCTATGATTCTTATACATATACCCTAGTAAGGACTTGCATTCCTCAAAAATCCTGCAAGTTGAATCATAAAATGATATCCATCTTGTGTCAACATCTCTTAGTAATTTTTTACCATTTCTTATTCCAATAGAAATTTTTAAAACTCCAAAAATATTTTAGGACTGTTTGACATTTATTAATGCAAGTCACGTATAAGCTCCTCCACTTTAGAAATATATTTTCAAAATTATTTACAATCTTATAAGCCAAATTCATTTTGTGAGCCATGTAGTGAATAGGTACCATTTAAAGGGCTAGGATTTTTTGAAGGTGAATACATAGCCCAGTTTTTTCACCTTGCATGACAACTATGCCATAAAATCCTACACAAATCATCTTTGAAGAGATTGAATGATCATCCATACAAGTTATTTCCTTCAAAATTTTAATAACAAGTTTGCAGAGGTTCTCAGAATTGCAGTTCTCCATCATTTTTGTCATAGCTAGTAGATGATTTTCCCTGAAATGGTTATTGAAACTAAAAGTGTAGACATGCTTGCATACCCAGGATGTATTGTCTACTATTGTGACCTCATGAATTAACAATGCGATAAACTTTGCATTTTTTACCTTCTCTCTCAAATTAGTGATTTTAATTTTTCCCATGCACTTTGCCATTTCCCATGCATTGGTATCTGACTAGTGTGTTGTTGGAATGTTTGGAAACCCATTAGATTGAAACAATATCTTATAATCAATGAGATCTGAAATTAGTTTTCCCTTTTTTAAATTGTGAAATATTTTGTTAAATTTTATAAGGTTTGCCTAAAGACTTGCATCGGTAGCTTTTTCAACTTTATCCTTTATTGTTCCATCTTTCTCAACTAATTCTTGAAAATCTTTATAATGATTTTCATATTCTGCTGCATATCTCATATGTAAACAATATTCCTCACTTTTCCATCTAGTTGTTTTTTTATTATTGTTCCATCATCTTGCTTTTTAGACTCATATACCTTCCCACGACGCTTCTCTATTGTGTCTAACTTCAATTGCATTTTGTGGTGTCTGCCTAATTTCCTAATACATATAGTACATCTACATTATGTAGGAGTATCAATACTATTTTCTAATTCAACAAGTTCAATGACTATATATTTGGTTAACCATTCAAATTTATAAGTCCTTCCTATGGTCCACTTCCCACTCTTACGTTTCGGATGTGTTTTTCTGTAATGTTTATCAGAAGGTTGAGTTGGATGGCAAATGGGATTATTAGTACTATCAATTTGAATTGAATTACTCTGCTAATTGGGAATTTCATCTGGAGTAAGGTCACTACCAAGGTTTTCTACATTTAAAAGAAATTGGCTTGCTTACAACATCCCTAAGTAAAACAAAAAATAAAGTAACATTAACATAATAAGAGTCAAAATTACCTCTTGCCATTAAGGTTAATGTTGGCTAACTGAAATATTTTGAAATGTCTATGTCGCATTTTATTTTTCCTTGATTTCTTTTCTCATTTGTAACAGGGGCCATTGTATGGGTGATTTTGAAGTCTACACATACAACAAAAATACAAAAGTTTCAAATATGATCTGTAAAAAATAAATGGAAGACTACGAAAAATAAAGATCATGCTACGGAATGACAACACAACTTAATGCTATTGTATGGTAACAAAACTAACACTGTCGAACGACAACATAAATGAATATTATCGAACGGTAAAAAAAACATTGTCGAACGGCAACACAAAACAAAGTTACAAAATGGTAACACAAATAATTGTTACCGTCTGATAACATGTTCTTGTTATCAATCGACATTATGCAATCACCTTTCCTTACGAAGACATAAGTTAATATTGTCGAATGGTAATAGTTTTACAAAAAAACTTGACAAGAAGAGAGTTCACTTTTTCACTTATTCCTTCGGCTTTTTGGCTTATACTTTCAGATTTTTCACAAGCTTATTAACGAATTTTATAAGTAAGTTGTATTACTATATTATAGTGAATTAATCCTATTTATAATAGTGTGTTATAACATGAAGGCAAATATACTAACATTGGTCAGTCCTTAGTGGAAACACAAAGGTGAAATTGTATTCAAAAATTTTTAGCACCCGTAAAATTTTGGCAAACGCACTACTGTACGGTAGTAAAATATTTGCCAAATTCAAAATTCCTAATATTCGCCCCTAAAATAAACCCTATCTACAAACATGTTTTTCATGGTACAAATGACCTATATCCATATAATGAACTTAGAATGAAACCTTTAATTTGACTTTTTGTATTAGAAACAATCACTTCCATACATTATCTGCTTCATAATTATGCACTTTATTGATCTAGGAATACTCTTGGCAAATTTAAGAGGGATATAATCTGTGTATAATGATCTCGAAGGAGTGATGTGATATTAAGATGGTCAAAAAAATCTTAACATTCATTTTTTAAAATAATATATATTTCATCAGTTTTATGCTCAATTGAACCTAAAATTACACTATATTCAACTAACATAAACTACCCATTTGAAATTATAATTGTTATATAGGCTAAATATGGGTTCAGTATTAGATTTTACCCTTTTCAGAGTATAATAGTTTTAATATCTTTAAACTTGAGGATGTGAACACCCTGAAATACATGGTTTATCATAATGGGAAATATGCATAAATAAGGTCAAATATGTATTGAACATTGACCAAATATTTATAACACAAGTTGTTTCCAAGTGCCTCAAACAAAAATCATGGCACCGCAATGATAAACAATATTATTTAGATGACCCAAAAAAAAGCCAAAAATTATTTACACATTTTAGAAACCATTTCATTCATGACCCTAATGAAAAGGCTTGATTTATGCATGTTTTTAAATATCGTGTTGAAAGTGAATGCGTTCCTTATATAATGGAGAATGGATATATGAGAGTTAAAAAATTATGATCACCCCTAATGTGTAGAGGCTTCCTTTCAAACCATTTTTATAAGTTCATGTTTTAAACAATATAACTCAAGGCTAGCATCTTATGCATGTTTATGTGGAGTTTATTGTTTCACACGTAATTCACTCTTCTCATAGAATGTTCCTTTTGGTTTTCAAATTCCTCTAACATGTTTCTCATTACGTCTTTTTTTACCATCTCTTTGTTTTTAATTTTTCATATATTTTACAACATGTGTCATTTTCATCTAATAAAGGAATTCAAGTGGAATGTAGAGTTTTAGTTTTCCTTTTTCAAAAAAACTTATTCGAGTAACATTATTATTGAATCAATATTTGGTCTTATTCAATATCGGTAAATAATTTAGGTGCCTACATTACAATAGTTTTCATTAAAAAAAGTTTTTTTTAGGAACACTACTTATTAATTGAAGATCTCTCCTATTCGATGTTGGCAAATAGTTAATGTCTCTTTTAATAATTCTCAATACAAGATATTATATGGAAAAGGTAGATCTTACAAAACCTACACCTTTTCTTTGAAATATATATATATATATATATATAAACGTTGATCATAAAAAATAGGTGGAGAAATTCATACTCCAGAATGTCAATTACATCAAGCAAGATAGGACTCAAGAAAGAGGCTAGATTACATCAAAACCATAATAAAAGTGCAAACATCAATAAAATAGGTAAAAGAAAAAAGGATCCAGAAAAATAGACCGCAACCAAAAACATAAAGAACAAAGGAGGAGGTGGAGGGCTCTCAAATTTATCATCCCAGCTAGAACCAGAGGGGTGATATGAGTCTGAGATGGGCTTCCACCCACTTTCTTGATGTTCGTGTTGTTGTTGTTGCTCGGGATTCTCAAAAGACGACCGAGAGGGAGAAATGGGAAGAGCCAACAATGGGAATTGCCCTGCTGAGCGGATTTCTAACCAGAGCCACAAGAATCACCAAGTCGACTGAAGACACCACCATGAGCAGGGGACGGGGCATGAGAGCGAGGATACTAGCGTTGGTGAAAAAAGGGCTCTGTTGGCTCTGAGATCATTTTTTTTGAAACCCCGTCCTCGAGGTAGAGGAGGAGAGCAGCACATAAAAGGTAGCAAGCAGAGATAGGCAGGACCATATGGAGGCGCATGACTAACCACACAGGAGGTAGAGGCCCAGTGGTCGAGAAATCATTAGAGGTGCTCAACATGCAGCTGAAATTTCTCAACCTCGTTTTAGATCTTAGTGGGGTATCGACTTAATCATATGGGTATTAATCCCACTTTCCTATTAATGAAGTCTATCGAGAACATTTTTGGTTTTTCCCTCGAGCTAAATCAACATGGAAGTGGATCCATTGCCTATTTCAATCCTTTGGCTTTTTTCTAGACTTCTTTACATGAAAAATGGTTCTGTTTGGGGACTCAACCCTGTTACTTGCCATTTATGACAAATTTTGGCACATCTTTAGAAATAATATTCTTTTTTTATCTTTTAATAATGTTCCTATGGATAGAATTTTTTCAATTACGAATAATGTGATTCTTCTTTCCACTACAAAACCGACATTGAAAATAGGAATGAAAAAAAAAATAGTTGCATGAAATGAGAAGTGAAAAATTTTAGTTATGTTACGGTTTTTTATAGTTTATACCTTATTTTATTCAACTTGTCATCACCTCTACCACAACATCATACAATAGGAATTTTGTTCTACCCTTGCATTTATATTAACTTTTGGAAGATGTTACATATTTAAATTGTGTTCACTTAGGAAATTGTAACTTTTGTTTCTTCCACTAGTGAGAATGATGTCTAAACAAACTTGGAAATTTGTGATAAAGGTATACGATAAGGCGAGTCTTATACTATCCATAAACTTCATAGTTTCTTTCAAATTTATGTTGTCGATAAGATGTGTCACTAGTATGAAAATAATTTTTTGATTGCTTATTTGGTTGGTTATATTCATTCTAAGAACTCACTCATAACCTAGATTATGCACATGTGTAGTTGTTTGCGGATCAAGGTAATTTCTATTTATAATATGACCAAGGGTTTCTTTTTATTCTATTTTAAAGAGCTTTCACAATTTTAACTTATACTTTTGAAATCTTAATCCTGGTTCCTTAAAAATACCCTTCTCATAATTTTTCAATGATTAAGATACTTTTAGGACTCTTATCAGACAGTTGTATGAGTCTCAGTCTGGGTTAAGGTACTTAGCCTTCACATCCCCCTTTGGGCTTTCCTCAATAATATGTTTAGTATTATTGATCATGCTAAATCTAATATGAAGTAGATGGTTTTATCCTCATGCCCAAACATGTGGGTATGTGTGGATGTTGACATTTCCAAGAGTTGAAAGGATGCATCAATATTCAAGGCAATAAAACCCATCTTTGATAAAAAGTGGTTTACATGAACCTTATAATAATATGCTTCTAGTCCTAGTCACATGACCATCATATTTTTAAGTATCCACTCATTGACCAAACAAAATTCCCTCTTGGATTCCTTTAATGAGAAACAAACATAAGTAATAGACCATTATTGCCTCATGTAAGCCTTCGATGGGTGGTGAAGTCTATTGTTCCTCTTCTTCACCATCGGCCTCTAAATATTCTTCACATACTAATTTCTCAAACTATGATCCCACATCCTCTCACATCCCTAAAATGAGCCAAACTTCTCACCATACCCATGTTTCTAAAATTAGATCTGGTGGTGAGAAAATGTTATAAATATAATGGTTAGTGATCCATGAGTGTGTTTGTGAATATTCTATGTTGAGTTGTTGACAAAATAACTCATAATAGTTCGTGAATATTCTTTTAGTCATATATACGTAATGAGTTGTGAGAAAACTTGTCATAGGTAAATGTGAGACCAAATATAAGGATTTTTTAATTAGTTTCTATGTATGTGAAGTTCAAATAAAAACTTCACTATAATAGAATATAGGTTGTTCTAAATAAAACACACACACACACACACACACAACATCTCGTATGAATTGAATTATCAACAAGGGATTATCCTGTGAAAATATTGCTCTAGTTTCATTTGGTATCAGGGAAAATCTATTGGTTTGTGCTTCTAAATCTGGGGTAGACCCATTAAATGTTTTAGTTGCCCCTATAATGGAGATATTAATTTTTGTGAGAGATTTTATATATGTAGTTTACTTTAGTGCACCATTCTATCCTTATTGTTGCTAACTCCATATCAATTCCATTTGATTGTCTCGTGCATATCACATTGAAATATTTCATGCACCGTTGCCTTCTCAAGTGATACCACTTGAAATATCTTATCCTTTTTTATACATGTAGGTCTAGCAATTCTCTTTTCCACACGTGTTCTACTTTAGCACTAAAATCTTTGTATTTTCAATACTAGAACAATTAATTTTGTTATATTTTATCTCCACCATCATTAATGGATTAACTAGTGTTCTCTAAAGTTCCTTTTCACATTTTGTGTAGATTTTCTACAAGGGGGGATTAAGACCTCAGAAACTTAGGCAGTTGCTTAGGGCGCCAATAGTAAGGGTGCACCTAAATCTAAATATTTTCCTTATCTATTATTTTTAGAAATTAACATCAATATAATTTAGAGAAAGATTGAATATTAATCAACCCACTTAATTATATTAATATATGGTAAAATAAATTACACAAATACACATAAATATGTATTATAATATTTTTTATAACCTAACAAATAAATACGACATATTTATGAGATCATATGATTTTTCTTGATATTCTTACTTATTCTCTACCTCTAAATTATGTAGGTATGTAGTTTTCATTTGAGAAGGTTTGTGTACTTTTCATAATGTCACTTATGTATCCAGTACATGCGAGTATAATTGAGGTAAAGAAGTACTTAAATATGTATTCCTTATTTTTTAAGGGGGGTGCTTGTTATTTTATGTGGAGGAAATGATAGACCTGGTCCAAAAACCATTCTTGACAAAACCATGGGAGATATATAAGAGTTTTATGGTTTTGTGAAATAATAGTGCCCAATTAAGGTTTAAGGCCCATCACCCACTTGATATTGGTAATTCAACCTTGCAAGAAACCTTATATTAATTTTTTTTGCATTTGGGAACATCTTATAGTTAATTCTCTTCATTCACGAAATATTTCTTGGCCTTCTGTGATAATATTATTGGATATTTATATTATTTATATATAATAATTTCTCTATTTTTTTTAATTTTTATACCTCTGACGTAAATTTTAAAATATGAGAATACAAGATTTATTTATTTATTTATTTAATTGATTAGAAATAAAAAAACTAACGATGGCTGGAGCTAGTGGAGTTGCAAACAATGGCGCCGCTACAACAACATCCGCAAAAGTTTGTCCAGAAGGTCTTCCATGAGGTAACATTTTTCCTCCTGATATCATTTTACTTGTCTCTGAATTCAATGTTATGTGGCAATGGCTTGAACATAACTTTTCCTTATCACCTATTTTATGGTTGTATACCCTCAGAAAGTATTCTCAAATCCTAGGTTAACTCATCCTAGCCCACTCAAGGCATCAGGCTTGAAAGCATATAAAACATTACTAAATGGTTCTTCCTTTTTCATTTTTTGACCCTCTACATGCCCCAACTATTTTGAACCTCCCTACAACCTAGTATTTCTGAAACTCCTTGTTGGTTCTCTCCCCTTAGACAAAATATTTTGTAGTTTCTGATTTTGTGGCCCTCAAAGTCCCTGTTTGGGTTGAATTCCCTGGTTTTTTGCTTCCTTGTGTTCATTTCCTCCACCAAATAACCTCCTCCATTGGGTGATTTGTTTGAATAGAACCAAAAGGATTTTACATTTCCCCCCATATAAATGGGTTTGTGTCAAGGTAGACCTCCCACAAGAATTGATGGAGTTCATGGAGATCCAAATGGGGGACAATCGTTATTCTCAGTGAATTCTCTATATCAACCTTCCTAACTCGTGCTTTCACTCCTAGGATTTTTATCAAAAGATAAAGGATTTGATGCTTTATGTGCCATGTAATCTCCCATCACCTAAGTTAGTTGTCGAGTCTGCTAAATGCCCATAGGAGGAAGGGTGGAAAAAATTTGGAGGGTGAAAAAATTAGAACAAAGTGGTTTAAGCCAAGGCAAATCTTTAAAATGGATCTAACGAGCTAGCTGTTAAGGAACATACCATGGCTCCATGTTGCACCATGGATTTGGTTTCTAAATATTCTCTAGTTTCATTACCCAAGTTTTCTAGCATTCCCAAAGCAATTACAATTCTCTGGTATCCATTAAACTCCATATGATCTTCCTCAACACTTCTAGCCTCCCATCTCCTCTTGGCAACCAGTTCACAAGGCCTATCCAAAAGGGTATGAATCCTTCCTCAACACCCCATGTCAAGTTATGACCATAGCCTTTAGTACATATTAGATTCAATAGAAAAGGATTATAACATCGAGGATTCAGGATGAAGGAAAGTTGAATTGCCTTAATTCCTACAAAATTAATTTGACGCTTTTCATACATTAGATGTCAATGATATGGCCTTCGAACCACATTTTTCACAAATTTAATGTCATGAAATGTGAGGGTTCTTAGCGACTACAATCGTAAATATATTTTTCATGATGATCGTTAGAGAATTGTGAACTTGGCTTTTTTATGCTTGTACAAATTTAAGGCTACAGGTTTTCATATGTCAATAGTTTGTAAAACCATCTGCCCTGACATCCTGTCCTTTACCACTCATCATGGTGGAGGCGCATGATTTTAATTTCCATTTTCACTCCTAAATTGTGTCCTTTCTTTATGGATCATTGCAAAAACCCCACCAATAGATCCATATGGTCTCTCTTTAATAATGAAATCCATCCTTTCGATATCATCAACATTTATGCATCAAATGATGTGGATAAAAGGGTTGATCTTTAGAGATGGATAGTCAATGAAATACCTTATGATTATTTTTTCATGTGGTGACTTTAATATGGTGGAGCTACCCATGGATAAATGTGGACACCTTCCTATGAAATGGACAACTAGTGAAATGGAAACCTGGTATTATATGTGTAATAAATTTGGGTTTTTGGACCCAAATGCCTCTAACTAGCCCCACTTTGAGACCTAGTTCTCTTAGACCAACCGCCAAGGTGGAGAGGTTCAGGTTCCCAAATTTCTTGATAGAGCTATGTTGTCTACTCAAGAATTTATTGATTTTGACAACATTTATTCCTTTCTTGTGGAAGTGATTCTATATTTCATCCTTTCTAACCACTTTCTTATCAGTTTTCATATCACTTAGTAAGCCAAGAGGCCCTTTTATCGTAAAGGCCAACTCTTTCTTAATTTGGCCTTGATGGAGCACATGCCCACTCTGATTAATATCAAGCAAGTGTGGAATTTAGTGCCTTGGCCACGTCACTTGCATAACTATCATCCACTTCTCATATCCAGTTGGACACGGTGGTGGGTGGATGCGATGACTAGGATTTCTAGGTTCATACAAATTTATGGGCGAAAACTTTCCAATATTAGGTAGCACTCATGTTCCACCACCTCCTCCACTCTTAGTCAAGAGGTGGTGCTCGAAGGAAATCCCTTCTCTGAAATCATGCAACTCCAGGTGGCTAATAATAGATAGAAAATCCAAATTTCAGACAATTATTAAACTTGAGGGGTGTAAATCCACACCCTCCTTCCCTATCTTAAAGTTGGGGATCGTGCATTGAAGGAATTATTTCAATCGCTCAAAGCCAAGTAATTTTTTCAAAACAATAGTTTCATCTATGATGGTGGAACTTGACTACCAGATCCTCAAATCATTTTGCAATCCTTTTTTAATCACCACAAGTAAGTGTTCTAAGCCCAAGCTCCATTATAGGAATGAAATATAATCTTGAACTAATGATTGGTTGCTGTGTCATGCAAAGTCTCCTTGAAAAAGAAAGTTTCATGTGATCATCTTCTCTCTCCAGAAGATCTAAAGGAAACAGTCATACAAATGGCCAATGATAAGGTGCCTGGAAGTGATGGCTTTCCCTGTGAATTTTACAATTCTCTTTGGAATACAGTTAGCTCAGGCCTTTACCAACTTGACCTAGAGGGATTCTAGTCTCAATCGCTCAGCCCCCATATCAATAAAGGTAATATAAATTTTATCCATAATCCTAAAGACATGAAGTTGATAAGTAATTGGTGTCCCATTACCTTTCTTAATGTCTATTACAAAACCATATCCAAATCCCTTGTCATTCGGTTAAAACATGTCCTTCCTATCATTGTTTGGCCTAAAAAACTACCTTCATTGAAGGTTGTTTTATCTTTGATAATATCATTCTATGCTAGGAAGGAATGGAATGGGTACGTCGATCTAGCCAGTAATTCCTCTTCATTAAAAATGAATTTGTGAAGGTGTATGACTAAATAGGATGTGCTTTCATTCTTTCCATGCTCAAATATTAAGGATTTGGCCTAAATTCCATCCATTATTACAATATTCTCTTTACGCATGCCTCCTCCCATATCACCATAAATGGGAAGTTTAACATTTTTTGGACTCTTTAGATCCATCCAAAAAGGATGTCCTCTGGTGCCACCCCTCTATGTTCTTACTGCTAAAGGATTTGGATACCTTCTTGCCAAAGCTCAATCCTAAGGGATTTTCAAGGGCATTTATTTACCCTCTGCAGATGGCTCCCAATTTCTAAATGGACAATTCATGGATGATTCCTTCGTTACTTTCATAGAAGAAGAAAATAACATTCCTAGCACTTTGCAGTGCCTTGACACCTTCTATTTAGCTTCTAGTTCCTTCATTTAATGGCATAAAATGCAATGTTATATACAGTCATTCTTACACTCCCTAATTAGCTACTTATGATTAGAAGATGTTGAATCATATAGAAAATTTTAAGTTTTTATATGTTGCCTTTACCTTTTAGGCCTCTCTTGTGGAGCTTTGGCAATATGTTGTGTAACAGATTACTCAAAAATTGGAATGCTAGATCACTATGTCGTTGTCCTTAGTGAGATAATTTTAAATTATCTCCAAATTTCTCAAAGCCACACATTTCTACTAATCTTCCTGTTGCGTCATGTCTAAGAATTCTGTGAAAAATCTTGGAAAACTGCTCAAAGACTTCCTCTAGGCTAATGCTTCCATTGGTAAAAGTTTTCACAAAGTCTCTTGGGAAACTTGTTGTCTTCCCATAGATTCTCTAGGCTTATGCCTCATTGAAATGCTTCTTCAAGGTCAAGCTCTCTATGCCAAATGAATAATATGAAGCACGAAAGGAAAGGAAATATGGAATGTGATCCTGCGTAATGGTATTGCAAAAGGATCCCAATATGGCCATGCTTCTTGGAAAGGTATTGGATTTTCCAATATTCTTATTTTCCCTATTCTAGTTAAAGCAGTTTACACTTTTGTGGTAAAAACTATTTGGAAATTTTAGGAGAAAATAAATCCATGGTTCCAATTAGAAAGGTAACAGATTTTTGGACATCCCCTCTTTCAATTGTCACTCTTTATGGTGGTCTCATGTTATTCATTTATAGGATTGCTTTTTGGATGAGGTGCCTTGGATTCCTACCTCTTGATTTTTCAAGTGTGGCATCTGCACAATTCAATACCTCTTCTACAAACGCACCCATTCTTGGCTTTCTTGGTAAGAGCTCAAGTTGTGGTTTAAATTATATCCTTTCGATAGATCCCTCATTAATGACATCATTTCCTTTACGCCATATCACATGACCCAAAATATAGGTATTCCTTAGTCTCTTCCTTTTGGACAGTATGGGAATGGTATATGTAGACCCCATTCAGGAATTACTTTGTTGGTCAAGGATATGTAAGGCTTTTGTTGCACTTGCCCACAGTGGGAAATCTCAATGCCCAGTGTGGTATTCAATCTTCTCCATCAATGTGGAAAATAATATTTGCTACATTTTGGTCCGCATGTGTGGAACCCAAAATTTCTCACTTCTTTTAGTGTGTTTTGTTCTAATGTGTTCCGCTTGGTACCTGATTGTTGTTCCTCGGAGTTTCTTCCCAAAAATTCCCCTTGTGAGGTTACCTAAAAACCTTTTGACACATGTTCTTGTATTTCTGCAAAGCCTAGAGGGATTGGAATTAGATACATTCTTTCTTCTTCCCTTTCTGATCGGAATGTTTTACTTGGCACCATATGATTTTAAGAGACAGTCCTCGAATTCCTTACCAATTTTTTCATATTTGACATGCTTTCAAAGGGAAAATCTTATTCTAGCTATGGAAATAAATTAATTCTTGTATATTTTCTAACATTGAAGATTATCAGTATTACTCTATTTATAACATGTCTATGATCATCGTGAATGTCTTAGTGTAAATTCAATTGCAAACTAATAAAGTGGCTATCGAGGTGGATAATTTTAAAACTCTCCTTTGTCACTGGGACCATGCCATATGTAATGTTCCTCATGAACCTCTATCCCCCTCTCACCACACTCCACCATTGGGTGGTGCTAGTGGGTGCCCTAGAGAAGGTGGATGTCAGAGCTTCTCTCAACACTACTCCTTCAGCTGGGCCTGACGGTCCCCCTGCAGTTAACCTTATAAGATGAGCATCTTTCCTCCACCTTCATCCCACCAATGTAGTTGGGATTCCCTACCACTATCCAGCTAGCTCAATTAGGGTTCTCCTACTACCCTAAGTAGCACAATCAAGATGCTTAGAGTCTCCCGCCTCTGCCCAACTAGTTCCCCATATTTTATCTCATCATCTCACCCTCTTGTGACCTTATCGAAGACACTAAAGACACAAGCCAACCTAGATCTAGTTGGGGCATGCCAAATAATGGAAATAACCTGTCTATTTTTGGGTGGCATGACCAAGACCCACCTTGTGGAGGATAAAAATTCGCAGAAGAGACTTAACTATTCTTATTTTGTGCTCTTTGATGTTTTATAATTAGATGTTTTCCTAGGTTGTGTCTTTTCCTAGTTCAGTCTGTGGTTTTGAGGCATGTTTCCATACCACCTGATTTTTTATTTGAATTATCTTGTGTCATATTATTTGTTAATATAAGATCTAATTCATAAAAAATGAATTTTTCAAAAGGGCATCCACTATAATTATTTCCTACGACATTCCCAACATTTAATTTGAATTTTATTTCTAGGGAGATAAGTATGTGTTGGTCATGTGATAATTCAGTGAAGCACTAGTCCATAGGTCAAAATATATGATGTATGTACTATTAAATATGGAGGAATGCTATATAATAAGCCCTAATTTTCTATTTGATCATCTTTATATATGACATGCCTATCTTCCACCTATGCAGGAGGTTGTATATTAGAATATAATTTCATTACTCTTCACCATGTGAATCTCTACATCCTTTCAAAAAATTGTATATTCTTCACTTTTTGTCACACAATTCACTCCCTACACGTTTAATTGGGCATATATTGTTATTTATATCCATCATTTGACAAAGATTGCATATGATTGTGCATTCATTGACATCACTCGTTATATCAACACAACTTCAAATCCACACTAGACTCATTACATCAACATTGGCTTTGGAGTTTTTCTATCAATCTTTTCATTAAATATTTTTCGATTTACATTTCATTAGCAGAGATGTTGACCTATATTTTTCATTGGCTACATAGGAAACTTTACCTTGTGCATTCTCCTGGTAGATTCATTATTGTGGATGATTTGGTCATAGGTCAGGGTTCATTTTAAGACCTCCCTCCAAAAAATTAGTTTAGAATGGGTGGAAAATCTCCAAAATTGAATTTTAAATCGATGGCGAATTCCTAAAAAAACTTTTCGTGGAAAAGTTTATTTGGTAGGGTGTAATTTTCTTGTATTTTGTATAGCTGTAAGGGTGTTAGATGAATGCCCATTAGCTTCCATCTATCCCAGGTTAGATGGTAGGAAATAGATGGCCATCCAACCCAAGTTGGACAAAAAACCACTCTTTATTGGGCGTTTGTATTAAATCCCACCTTGCAACCCCCCAGGCTTTGTATTATATCTTCATGAATATTTGTACATTTTGATTAGAAACATTGGAGAAATACCTGCATAAGTTAATTTTTACATATAAATAGTAGATGAACTGACCCATACAAATGACTTGTCGGTGAAAATTTAAGGTGAACTAGGTGGCATCTGACTGATGAAAATTTGCCATTTCCAATTTCCAAACTCTCTAATATTCACAAGATTACAAAAATTTGCCACTAAAATTTTCCCTATCATAGGTGCTAGAAAGTGGAGGGTTCAATGGATTTATCATAGGTTACAAACCTGCAAACATCTTCCAAGTTTCCATTCGGTTTATTATCACATGTGAGGTCATATTGTAACATTTAATTAGTATAGTTTTCAATGTTTAATTTAAGTTTTAAAGTGTTGGTTATTTTAATTTATTTTATTTTCTTATTAGTAGGATGCATTATATGTTTAATTTGTTATTACATAGATCATTATAGTATATTTGATTCAGTAGTATCTATCATCATTGTATTGTGTAAATGTTTAAGACTATGTCATAAAAATGTAATTGTGTATATCTAGTTAATAAATATTATTTTTCAAGTTACTTTTTTCATTAATGTATGTTATCTCATATAGTAGTCTTAATAATTATCATTTGTGTTGAGTGTCAAAAATTTTAGTCATAATTTCTTGCTATATTATAGCAAAGCATATATTCAAAATTGTTAAACAATATATTGTTTTTTCTAACTTCCCTACGTAAAAATTTATATATATATAAAATTGTCTTACAGATATATTTTTGATGTAAGTCGACTTCTAATTTTCTAACATGACAACGATACCCCTATGTCAAAACTTTCAAGTCCTTCCTTTCCAAGACACCCCAAGTATACTTGTCCTCGGCACCAAGCCTTACTCATTCCATCTAATGGTCCTCAATTAGATGTTCATCCAATCCCCATAGGTGATTTTAGGAGTTCTTGAAGAATGCCAATTTTGGGTAGTTTTGGGAAGGGTTGCCACTGGCCTTCCTGGGACTAATAATCCCCCATGAAATGGAATGGAGGAGGAAAATTCAACATGGAGATGAAATAAAGGTCTAAAAACATCAAGGAAAATATTTTGTAAGATTCAGAGAATATTTGGAAGCTTTGGGACAGGTTTGATGTAGCTTAGAATTCACTGCAACTAACCACAGACGTGCTAGCACATCACTCAGCCTAAACTAAGTGCTCACCTGAATCGCGCGTAGGTACCAGGTCCATATTTAGAGTTTCTTTTCTATAATGTTAGCATGATTAAGTATGTATATATCCAGATTCACAATATATAGTAAGCAATCCACAGTTTATAAACCATATCTAGATCTAAACCATGTGAAAGATAGACTAAACAATGACTGCAATGAGATTTACCATACAAGAACCATGTACAATCATGTCTAACACCAATATCTAGAAAATATGATCCATTATATTAAATACTGTAAAAAAAAAAAGCTTCATATATTACAATAGTGTCACCATGAATCATGTGTGCGATAAAAACTAGCAACATAACTCTACAATCAAAACGGGGTATCTAAATTGTGCAAATATATATATATATATATATATATATATATAGGGGTGGGGAATTTACCTTCATAGCCCATGCACCTTCCAAAAATAGGCTACATGTTAATAATAGTTATGTGCCTTTACAAGAGAATACAAAAGCATGTAACTTCTAATAATAGATCTTCTATTGGTTAACTCTAAGAATAGATCCTATTATTAGGATAAGGCTATGCATGGTACTCGAACTACTACAACTCCCAAACTAGCCTTGGCATGATCTACAAGTTTCCATATCTTACATGCTCCACACTCCATATCCAAATATATCCTTGACCCACAAAATGGCCAAGTCTTGAATTCAAATTGTTCTAGAGCATGACATGTTCTACTATAATTTCATGTCCTTCTATGCACCATATGTCTACATGCCCAATCCTTATGCGCTTTCATAGTTGAGATATATTTTATCTACTCAACATTACCCCACACTAAATGCATTGTCACCCTGGTAATGGGTAATCCCAAAAAAATCCAAAGTAAAGAATAATGAATGAAATAATGAAGATTTGTTCAAACAAAAGAATGAGGTATCACTCAGCGCTCTCCTCCTCAACAGGTAGTATTAATTCTAGATACTCATTCTTAACTTCTTCCCTTAACACCTACCAGTCACTTAGCACCTCACTTGTCTTATCTAGTCGCATCTAGTTCATCTTGAGTTATATTCTATTTTTCATTCTGTAATATTTTACAAATATATGCCATACCAGAAATCATGTCTTCCATATAGTCCATCTTCTTGACAATTTTCTTTCCTATCTCCTTCATCATGTTTTCATGTGGTTCTTGTGCACTCATAAGCACGTTTTGCTTCTCTATCACTAAAGCAAGTCTCTCTACACGCCCAAGTGTCTCATCCTTCATAGCTTTGAGGAATTAATTATCTTCTACAATTTTCCTCATCCTAACAATTGCATATGGTGTTGTGCACATGTTCAAGGCCCGATCTACCTTCTTTAATTCATCTCTCAAGGCTTGTAGCAATGAATCATAACTTGTAATAATTCTATAAGTGGTGGGTTTTTCCCTTATTTCTTCCTCTATAGGATATTTTGGTGTGGGCATACGCACGAGCCCTTCATCTATGACCAGTTTTACAAGTGTTTAAAAATAGTGCATTACGGAAGGAAATTTTCCTAGAACTTGAAACTCCAGATGTGGCCTTACCTTAAGAATATCATTGCCAATCTACTCGGCCATACTGATCAATGCTTCTATCATTACCTTGGCCTTCTCCTTCTCTATTGTAAGGTGTTTTATTTATGAAACCTTATCCTTGTTGTCATTCATAAGCACCCTAATGGTTTCCTCTTTTTCTATGTTCCTACACGCAACCTCTACAGATACCTTTACCAAATCATTGCTCACTTGTTCTTCTGACATAAAATTTGTCTTAACATTCACGTGTCGGACATGGGATAATTTTTTCATTCTACATGAGATGTATGAATCTTCACACATGTCAAAATCAAGATCATCCATATCATATGCATTGACCATGAAAACTACTTCCATGTGCACACATTTTCCATCTCTGCATCCATCAACTCCCAGCCATATAATTCCTTAGTTTCCACAGTACTCTGGAACCATGCGCATATTATCTTGCTCATTTCATCAACATGCCCAACTGCAGGAGTCACATAGTCTTCATTTTATTTCTCCTTCCTTGTTCTTTTTCCCTTAGGATTTTGGGTGCCTGAATCCAGAGTTGGTCCTTCACCTTTTTGTGTAGTATGGGGTGTGCCGGATGGCTTTCCCTTCTCCAATTATATTTCCTTCAGCCCCTCCTCATCATTTTTCATCTCCTCATCGCAAGGCTCCTCTGTATCCTTAGGCTGCAATGGAGTACCTAGCACGCTTTCTCTGGAATCATCCTCTTCTCTATCCTTAAGCTTTAAATTGCACCTTCTCTTCTTCTCATACTCTTTCTTTTGAGGTTAAATCATTGGCGACCTCCTTAAGGGTTGTGATGACCCCGCGTCCTAAACCCTTGTCCTCCTAAACACCCTCTTGAACTGTGGCTCTTTGTTTGTCTGTTCCACATAGATTTCCATTGTGTTTATCTCAAGCACTTCATCCTCTTGCTTCTGTGATGGGGGCGTCATCTTGTGCTCTCTCTATTCTCTATTTATAGGTTGTCTTCTACCCCTATGGTCCAACCCACCACTATCTTCATGAATTTATTCTTCTTCTTCTTCTTCTTCTTCTTCTTCTTCTTCTTGTACTTCCTGAATGGGCAAAGTAGGCATTTCAGTAACCAATGACCAACTATGTGCTTCCCTTTAGGCGGGCCTAGTAGTTTGAACTCATTCTCTATATGCTTTCCATTATCTAGCATGGGCTTAAGATAAAGATACATCAATGTTGCCCCATTTTCACCTATTTCCAAACTCATAGGCTTCATAACTATGTCATCTGAAATGTATCTTTCAATATAAGTGTTATTGCCAAATCACTACACCCCCCGAATGGCTAAGCTATAAGTAGGTTGTTTAGTGTGGTTGGGAAACATGGGATCACCTCTCAAGTTGTGGGACTTGGGTTCAAGGTGAACCTCTAGAGAGGGCCGGTTTCCTTTTCTTAAACTAAGTGTTGTACTACTCCTAGTGCAATAAAATGGCTATCTAATCTTAGGCTAACATTTTCCTGATTTTAAGGAAAGAGATTTGCAAAATTAAACTAAACAAGGGATGGTGATGCACCAAATAAAAGGATATGTTGAATCACATGAAGGGTTAATGTGAGTAGGATGTAGACATCGTTAGTCACCTTAACCTATTACAACTTAGAAAGGGCACAAAATACCACAAACCAGAAGAATGTATTCCTTTGTTAAAACTTGAATTATATGAAATAGAGAGACCAAAATGAATTGGACACACAATTAACTAACCACGAGGATAAAACACATGAACATTTTAAACATTCATTTCACTGATGATGGCCAATGATAATATAACTTTAGATACATAAGGAAAACAATCTTTCCACAACTGACATAAAAAATGTTATATCACTTTTCCATAACATGAAACAAAACAATCTAAAATAAAGGAAAGCTAACCATCTATACTAATGAATAATACATTCACAAAGCATATATAAATCAACCATTTATCACAATAAATTAGTTTCTTCAAGGCAAGATATCTCTTTGAATATAATTAAAAGGTTCTTAAATTTCTAAAGCACTCTTCGAAGCTTGAAGAGTAACTTCGCCAAAATATGATCTATCTCTATCACCTAAATGACTCCATAAAATTAACTATTTATAAGTTCTTTAGGTTGAGCCATTTCAGTTGGGCCCTTAACTAACATTTTACTAATAATAGAAATGTCATTAATTCAAGGGAACAATCTCCCATAAAAATAGCAAGTTTGTTGTAGGGGTTTAACTAAGTCAACCCTACAACTTTGATTGATCCAGAGCTTGGATCTGTCCTTTCATGGTCATTCAGCTTTGGCCTAGTCCTACAACGCCTTCCTCATATGCAATTTTTTGTTTCATTTATTCCCATATAGCCATTCGATGTTACCACATCTGTTGTCTCGATTTCCCTTGTGATTTTAGTTGGAACTATTCTAAGTTTACTCAAAACTTTCTTCAATATTCTCATGAATTTTTTGCATAAAACTAACTTGTCAATAGACTCACTACTGAAATTTTAAGTAACGTCATCATCACGTTTCACCAAATCCTTAAAATTCTACTTTATTTTCTCCTCTAGAAGAGCATCGATATTTTTGTTGAAGAATTTACAGTTAACAATATCAAATTCTTTCGATATGTCATTCAAAGCATTTGTAATCTCCACTCGTTTACCATCTAACTTTTTTATTAGATCTTATACCACATGACACCAGAATTCCATGGCCTTTTGATATTTGAACAGCTTTACAGCATCATCGATTACATCCTCCTGGAGGAGTAGATTAGAATCTTCCTCTCTAATCTCACTCCATGTTGCCAAATTCAAATTCGGGTTGTTACTATCTTCTGAAAAAACTTCATCCATTTTGCAAATAGTAATTTTTCCAACCTACAAATTATTGTATATCTCAACAGCATCTTTAATTTAAGAGTTAGCCTCCTACAGTATACGTTCAATCCATCCATCTACTGATCTCCCTTTCTGGATTATCTTTTCAATCTCGTGATAAGAAATATCATCAATAGTAGATGAAATTATCATGTTCGTAGTAGTAGAGACTTCAGTACATGGAGTTGTCTTTGTTACTTTCCGTAGCAATGCAATGAGTTTCTCGACCTTGGCCTTAAGCTCATCCTTCGAAGCTTTATACTTATCATATTTTTCCAACAGATTTCCAAGAGTAGTGTATACATCTTTCTTTTCTCCTTCATGATTGGCTTTTCCTAATGAGAATCTAGAAATCTGATAATCTGCAGTTGTAATCATTTCCTTAGTTTTTCCTTCAATGAGAGTGGCAACCTCCACAACTCATTCCCCAGATGCATTCACCATCAATCTTGAAACAATATTTGGCCTCTTGGCCTATCTCTTTAGGGTATGTTCCAATATGCTTAGATCTATTACATCTCCACGAGGTACTTTCTTCTTTTTCTTTGGAGTTTGTAAGAACAACCATTCTGGAATGGCTAATGTCGATGAAGATAGCATAGTTGACTCAATACCTTAAACATAGTCACCACATGAGTACCAGTAACATTAGTTGGCATTTGAATGGTAGTGGTAGTGATAGATGGGGTGGATGTGAGGACTGTTATAGGATTTGATACAATAATTTTAGGGGATGAGATGGAGGAAAATGGAAGTGTTAGGGGAAGTGAGGTAGAAATGGGTGACCCAATAGTTTCTCCAGCTGAGAGAACTGGAAGGGATGAGAATACTTGGGCCATGGAAGGTGATGGGAAAGAAGAAATGATGGTAGAAGTGGAAGGAACTGATTAAAGAAGGGACAATGGAAGAGAAGAGGGAAATAAGGGGTCATGTGGGATACTAGGAGAATCACTGACTTCAACTATGTCTATCATAGGTGTAGTTAAAGGCATGACTTTGGGAACAGGGGCCTTGGAAAGAGATGAGCTCCCAACAACAAATGAAATAATTTTTGGAACTGTATAGGTCTTTTGGGTTGACCTTTTCCCCTTTGTGGGTTTTGATTGGCTCATGGATGATGGGGCCCCTATATTTATAGGTTGCTCTAACCCCTTGAGTAAGATTCCCAAGCTAGCCAACCAACTGTGATTTCTTTGCAGAATGGGTCTCACCATTTCCTTTTTGTTGCAATATTATTTCACATACCAATCAATCCATGACAATGGTTGATTGGCAATATTATTACTTTTATACAATTCATCCAAAACTTCATCATTGTCCTACATGTCTTTTGGTACATCGGCTATTCCAAATTACCAAACTTCATAAAAATTTAGCCTTTCATAATCTCTTTGTCAGATGATAAATTCATCCCAACAATGGATCCAGATATCTTCTAACTGGGGCACATGGGAACTGGACCGACATATCTCGCTAAATTTTCCCCAATAGTCAAAATTGGTCCATGGATGGAAAGTTCTCAAAGGTTACCTCTGCCATTTCTACATCTACATTCTTGGCCTTGTAAATATTTGGGCAAGTGTATCTACTAATTGAAATAGGGAATTACATTCCCACTTTGTGCCTTTTATTCTAGATCTTGTGGTAATCCAGCAATTGCCAAACCAATTCTAACAAGACCCACTTGTCAGTGGGACATCTAGGCAGCTTGTTGGGAGCACCTACAAAACATAGGAATTCAAATGTAAGTAAATGTGGGGAACTTGAAGATAGATAGCTCCCAACTCATGCACTTCCTTGAAGGATTTGTCAAAAATTCTCTAATTATATAACTCCTTATCGAAATGGTAGATAATAACAACAAATAAGGCATCGTTGATCCTACAGAAGTGCGATTCCATCATCTAGTGTGAGCTGAGGATAGAAATCATAGATTTGGGAGGTACTTAAAATACCCTTAGTATTCAATCCTGGTGAAATCTCCCATAGTTGTGGCATAAACCAAGAAGGATGTCATATAGAAAACACTTTGAAGAATTCACTCTACTCAACTGATAGAAAAATGGAGCTACTGATATGCTCCCCCCATCTGATAAATTCACTATTCTTTTCTTATAGTAACGATATTTAAGAACATCCACTCATGAAATTCCTTTACGGAGGGAAGACCTGAGACTCTGCTTAATAGCACAATAAGGTCACTGACCTCCTGAATGAAATCTGACCGATGCATGGTCTTTGGCAATTTGGAAATGCTCTTGGCCAAATAGGTTTTCAACATGACCCTTCGTGCACAACTTGCTTCTTTGTCCCAAATTTCCACCATTGATTCTTGTGAAATTGTTGTGTAATATTCAACGTCAGGGAGTTTGAGTAAAATCTTCAAAGAAATCTAGTCCAAGAGGATCACAACTTTCCATCAGCATCTTTAACTGAAATAGATTCTTCATCATAGTGGGCTACTGCAGCCAAAACAAATTCTAGGCAATGCATGGATGTGGGAAAACTAGAAGCAAGAGCAAGCCCGCTATCATATATAGCTTGCATCCATGGTTTCTTATTTGGGGCCTTCACCCTTGCCCAGGAGTCTGGAAAATCAATTTTTCCAAGGTCAGTGTCCCCTCTGTTCCCCATGTCAGAAGATAAGCAAGAGTGAGGGGAAACCCTGAGGAATGAGTATTTCATCTTTTTCCTTGCCCTTGGAAGTGGAAGTAGACATCAAATTCTGCATTCTGAAATGCCAAAGAAGGTAGTCCAAAAACCCAAAAAATCTCCAACCTCTGGAAACCTAAAAATTAGAAACCTGAAGAGGAGAAGTCCGAAAACCCAAAAATGGAAACCTGCCGAATTAGAAAACCCAAAAATGAAGAAGAGAAGTCTGAAAACCTGAAAAGTTTCTGATAAACCCGAATTGAAATGGTTCCGAAAACCTGAAGAGGACAAGTCTGAAAACCCAAAAGTGTGAACCTCCGAAATGGAAAAGTCTGAAATTCTGAAATGGAGAATTTTCCGAAATGGAGAAGTCTAAAATTTTTAAAAAGAGAAACCTGAAGTCTGAATGGTACAATCCCCAAAAAATGAGAACGCATTAAACAATCCAAAGCTCCAAATATTGAAAAGAGAGTTCTCCGAAAAATGTGGATCTCTGAAATCTGAAAAACAAGAGGTGCACGAAGGGGGAAAATTGGAGAACTCGAGAGGATCCTTGCAACTATGAGTGCTTGTAGAAAATCAAATCGTGGAAACATGGTGGGAAATAAGTTTATCATTTCCCAAGGTATGCAGAGGAAGAACAAAGAAAATAAACAAGGAGGAAACAAACAAAATATCTTAAACCAAAAAGAAAAGACCAAAAATTAAAAATACCTTGAGGATGACGTCAAAAAGTATGAAAAAATACAGTAAAAATTAGTTGTCAGAGAAAATTGTCATGTGAAAATGATCGGTGAAAATGTGATTTAAATAGAAAAAACTAGATATTAATGGCGAAATTCCAATCCATACGAAGGTAGGGGGAATTAAATGCACATAAGAGCTCTGAAAGTCTGAAACCCGAAATTCCGAAATTTCAGAACTTTCAGAATTTCAGGGTTTTAGACTTCAGAGATCAAGGGATGAAAAATCATGGAATGAATTGGAAGAGTTCCGAAACCCAAAAGCCTGAAAGTTCTAAAATTTTAGACTTTTGGACTTTTGGACTTCGGAAGTCTGAAAGAAAATTTCGAAAATGATCTAAGAGAGTTTAAAACTTGAAACCCGAAAGTCTCAAAATTTCAGACTTTCAGACTTTGGAAGTCTGAAAGAATTTTTTCAAAAAGCGCGACCTAGAGTTTCTGAAACCCAAAAAGCTCAAAAGTCCAAAATTTCAGACTTTCAGGGTTTCAGACTTCGGAACTCTGAAGGGAAATTTCTAAAAAATTGTGACCTAGAGTTTCTGAAACCTGAAAGCCTAAAATTTTGGAATTTCAGAGTTTCAGAACTTCGGAACTTGAAAGAAGTCAATTTCAAATTCAAGGTCAATTAAACCTGAAAGGGAAAATCCCCGAAGTCTGAAATCCATGAATTTTCAAACTTTAGGACTTGGAGAAAATTTCAAGGCATGTAGAGATCTTCTATGTGAAGATCCTTTCAAAAAAAATTCCTGATCGATTTCAAAGTCTATTTCTCAAGGTAGATTAAATCAGTAACATTTTTGGTGACCTCTAAGGAATGCTTGTCTACTAAAGGAGTCTTGGAAGAAAACTACATTCAGAGGACACCCAAAAAACCAAAAAGAAAGGAATGGAAACAAAACAATGTGCAAAGCACTTGGAGGAAAAGAAAAATGAACATTTGTACAAGGGTGAGGACAATCTCAAAAGAGAATCTTTTAGATGTATCAAATTCACATGAATAGGTAGTTCTTCTCCACTAAGTCTGGATAGAAAAAATTAATTCTCCTCTTTGCAACTAGAGATAACATATGGTCCACTCCAGAGAGCGTCAAACATGGTATGCCTACCTGGTTTGCCTCTGTCTTTGTCCCACTTGAGAACCAAATCTCCTTCTTGAAAATGCCTATTAGAATATTTCTTGTCAAAGGATTTCTTAACTTGAGCCTGATGTTGGCTTAAGGTTTTCATATCCTTGTCTCAAACTTCCTCCAACTCCATGAGTTCAGAAAACCTCACTGTTAAGGAGCCATTTTCCATAACTTTGAGCTAATGAACCAATTCCAAAGAAGGTAACTCCAAGGAGAACCGAAGCTTTACCTCCCTCCCTTATACCAACATAAAAGGTGATTTTCCAATATCCTTTTTAGGTGTGATTCGACCTGCCCATAAGGTAGTCTTAAGTTGTGTATGCCAGGTCCTTTTGTTAGCTTCCATCATCCCTTTGATGATCTTTATGAGATTCTTGTTACTGGATTCAGCCAACCCATTTCCCCATGGATAGTAATTAGATGAAGGCTTGAGATATACCCCATTTGTAAATTCCCACTCACTTAACTTTAGATGAAGGAAAGCCATTGCATTATCAAGAGATGACTAGTAACAATGGAACTCTGAACCTGATCATTATATTTTCTAGGAAATCAAGGACCACCTTTTTCATTACTTTCTTTTAAAGCCACTGCCTCTGTCCATCGAGTGAAATAATCTGTCACAGTAAGAACCCATTTTTGTCCATCACTGAAAGGAGGGTTAATCATCTCAATAAAATGAAACCCCCATTAAACGAAAGGTTGATCTACCTGAATAGGGTGTAGGGGAAGGGAATTCCATTTCTGTTTACCTACAAAAAAGGTGCATTCCTTACATTTCCTTACCCAGAGATGAGAATATTTGAATAAATATAGCCAATAATAACCAGAAACACTCACATAATTTTGGTGGTGGTTGTCTCAAGCAGAGTAATGTCCCCCAGATAAACCTTTGTGAAATTCTTCTAAAATTTTATTCACTTGCTCTGGTTTTTATGCAAGCGCAGAAGCATACCATTCAAGTCTTTATAGAAAAGAACATTATTGATCAGGATGTATGGAATAGTCTTGAGAGACAAAAACTATGTCTCTGGACTTTATCCATTTTTGAAGGATATGCCCCTGAGAGGAGGAAATTTTTCATCTTTGTTAACCAATAAAACTTGACAGTCACCTTCATGGATGTTTAGGAGTAGCATTGACATCCTTGGTCTCCATGTCTGCAGCTAACTATTGACATAACCCTTTACCCCTGACAAGTTTAGTGACTTTAATGTGTACATCATACTCCATTACTTTGTGATCCACCCTGCATGCTTCTTGTTCATTTCTTTTATTCAACAAAAAATCCTTGATGCCAGGATGAGAAACCATCAAGTGTACTTTGTTGTTGGACAAAATGTGCCTAAAACTTATTTAGAGCTCGAATGACTATGCAAAGACCTATTTCTCAATGAAGGAATATTTGAGCTCATATTATTTGAGAGACTGACTGAAGAAGGAAATTGGTTGTTCCATAGATTTTCATTTTGTTGGGTGAGAATCCCTGAAATACTTTCCTGACCCTCACGAAAGCATAGAGAATGAAATATTTGTAAAACTTGGGGTTTACCAGTGTGGGGGCTTGGGAAATGGCCATTTTGATAGCCTCAAAAATCTCCCTCCCATATTTCATCCATGATAATGGAATATTTTTTTTAGCATGGCTGTGAGTGGTTTAGCCAATGTTTGCAAATTGAGGAATGAATCTCCACATGAAATTTATGGTTCCCAGGAAGCTCTGGAGACCTTTCTTGTGACTTGGAAGAGATAAGGGAACATAATTGAATGAATTTTAGCTAGAGAAATAGACAATCCTTTCATGGAAACAACATGTCCTAACAAATTTCCTTCTTGAACTGAAAAAATGCACTTATTAGGATTTAGTGAGACTCCACATTCTCTACATCTTTGGAAAATGTTTTTGTAGATGTGTGATATGGTCTTCAGCATGTTTGGAATACACAGTTATATCATCAAGGTAAACTAAGATGATATCATTAATGAATTCCTTTGAATGTCATGTCCATGGCTCTTTGGAAAGTATCCCCTACATTGGACAACCCAAATGGAATTTTTTTATAAGCATATGTGCCCCACTTGGTAGTGAAATCCATTTCGAATTGATCAGATTCTTGGACTAGGATCTCATTGTATCATGAATATCCATCAAGAAAAGAAAAACCTTTGATCCCTTGCCATGGTTTGGAGGATTTTCTCCATTTATGGAAGAGGGTAGTGGTATTTTAATGAGCCATGATTCAAATCTCTGAATTCCACACACATACCAAATTTCTCCTGTTCTTCTTCCTCATGGACACTAAGTTGGATACCCATGAGGAATGCTTAATGGGAAAAATTATACAGGCCTCAATAAGCTTGGTTAGCTCCTTCCTCATTAGTGGCTCAATTTTAGGATTAATTGGCCTCTGTTTTTTGATGAACTGGCTTAGCATTTGGATCCAACTCAATGGTGTGTTGAGCTAGGTCAGGATCAAAACCACACAGATCTTTATAACTCCATGAAAAAATATCATGATATTCTTGACATAGTTCAATGAAATATTTATTTTGTTGAGAAGTGCATACCTTACCAATTTTTTAATTTTTTTTTCACTTGGATACCTCGACTTCTTCAAAATCCTCTTCCTTAACCACCATATTAGTGCTCTATCATTTGGCCTGATCATCTGAATTGAAGATAGATTCTAATGTAACTAGGCCTTTTGGCAGCTTATTTCCTTTCAGCTATATAATTTGATCACCGTAAGAGTTTTTGAAGTTTATCCTGATGTTTGGCAGTGAACTCGCTTCTTGCTATAGGAAGAGGAAAATCTGTTGGTCACTATCGAACACCTTCTAGCTACTTACGTTATTTGGTACTATGATGATGGACCACCATTTTGACCATCTACTACTCTTCTTTCATGATATTTGTAGGTACATCGTACTAGGAGCCAATAGTAGCAAGCCTGTCAGCATCTTGATTTTTCTTTCTAGGAATTACATGAATTCTAAAAGCTTCAAAATCTTCTATCAGGTCCCAAACCCAATTTTTATATGATCTCAATAGATCATTTTTTGATGCATTGTGGGTTGTTACTTGATGCACAACCAATTCACTATCACCAAAGATGGTCAAGGTTTGGATTCCTCTTTTCCGGGCTAGCTGAATTCCTTATATGAGGGCCTCATATTTGGCAACATTATTAGTACAGCTAAACTACAACTGAAAGGAAGAGAAATATTTATCTCCTTCCAAAGAAATCAACATAACCCCTACACCAGATCCATTTTTACTTCTTGAACCATCGAAGAACATTTACCACAATCCTTTCAAATGGCTTGATTTTTTGACAAGTTGTGGTATGATTATATCTTCTTCACGAATGCAGTATGTACCCAATCCTATTTCTTCTAGAAGCAGCAAACTAGATTCTTCATCTACCAATAAATCAGCATAGGGATCATATTGGTGATTGATACTTACTTCATCAAGCACTGTGTCAGGAACTTCTTCCGTGAGAGTATTTGGCTCATGATCTGCGTCCTCCTCATCTAGATCACCAATGGCATAATTCCCATTTATGGGTTTAGTAGTGTAAGGTTCCACATGATTATGACAAATAGGTTCAGCTCTTATAGTCACCTTTGTCCCGTACCAAGTTCTAAGGATCATATGTGACTAGTCTGATGACAAATAACCACCCATCTTGGCAGTGAAATCATGTGATAAGAAAATGGAAAAGAGGGGAGGGAGATCAATAACAGATATGTCTTGTGTGAATTTCAAGCTAGGATAGGCATGGATAGTAAGTTGAAGCCCCTTAATGACCCCCATAGTTTGGACTACAGTACCGTCTAACTAGACAACTCCTCTTGAAATTGGAGTATATGGAATTCTTAACACATCTGCAATCTTCTTGGGCATTATGGAACTATTGGCTCCAGAATCAATCATACAATTGTGCACCAAATGATCACCGATAATCAGTGAGATATAGAATGGTGGAGGCTTGTTGGCCTTAGAAAACACTTTTATTTCGGGTTGGCATAGGCTGGTTGCCACTGCTAGTTCTTGACCTGATGATTTGTTGGTAGTACCAAAGCTATTCAAAGCCTCCCATAGCAAGCTCCTTTGAGAAGGAATTGAGAGTGCATCCCACATCATGATGCTCAAATTGGTCTTCTTCATTTTCTCCACAATGCTAAATGGAATTTCCCCAACTTTGTTAATACCTTTTGGGGCATTAGAGTCTTCTTTTGGAAAATGCATATTGGGCATTGTGATACTTGAAGTCCCATCCTTCTTTGTAGACTGATCCGTGGATACTTCTGGTGATTTCTTTCCCATGCCTTTATCATCTGATATTTGTGTTTGGGACTGTGAAATAGATGCCTGATCAGTTTTGGAAGATTGCAGGTCTATTTCCCTCTTCTTGGAACATGTGTTGGATGCTACAGTGGAGGCATCAGTATTCAAACCACAAAAGTCTTTTGTTTTCCAATTTAGTAGTGTAGTTTCATCAGAAGGTTGGTCTTGACTCTCATGGGTGGATGGTCCAATAGATGATTCAGGTGGAGCAGATATGCTTTGGACCATAAGGGCCTGACTCAAAACTCCATTTGGGAAAAGATTCTAGTTGTGAGGCTGAGAACAAGGATAACACCACTCATAATCTTGAATGAGGTTATTCTGGACTGGTACTATGGATTTGGATGAACTGGTAGTAAAAGGGTTTTGGAAGTTCAAAGGCTTCACGCTAGTTGCTTGGCCAGTGACCTATTTCTAGGCCTGATTATTTCCTTGAAAAGGAGGACGATTTGCTTGATATTGGGATTGGAACGGTCAAGCATATTGGGACTGCTACCTTTTAATTGCTACAAGCTCATTTCTGAAGGTCTGCAATAGTGATTTGACTTCAAATAGATCATTTGAAGAGGCCGGGGTAGATTGAGCTAGCTGATTAGAGGCTGTTGGGATAGGTGCAATGATAGGCTGATTATTTGTAAGATCCAGAGAAAATGGCATGGGTGGTCGAGGAGCTATCTTTCCATCCTAATTAAGGAATTTTCCACATTTATGGCTATGTCGTAAGCATCAGGTAATGTAGCCCTCCCCATGGATTGGATCATAACTGCTACATCACTATTCAAAGCTCACAAATAGTACAAAAATGCATTATTTGGAGAAGGCTTAATGAGTGTCGGAATCCTATTCCAAGTCCTGTGAAATTGGAAGTTGAAATCACTCATGTACTCCTGGGGAGCTCTCTTTATGGTAGTGAGCTATTCTAAGAGTGATAGGTGATCACTCTTGTCTTCGAACTATTTGCAGAGATTCTCTCCTAACTCGTCCCAAGTGGTTATGCTTCCAACATGTAACCCTCGAAACCATTGAAGTGTCTTTCCCTTGAAGGAAGTGGCCAGAAGTCTGACAGCAACATTATCCTCCATGATATTATGTACTGTGTAGATGCTAGCTACATCAAGAATGTGTTCTACATGAGTAACATGAGTTTCTCCTGTGTAAAAGGGTAAACTTTTGAGTGCTGCAATAAGTATAGGGTCACGTTGAGCCAATAGAAGCAGACTATTTGCATTGAAAGGGGGAAAAACTTGGTTTCGTGCCATAACAGCAAGAGGTTGATTGTTCTTTGGTAGAGGAGACCTTCCGTATGGAGGAGTTGATTGACCCCTAAGAGATAAAGATGCAACTGATGGAGTCAAAACCCCTCCGCTTCTTCTCTTTGGAGGAGACAAGGAAAGTTCGATATGTTGATAACCTCCTTGACTTGAACAAGCTCTTGTCTGAATTCTTCACATAAGTTAATGCACTGAGATTTGTAATCCAAAGATACAGAGTCGCCAGGTACTTTGATTTGTGCAAATGAGAAGAGAAGTACCAATTATTTGTCCCACTGGGCGTGCCAAAACATGTTGTCACCAAATCACTGCACCCCCAAATGGCCAGGCTATAAGTAGGTTGTTCGGTGTGATTGGGACACATGGGATCACCTCTCAAGTTGTGGGACTTGGGTTCAAGGTGAACCTCCGGAGAGGGTCGGCTTCCTTTTCCTAAACTAAGTGTTGTACTACTCCTACTGCAATAAAATGGCTATCTAATCTTAGGCTAATATTTTCCTGAGTTTTAGGGAAAGATATCTACAAAAGTAAACTAAACTAGGAATGGTGATGCACCGAATAAAAGGATATGTTGAATCACAGGAAGGGTTAATGTGAGTATGATGTAGACATCGTTAGTCACCTTCACCTATTGCAACTTAGAAAGGGCACAAAATACCACAAACCAGAAGCATGTGTTCCTTTGTTAAAACTTGAATCATATGAAATAGAGAGACCAAAATGAATTGGACACACAATTAACTAACCATGAGGATAAAACACATGCACATGTTAAACATTCATTTCACTGATGATGGCCAATGATAATATAACTTTAGATACATAAGGAAAATAGTCTTTCCACAACTGACATAAAATATGTTATATCACTTTTCCATAACATGAAACAAAACAATCTGAAATAAAGGCAAGCTAACCTTCTATACTAAGGAATCATACATTCACAAAGCATATATAAATCAACCATTTAACACAATAAATTAGTTTCTTCAAGGCAAGATATCTCTTTGAATATAATTAAAAGGTTCTTAAATTTCTAAAGCACTCTTCGAAGCTTGAAGAGCAACTTCGCCAAAATATGGTCTATCTCTATCACCCAAATGACTCCATAAACTTAACTATTTATAAGTTTTTTAGGCTGAGCCATTACATCTGGGCCCTTAACTAACATTTTACTAATAATAGAAATGTCATTAATTCAAGGGAACAAGCTCCCATAAAAATAGCAAGTTTTTTGCAGGCGTTTGACTCAGTCAACCCTACAACTTTAACTGATCTAGATCTTGGATTTTTCCTTTCATGGCCATTCAAATTTGGCCTTGTCTTGTAACACCTTCCTCATCTATGGGTTTTTTTTGTGTTTCTTCCCATGCAACCATTCAATGTTTATACTCGATGAAGTGTTTAATGATTCCTTAAATTTCCTCATCCCCGGGCCCACATGCGTAGTGATTTACCACATATGTTGTCTCAATTTCCCTCGTGATTTTAGCTAGAACTCTTCTAAGTTTACTCAAAACTTTCTTCAATATTCTTGTGAAATTTTGGCATAAAACCAACCTATCAATAGATTCACTGCTGAAAGTTTTAGTAACTTCATCATCACATTTCACCAAATCCTTGAAATTCTGCTTGATTTTCTCCTCTAGAAGAGCATCAATATTTTCATTGAAGAATTTACAGTTAACAATATCAAATTCTTCTGATATGTCATTCAAAGCATCGGTAATATCCACTCGTTTATCATCTAACTTCCTGATTAGATCTTGTAGCACCTGACATTGGAATTCCATGGCCTTTTGATATTCAGACAACTTTGCAGCATCATCGATTACATCCTCCTAGAGGAGTAGATCAGAATATTCCTCTCTAATCTCACTCCATGCTGCCAAATTCAAACTCAATTTGTTACTATCTTCTGAAAAAACTTCATCCATTTTACAAATAGTAGTTTTCCCAACCTGCAAATCATTGTATATCTCAACAGCTTCTTTAATTAAAGGGTCAGCCTCCTGCAGTATACGTTCCATCCATCCATCTACTAATCTCCCTTTCTATCCTATCTTTTCGATCTCGTGATAAGGAATATCATCAATATTAGATGAAAATTTCATGGCCGTAGTAGTTGAGACTTTAGTAGATGGATTTGGCTTTGTTACCTTCTGTAGTAATGCAGTGAGTTGTTCGACCTTGGCCTTAAGCTCATCCTTGGAAGCTTAATCCTTATCATATTTTTCCAATAGATTTCCAAGAGAAATGTGTACATCTTGCTTTTCTCCTTCATGAGTGGCTTTTCCCAATGAGAATCTAGAAATCTAATAATCTACAGCTGTAATTGTTCCCTTAGTTTTTCCCTCAACGGGAGTGGCAACCTCCACAACTTGTTCCCCAGATGCATTCACCATCAGGCTTGAAACAATCTTTGGCCTCTTGGCCTGTCTCTTTGGGGTATGTTCCAATATGCTCAGATCTATTACATCTCCTAGAGGCACTTTCTTATTTTTCTTTGGAGTTTTTCCAAACAACCATTCTAGAATGGCTGATGTTAATAAAGATAGCATAGTTGACTCAGTACATAAAACATTAGCCACCACAAGAGTACCTGTAACATTAGTTGGCATTTGAATGGTAGTGGTAGTGATGGATGGGGTTGATGTGAGGACTACCATAAGAGTTAATACAATAATGTTAAGGGATGAGATGGAGGAAAATGGAAGTGTTAGGCGAAGTGATGTAGAAATGGGTGACCCAATAGTTTCTCCAACTGAGAGAACTGGAAGGGATGAGAATACTTGGGCCATGGAAGGTGATGGGAAAGAAGAAATGATGGTAGAAGTGGAAGGAACTGATGTAGGAAGGGACAATGGAAGAGAAGAGGGAAATGATGGGTCTTGTGGGACACTAGGAGAATCACTGACTTCAACTATTTCTGTCACAGGTGCAGTTGAAGGCATGACTTTGGGAACAGGGGCCTTGGAAAGAGATGAGCTCCCAACAACAAATGAAATCTTTTTTTGAACCGTATGGGTCTTTTTGGTTGACATTTTCCCCTTTGTGGGTGTTGATTGGCTCATGGTTGATGGGACCCCTGTATTTGTAGGTTGCTTTAACCCCTTGGGTGAGATTCCCAAGGTAACCAACAAACTGTGAGTTCTTTTTCGAATGGGTTGCATTGTTTCCTTTGTGTTGCAACTTTCTTCCACATACCAATCAATCCATGACAATGTTTGATTGACAATATTATTACTTTTATACAACTTCATCATTGTCCTGCATGTATTTTGGATGTCAGATATTCCAAATTACCAAACTTCATCCAACGTTAGCCTTTCATAATCTCTTTTTTAGATGATAAATTCATCCCGACAATGGATCCAGATATCTTCTAACTGGGGCATATGGAAATTGGAGCAACCTGTCTCGCTGAATTTTCCCCAATAGTCAAAATTGGTCCGTGGATGGAAAGTTCTCAAAGTTACCTCTACCATTTCCACATCTACATTCTTAGCCTTGTAAATATTTGGGAAAGTGTATCTACCAATTGAAATAGGGAATTACATTCCCATTTTGTGCTTTTTATTTTCGATCTTGTGGTAATCCAGCAATTGTCGAACCAACTTTAACAAGACCCACTTGTCAGTTGGACATCTAGGCAGCTTATTGGGAGCACCCACAAAACAAGGAATTCAAATGTAATTAAATGTGGGTAACTGAAGATATATATCTCCCCACTCGTGCATTTCCTTGAAGGATTCATTTGAAATTCTCCGATTATACAACTCCTTATTGAAATGGTAAAGGATAACTACAAAGAAATCATCATTGATCCTGCAGAAGTGTTTACTTCCCTCATCCAATGTGAGTTGAGGATAGAAATCGTAGATTTGGGAGGTACTTCGAATACCCTTGGTATTCAATCCGGTGAAATCTCCCATGGTAGTTGTGGTATAAACCAAGAAGGATGTCATATAGAAACACTTTAAAGATTGTACTCTACTCAACTGATAGCAAATGGAGCTACTGATATGATCCCCCCATCTGATAAATTTGTAATTCTTTTTTATAGTAGTGATATATAAGAACATCCACTCTTGAAATTCCTTCATGGAGGGAAGACCTGAGAGTTTTCTTAATAGCACAATAAGGTCTCTAACCTCCTGAATTAAATTTGGCTGATACATGGTCTTTGACAATTTGGCAATGCTCTTAGCCAGATAGGTTTTTAACATGACCCTCGTGTACAACTATGCTTCTTTGTCCCAATGTTCCATTGTTGATTCTGGTGAAATTGTGACGTAATCTTCAATGTCAATTATTTTGAGAAAACCTTCAAAAAAATATGGGTCCATGCGGATCACGAATTTACCATCGGTATCTTTAACTGAAATAGATTCTTCATCATAGTGGGTTGTTGCAGCCAAAACAAGTTCTGGGAAATGAATGGATGTGGGAAAACCGATAGCAAGAGGAATCTCATTATCATATATAGCCTACATCTAGGGTTTCTTATTTGGGGCCTTCACCCTTGCCCAGAAATCTAGAAAATCAATTTGTCCAAGGTAGGTGTCCCCTATGTTTCCCAGGTTAGAAGATAAGCAAGAGTGAGGGGAAACCTTGAGGAATGAGTATTTCATTTTTTCCTTTCCCTTAGAAGTGGAAGTAGACATCAAATTCTATGTTCTGAAATGCCAAAGAAGGTAGTCCAAAAACCTGAAAATCTCCAACCTTTGAAAACCTGAAAATTAGAAACCCAAAGAGGAGAATTCTGAAATTCTGAAATGGAAATATCCGAATCAGAGAAGTTTGAAAACCTGAAAATTAGAAACCTCCAAGTTCTGAAAACCCAAAAATTAGAAACCTCTGAAAACCCAAAGTGGAGAAGTCTGAAATGACATGTTCCGAAAACCTGAAGAGGAGAAGTCTGAAATTCTGAAATGGAAACCTCTGAAGTCAAAAATTCTAAAAAAGATAACCTTGAAGTTTGAATGGAACAATTCCCAAAAAATGAGAAGTGTCGAACAATCCAAAGCTTTGAATACTGAAAAGAGAGCTCTCTGAAAAATGTGGATCTCTAAAATCTAAAAAACAAAGGGTGTCGAGGCTGCAAATTGGAGAACTCGAGAGAATCCTTGCAACTGTGAGTGCCTGTAGAAAAGAAAATCGTGCAAACATGATGGGAAATAAATTTTTCATTTCCCAAGGTATGCAGCAGAGGAGGAACAAAGAAAATAAATAAGGAGAAAAAAAAATCTTAAACCAAAAGAAAAAACCAAAATTAAAAAATACCTTGAGAATGACGTCAAAAAGTATGAAATACAGTAAAAATCAGTTGTCAAAGCAAAGTGTTAACTGAAAATGAGAAAAAATGTGATTTAAATAGAAAAACCTGATATTGATGGTGAAATTCCAATCCGTACGGAGGTTAGTGGGAAATAAATGCGCAAAGAGCTCTGAAAGTCTGAAATCTGAAAGCCTGAAATTTTGAAATTTCAGAATTTTGGGGTTTTAGACTTCGGAGATCAAGGGATGAAAAATCGTGGAATGACTCGGAAGAGTTCCAAAACCTGAAATCCTAAAATTCTGAAATTTCAGACTTTTAGACTTTCAAACTTCATAAGTCTGAAAGAACTTTTCAAAAAACACGCGACCTAGAGTTCCAAACCCCAAAAGCCCGAAAGTCTAAAATTTCAGACTTTCGGGGTTTCAAACTTCGGAACTTCAAAGGGAAATTTCTAAAAAATTGTGACCTAGAGTTCCAAACCCGAAAGCCTGAAAGTATGAAATTTCAAACTTCAGAACTTAAAGAAGGCAGTTTCAAACATAGGTCATTTAAACCCCAAAAGGAAAATCCCTTAAGTCCGAAATCTGAATTTTTAGACTTCAGAACTTGGAGAAATTTCAAAATGTAGAGATCTTCTTTGCAAATATTCTTTCAAAAAAAATTCCTAATTGATTTCAAAGTCTACTTCTCAAGGTATATTAAATCGGTAACAATAAGCAGACTTACCTAGATAGACATAAGTCTTCCACAGAGAATGTTAGTCACAGTCTACCTTATCAGCGTTGTAGATTAACTGGCACACGTCTGAGAATCTATGAATAGATGCCTAAAAGAACCACATTGTGAAATCATAGGGAAGCTTTCACCAAGGACTCCATGTCACATCCTTCATTGCAAAACGTGTAATGTAAAAATGTTGATAGACTTCAAATTGAGCCAACTTTCCTACCACCGCAAGAAAATCCTTAGGTATCCTCCACTCTTCCTCAAATGTGGTGCGTATTCATGCATACCACATCTCTACCCTTAGTTTAAATGGGCCACTCATGCTTCCCTCACAAAGATACTTTTCAAATCTCTCTGCGAGAAATTTATTTTGTGCAGGATACTCCTATATTTTTTTCTTTGGCCCATCGTGCACTGCAATCTCCACAAACACAAAGGACAGTAGAATAGCACCAAAACTAATTTTCTCACCTTTGTGTTCCTCTTCAATGATCATTTCACCAATGTATCTAGAAAATTTTTAGGTCTCCCCTTGTGACACTTTCTTTGCAACATGTAGCCACAAAGTGTTTACTTGTGACCATCTCTCCTGGTCATTCAATTTTTTCAATAAGTGTGAGGTTTCCTATATAACCAGATACTTCCTCAGCTTGTAAATATTTGTGTTGCACCCACCTTTTGTATAACCCAACTCTTTATTAGCTGCTATAATTTTTGTTTTATCATTTAGTTCACTACTCACCTCTTTGCATGTGTTTCTCAAACCCATCAAAGTTCCAATCAAGGGCGCGGTGATCCTCATTTGTCACCCAGCAAAATAGAAAAATTCCTCATGGACTCTACTCATTAGCCACTGGTATAAATTCTCTGGCTTTCCAAAATAAGGAAGTTCGTAAAACTATAAAAACCCTACCTTTCTTAGGAGCTTCTCCCTGGCATCTTCATATACGGGCATGTCATCCATTGTTCATTTATTTATCTTTTTATTAACAGTGCATCTAACTCCTCTTTGTTATCAGTTTTCCTATGGTTATAATTGCTGACTTTTCTTCGACGGACATGGGAATCCCAATCACATCCCATGATCACTTCTTCTGGGTATTGCATTTCTAAGAAACTATTCTCAAGAACATCCTCTACCTCATATTCAACCTCCTTTCACTTCTTCTACTTCACGACCACTCTTGTTGCTCTCTTGGGTGTCATTTTAATCAAGAAGACATGTTTTCTTACCTCCCTCAAGCTCTGCAACTCAGTTCTATGTGCCAGATCTCAAACTCAAACCCTAGCAGTTAATCTCCTTTCCTGCATGCCTTCACCTTGCTCAAACACTTCAACAAATGGAGTGTAATAATTCCTCGTGCGCAGATCTGACAAACCCAACCAGTTCGTAGCTCTCCACTCTTCACAACCATCTTAGCTAGCTCACTCATAAAAAACTCACTCAATAATTCGTAATCGCAAAGATAAAAATGGCCTCACAACCCTTATATATATTTTTAACAGTTATCACATTTATTACTCCACCTACCATCGACCCTACATTAATGCATTATTCATCAATGTTTTTGTGTTTCTTATTTATGTGCCACAGTCATAACCTTTTGACGTGCCTTCTACTTCTTGGCCACAGACCTCCTTCTGTGTGCCCATATGCACTAAATTACTTCACCATTGTGCCTTCTTCCAAGTAGTTTCCATTTTTGTAGCCTACCTCACGTTATATTGTGCATCCATTTTTCCATTTGTGGTCTTCATTTAGGAGTAATTTATTTCTATTTGCACCCTTCTAAAAAGCACCTGCACAAAAATTCCTTATACATATTGATCTTCAAATAGCAATCAACTATCTTTAACTTGGTAATGAACCATATATGTAAACCACCCCATACTAAGGGTATGTGCGGTCCTCTATGCATGAAAACACTTAAATTGTAATCAGCTTCTGGCACGCAAACACACTTATCACACAAAACACTGAACTAAATCGACAAAGCATAGCAATGATGAAGGAAAAACATATAAAGGAAGTGAAATTAAAGGAAACCTAATCTAAGTGGCAATAATGCCTTATTAAAAACACCAAGAAGACTTATTTATAGTAGGGCTTCAACCTACTCCCATTGAAGTAACCGAGAAACCATGTTCCATCCAGTGCCTCTAATTGGCAACCGCTTGAGTCAAGTATATAAGTGATAATATACGGTCCCAACCAATGCACCTTAAGCTTTCCTAGGTGGCACAAAAACTTTGAATCATACAGAAGTACCATTTTCCCACCCTCAAGTTTCTTATCCTTGATGTGCCTCTCATACCATGCCTTCTATTTGGATTTTTCTTGCTTCTGACTCCATATTGTTATGGTGTGCCTCTCATCCATATGCATGAGTTTGTCAATACATTCTTACAATGATTTTTCATCAGTCAGACCACCTGTGCACACAATATGCAAAGAAGTTAACATGAATTCCATGGGAATAATTGCTTCTGCGTCAAACACCAAGTGAAAGGGTGTTGCTTTATTCAACCTTTTGTACGTTATCTTGTACGCCCAAAGTACAATAGAGACTTTATCAACCCAGTATTTCCTTCCAACATCACAAATTTTTGTCAAAGTTCAGGTCAATATCTTGTTTAACCCCTCAGGATTCCCATTTTCCTGAGGGTGATAAGGGGTTGTGTTGTGATGAGTAACCATAAATTCATCCAATAGTATCTAAATGTCTCATTAAGAAAGTGAGTACCCCTATCACTTATAAAACTCAAAGGACATCCATACCTAGTAATAATATTTTCCCACAAGAACATTTCTACTGTAGCTATTATGCAATCCTTTATAGACACCACTTCTTCCCACCTTGTAAGATAATTTGTGCAAGTGATTATATAGCGTGATCTTGTCCTATGTGCAGCAGAGGAAATAGGGCCCACAAAGTCAATTTCCCACTTCTCGAAAGGTTTTGCACTAGCAATGGGTCTCAAAGGCATCTCATCTCTCTTACCAAGTTTTCCAAGGCACTGACATTGATCACACGCCTTACAATATTCTTTGTAATTGTTGTATAGAGTCTCACACCATAATCCAGCTAGTAGAATCTTGCACGCAGTTGCATCCCCTGCATAGTTTCCACCTGTAATAATTCCATGAGCCTCCTCCATGATTTTTTTTTCTCATGCTCAAGTATGCACTGGTGCAAAACTTCATCATGGAATATCTTGTATAAGTACCCACTAATCAATATGTAAGGCATGACACGAATGGCCAACTGTTTCTTATCTAAGGCCTTCACTCCCTCGGGTTCCACACCTATGCATAAAAATACAATAATATCCTCTAATTTTGAGGGCACGGGGTTTAACCTGAACAACTATGCATCTGACATTGTATCTTCAATACTCTACATGTCCTCTCCTGATTGAATCCTTGATAAATGGTCTGGACCAGAATTGATTTTACCTGGCTTCACCACAACTGTAAAGTCAAATTCCTTGAACAACAAGACCCATCAGCATATGCGCCCCTGTAAAATGGGATTGTTCACCAAGTATTTCAATGCCAAGTGATTTATATAGAAAACAAAAGGTTTCACCAACAAGTACTATCTAAACTTATGTAGCGCATAGATCATGGACAAATCCTCATGCTCCATAGTTGTGTAATTTTTTTCTTCTGGAGTCAACTTCCTGCTAGCAAAGAAAATAGGATGATCTACAATACCTTCTCCATGATGAGCTAATATTGCGCCAATGGCCATGCCAGAGGCATCCACATGTACATAAAAAGGTAGATTCCATGAAGGAAAATGTAGAATAGGTGTTATAGTAAGCTTTTCCTTCAATGTCTCAAACGCACGTTGTTGCACTTCTTCCCAATAGAACTTACCTTTACCTTTTAATAATATTTCCAAGGGCATGGAAATCTTAGCATAGCCTTTTATAAATTTTCTGTAATACCCTGTGTAGCCCAAGAATCCATGCACTGCACTCTGACTAGTAGGCTCCTCCAAGCCTAAGGTAACTGCAACCTTAGCTGGATCCACTAACAAACCCTCCTTGTAGATAATGTGTCCTAGCATAGTCCCAAATGGGGTAGTGAACATGCACTTCTTAATATTTAAAGAGATGCTCAACTACCTACATCTTTCAAATATTAACCTCAAATTTTCATAATGATCCTTAACTAGCCCATACATTATTCAATCATCCAAGTAAACCTACAAGAAATTGTGAATAAAATCCTGGAATGCTTGAACAACAATGCACAAAAAATACTGCAGGCATATTCTTTAATCCAAAGGGCATCACCATGTATGAAAAACTTCCCCATTTAGTGGTGAAAGTTTTCTTCTCTTGATCCTCTTTAGCTATCCTCACATGATCATATCCAGAAAATCCATTAGTAAAGGAGTAAATTTCATGCACCCTGCAATACCCTCTAATATTTATTCAGTAAACAGTGTGGGAAAATGATCAATTACACATGCAACATTCAACTCCTTGTAGTATACAAAATTTTTGATCCTTTCATCTTTCTTTATACTGATTACCATAGGGCTAACCCACTCTAATTCCTCTATGGGCTCAATGATTCCATATTTCAACATCTTGTCAATTTCTTCTTTAACTTTGACGTGTAGGTTAGGATTCATCCTGTAAGGCCTCTTCCTAACCAGGTACACACCTTCCTTTAACTTAATCTTTATTTTTCCCAAAGATTCATGCACTCCTTTTAATTCATGATAGCCTCTAGGAAACAGATCCTGGAAATCGTGTAGTAACTCAATTATCTTAGCAACTTCAGAGTTAGACCAATAATCTCCAATGATGGCCTCCTTAGGTTCAACCTCCATTCCAATGTTTACTTTCTTTGTCTTCATAGGCTCATGGTATGTGTGTGCCTTCTCATCTACACTATCTAAGACCTCATGTGTACCCTCTGAATGCTCAACTTCTAGATTTTCCACTTCCTCATCATCAATCATGTAGACCATCTTTCCCTTTTCTTTCTCTAGACAAGCGCAATTAAGTTGTACAGTATTTGTGTCTTTCACTTCTTCAAAATGCGCTTCTAGGTATGACTCACCAAGTAACTCCTGAATAAGTTCCTCAGCTTTTGCACTATCTCCCATAGTCAAATGCTTCATAACCTATAATGCCTCATTCATGCGAGGTTTAGTGGAAAAATAGTCAAAAGTCTAGATCATACCTGAAGTTAGTTCTTGCCAATTTTCAGTCTCTCTATTCAACTCCACATAAACATACCATGCACGCACGTAACCTCACAAGGTGAAATAGAGTTTGTGCACCCAAAGTGAAGGTGGTAAAACTTCCTACCCCTCTATCTAGAGTCTCTCACACTAGTTGAACATGGTGCTGAACAAGATCATTACCATGATATTCAAAAATATAAGTAGGTGCATTACTCAAGAGGAATCTTGCTGAGAAAAAATTCTCACTTCTCAGATTCTATGAGATTATCTCTATGAACCATCCACCAGCGTGTTGTTGTCCTGCATAAAGTATAAACTAACATGTTCCTTATTTCCACTTGATCTTTCCACTGTACTTCCATGGCTCGTAGGAATACTCCAAGGGTTTCCTTCACCAGTGTACTTAGGTACCTGGTTGCTGCCTAAATGCCTAACACAACATGGCTTACTTACGCATGCAATACACTTCTTATCTCATGCTCCAACCATTTCATAAGTGCCATGTGCCAAGTTATCACATGCAACACTTGGTAGTATCACTATGGACTATGCATCATCCCAGTGGAGAACTCCTTCCTTTGATGGCTCAAGAACTTCTGGATCTTGAATGGTGCACACATAAATTCTATTCAAGATCTTCTTCACTTAAGGGCTCCACATAAGGTGCATATTTTCCATCTGTCAAAGGGATAATAACTCATTCCTCCTTGTTCTCAAAAATGATGTAGCCTTATTGAACTGTAGATCAACATTATTTTCATAGCACCAAGGGCGCCCAAGTAAAGCTAGAAATTTATCCACCTCTGCAAGTGCTAAGACCTCAAAGTCCCTAGTGAACTTGGCTCCTTGTATAGTAATTGATGCATGTTTCAACACCCCAATTGGCGTGGCCTTAGTCTAGTTTTCCATAAAAAAACACATTAGAATATGGCTGCAATGGAGGTCTAAGCATCTGAACCCACACATCCAAAGTAAGCACATTCACTTCTGCAATTGTGTCAATTAAAATGTTACTCAAAATCCAACCATCTACAATAACATTCAAATTGATTTATTTGTCATAATCCAAGCTATGAGGAGGGAGATTAGCATGCAAAATGTGCCTTCCATTCTCAATACCGACACATGGAGTGTTTCCCTTTAACCAGTTCCCCAAGAAAGGAATAATGTTTTCTTGATGTAACATCTTACAAACCTCTTTTAAATCATCAACATGCAACTGATGAAGTTCAATTGCCTTCTTTTGTTCCAACTTCTGTGACTGTTCCTTTAAACATTGTATCTCACCCTACAGATTCCTGATTACCTCCATGGTTTCTTGATAAACCTCCTTTTGATGTGTAGGGTCTAGATACTTTACATGCAGAACTTCCTCCTTAGTAATGGTAGGATTCTGCTACAGTTTTCCTCTGGTGCACACAGCCTCAACATGTGTAGTAATCTTCATAGGTACCATATCAAAATCCGGCACTAACTTTGGCATCCATTGATCCCCTATGGCACGTTGTACTCTAACCATTCCCATGCCCTTGTTCTCTATGTTTGTGCTTCTTGCTCATATGTTCATATAATTTTGGGCACTCTTCATAGTTATGATTCTTTCCACAAAAAGAACAATTTTCTAAGGACACTCGTGCCTGTAATGGTTAGGAGATCCACATGTATAGCATGTTATGTGAGGGAATTCACCTCTTCCATCCACATGCGGGCCTCGACCTCTAAATCCACCACTGGTATCCCTGACCTCTACCATGGCCTCCATTAGAGCACCCTTCATTATGATCATGGTCATGATGCTCACCTTATCCTTAGAGTTATTTACAACTCTAGTCTACCATACACCAATATAAATGACATCATGAATTTGATCAATCAACCTACAATCTTCAATGTTATGCATTGTGGACTTGCAAATCTTGCAGTAATGGGACAATTTGTTCCTTATCGCACGTTGCAACAATGGGCACTAAATTACATCATGGTCTAAGTGATCATCTAGATCTCACAATCCAGCAATAAGGAGCGCACTCAATTTATGAGGAAACTATCCTTAGTATGCCCCTCTACTTCACAATATGTGCACCAAATTCCACTATGTGTGTCTCATGTGCAGAATTGGCTGATAATTTCTCCAACTATTTTTCCATTGCTGAAATTTGAGCTTCCAAGAAGGGGATTACTCTTGTGTCTATACTTCCCATTGCCTCAACATGTAGAGCTGCTTCAAGTGCCTCACGTGGATATGTGTAAGTCTTATGTGAAAGTGCTCTCCTAAAAGGCGTGATCAGGCCTCTGACAAACCACTGTGCATGTTGGCTTGCATGAATGTCATAAGATAACTTAGACATAAGGGTTTTGAATCAAGCATCATATTCTCGAACACTCTCAGTAGTGCCCTGCTTAATATCCTTGAGTGCACTTATGCTTTTTTGCTTGAACTCAGGGATATAAAATTCCTTTAAGAAAGCATCTCACAGTGTTGTATAATCCACACAAGTCTGATCAGGATCAAACTTCTTGTACCAGTTATGCGCACGTCCCTACAACGTAGTTGCAAACTGACTTACCTTGCACTCTAAAGCTGTAATCCCCTTTACGTGCCACAGTATCTCACACATATGCATGTGTTCAACAACATCTTCTATTCCTCTATACTCTGGAAGATGAAGAGACATCTCCATATAAATATTCTTGGGGTTGGTGCGGCACCTTTCCCACCAGATCCAGAACCTTGTATTTCCTCCTTGTATTTCCACCCCCAGAATCCAGATCCACCAAATCCCCGAGCCACCTGATCCTCCTGATCCTCCCCCTAGTAGGAAATTGAACTAAAGGATGCACTATTGCCTTGTGCTCCAACAGTTGTACTAAATTGAATTCCCACAGTCTGTGAAGTTATACTACTCCCAGACGTGAGTCGAAAGTTCTGTGTGCCTGTGTTCTATGCCAACAATGCGCCTGAAAAGGTACCTCCAACCAGACCTCCAAATAACAAAGAAGAAGATGTCCTACCATATATATAATTTCTATTTGATTCACTAATGAACTTGATGTTAAACTAACGTTTCCTCTCACTACTCTACTGCCCACACTAGCCTACTAATTACTGACTGCCATAGAAACTGGAAAACCAAGTGCAAGGGCTAGGTTCCAGGTAGATTCAGATGTGCCTGCATGGCCAATGTCGTTCCTACCTGTGCACTCTCATCTAAGGCTGAAGAGGCTTACCTACCATGCTTTCCCAAATGGGGGAGTTCCAGATGCTATAACTCCATGTCCTCTATGTGAGCTCCAAACCCTTCACAAGCCATCTCTCTCCACAATGCCATTCATTCTGAAACCTCACGCTACTTCTCTAAATCCCTCTCATGTGCCTCATTGAACTTAAGCCACCTTTCTTCTCTTTTCCTTTCTACCGCTAGGTCCACCATCTTTCACCACACCTGCTCCTACCCCTGCACATGGTGGGGGTTTAGTTAGCCATCGACTTCTGCTTCCAAATCCATAGGGTTACAATTAAGATATTGATCGCTAGTGGAATACCATGCAAATATGATCCTCTGGGATCACGTAAAAAATGAAACTTAGCAACCTTTGGGTTAGAGTAAGTTGAAACTACGTATTCCTATATATAGCTATTCAAAACACCATGGAACCAAACATCCATAGAGCGCGTCCAAATCAGATATGCATCATAAAAGGCCTGAAATTCTTCCTGCATCTAAACAAGCGTGTGAAACCTCCAATTCCTTTTAGATGCATAAGCAACCAACCAATCATAGAGTTCTATGGGAAAGATAGAAAAGACAGTCTCATATAGTGCATCGTACAAATTTTGTTCAACCCACGCGTGTGCATCAAACTCAGGTCCAGTGTTGAATCTATGAGCATATTCTTCTTCCATATCTACTAACCACTCCTCAATGCTGGCCAAGGTCAACCAATATGTATTCATCATGCAACATCCTGAAAAATAGCTGAGAAAGAGGTCCTGACAACAAAACCAATGATGTAGCCTAGAATTCACTGCAAATAACCCCAAGGCACGCTGGCACATCACTCATCCTAAACTAAGTGCACTCACCCAAAGCATGCAAAGGTACCCAGGGTCCCTTTTTAGAGTTGTTTGTCTAGAATGTTAGCATGGTTGTGTATATATGTATCTAGATTCATAATAGATAGTAAACAATCCATAGTGCATAAACCAGATCTAGATCTAAACCATATGAAAGATATACTAAACAATGACTAAAATGAGATTTACCATGCAAGAACCATATTCAATCATGTCTAACACCAATATCCAGCCAATATGATCCATTATATTAAATATCGTAAAACACAGAAGCTTCATACATTACAATAGTGTCACCATGAGTCATGTGCACGAGCAAAACTAGCAACATAACTCTATAATCAAAACAAGGTATCTAAACCATGTAAATCAATACATATACATACATACATACATATATATATATATATATATATATATATATATATATATATATATATATATATATATATATATATATATATATATATATCAGGGTGGGGAATTTCCCTTCACTTCCCATGCACCATCCAAAAAATAGGCTATATACTAAGAATAGCTATGCGCCTTTACAAGAGAATAAAACAACATGCAACTTTTAATAATAGATATTCTATTGGTTAACTCTAAGAATATATCCTATTATTAGACTAAGGCTCTACATGGCACTCAAACTACTACAACTCCTAAAATATCCTTGGCGTGCTCTGCAAATATCCATATCTTGTATGCTCCACACTCCATATCCAAAAATAGTCGTGACCCACAAAACGGCTAAGTCTTGAATTCAAATTATTCTAGCATACAACTTGTTCTACTATAATTCCATGTCCTTCTATGTGCCATATGTTAGAATTCCCAATCCTTATGCACTTTCATACTTGAGATATCTTTTATCTACTCAACAAGGTTCATCAGAAACGGGTTCTCAGGTCTAGGCAGTGCACAGTGTTAAAAAAGCACCTGAGCTTCGAGAAGTAATTTCAAGATTTCTATAAGAATTTAAGAGTCAAACAAGATATCGTCGAAAAGGTAATTCATATATTTACATGATGGTGAAATTAGATTTTTCACAAAAAATAGGCACAATATGTTTATATCCATTTTTTCTCATGCTTGGTCACGGAGCCAGAAAAACAAATTCAAGGCTCAAATTGAGGAATCAAGAGTTGAGACCCACACCATTGGATTCAAAATGCCATTTTTAGACAAATTAATATAAACGTTCACCTTAAAAATCCATTGGGAACTCCAGATATAGCCTTCAAAATTTCACTCTTAAGTTCTCATACTTAGTCCCTTTCGTAAATTTAGCAAATGGAAATGAGGGAAATGAAAATTTACCCAGCCCTTTTTATCCCTCTGATCATCCATAGGACCCTCTGCAGCACCAATTCAACCCCCAAGAGCTTTTCAAAGCTTATCCTCATAGTACATGGATGATTGCCAAGTGTTGCAACCTGGTGTGATGTGTAAATTAATGTCCCTTTCATCCCTTTACCTAAGGGGACAAAGGGGACACAAAAATTTTCCTAGCTCCTTGTGGCCCCAAAGTCATAAATGTGACCTTCTGCAATGAAAAATTAAGCCCCTAGGAGCTAGTTGGGGCCCTCTCTCTTAGTGCACGGATGATCACCAAGTGTCGCAACCTGGCGCGATGTGCAAATTGATGTCACTTTCATCCCTTTAACTAATGGGATAAAGTAGACACAAAAAAATTCCCAGGCCCATGCCTTCATGATTTTTGATGAAATCACAGCACTTAGTCATTTTCATATCTTTGTTTCATCTTCCCACAACTCCACACCCTGCCGGAACTCTGGAATTTTTTTCTTAGACGTACAACCCACCATTGCTTCACTCAACCAACTCCTCAAATTATTCTTCACATTGAAAATTCATTTATCTCGGAATAAAAAAAGATCAAAACATCGAAGAACAAAGAGAAAATGAAGATTTTCCCCAGATAACCACGATGTCTTACAATTGAAAAATCATCATATCTTGAAAAATACAAGTCAGATTGAGATATCATATTTTTCAGGATTCCTCATTTTTCAATACAATAAATATGCCACAAACGGGAGGTCGAATGGTGCCCTTAATCATTTATTCCAACAAAAACCCCATTTAGTGCCCTAGCTCACATTCGTCGAATTTCCCATCAATCTAGCAATGGAAATGAGCTACAAACTCAAACACAGACTCCAAATGAAAATCCTATCGCAATGGAGTTTATTTCATCATGATCGGAGACAAAAACTAGAACTACAATTTCAAGCTCCATTAATGGCCGCCATGGCAGCTCCATGTCTGAAGCCACTGCTAGGCAAAAAATTTAAATTTATTTCCAAGCATTCTAGTGGGTGAAATCAATTGAAATTCAAAGGATGTGACCACGACGATGAGCTGAGTCTAAAAAAATATGATCCGTAACAAACCAAGCAATGGAAATCCAATTTCCAAAAATAGTAAGTTTTCATATACAGACTTGTTATGTTTGGAAAGTCGTCATCAAAAGAAGTTGTAGTGAAGTTCGTGTGTACTAAAGATCACCAGGAAGCCAGAATTATTATTCAGAGCAGAAAACAATGAAAACAAACACTTACTAAAAATAGTAAGCCCCCTATATGGGTGCTTACTAAAAATAGTAAGTCACCCCAAGAAGTGGTCGAGGCAAGGCAGTGTGCGAAAGAGAAAATGAGGAAGTTCATCACATTAGGATGGTCAAGAAGAGGTAAAAATCACCCCTTACCAAAAATAGTAAGTCTTCCATCTAGGCACTTACTATTAATAGTAATTTACACTCAAAGGGCAGTTTTAACACAATGGAACATAGAAGGATGATCATCCAGGTTAACGTCATCATTTGGGATCATCTATGGGCATTTCTCATAGGGCGTTTGAGATGCATCCTAGGGAAATTGATAGTGTCTTTCGACACTCACTTCATAATTTGGGTCCCAAGTATATCATGTGCAGGGTGGCAGTTGCGGTCATCAGCGAAACAATTCATTCCACTTTACAGAATTTGTTCCAAGGCTTCAACCCCTTCAGAGGGGATCTTCATGAGTGATGTTCATGGTCACCAATGAATTCATTCAACAATGTTTTTAAACACTTAGTTCACGGTGTTAACATGTCATCCAAAGGAAGTTTCTCAGGGTGCAAACATTTCAGGGATTTAGAGTTCATCACATTGGAGCATTCCATCAAATCATCTGGAAGGATCAGCGGGATTTATTAGCAGCGGAATATTTCATCATCAACATCGTTCTTCCTTCTTCTTCTTTCTATTCTCTCTCTCTATTTTCTCTCCCCCAACTTTCTCTCTCTTCTCAATGTTTTAATTTTACGTTGGGGTTGTACTTTTTTGTATGTCTTAATGTTCCTAATGTAATAAGTCACCTTTATGTTATAAAAAGGGAATTCATGTTTTCCTAAGAAGGTGAAGAGTCTTAAGTCATGTCAAGGCATATGAATATTCATTGGGGGTATATACAGAGTCTTTTCTATTCCTATAAATTGTAAATCCATTCCCATTTTAAAGGGTTGGTGATCGATTTTTTAAACTCAAGAGTGATTTTTACTTAGAGAGAAAAAGAAAGATATTCATTTTCTTCCATTTCCTCTTCATTATTTTTCATCCATTATCACACTCTATACAACTTTAATTTAAATTCTAAGGAATAAGTTTATTTTTTCCAAGGAATATGAATGTCTGCATCTTTGTATGCATGGTTTCCTCTAGTTAGTAACATGGATCTTTTGGTTATTTCTTCTCATAAATTCATGTATTGAAACTTCAAACTAGTGTGTGCAAGAGTCTTAATTTCTACCCACAGCATTACTTCTCCTACCTCATATTCTCACTCCCTTTCCCTCTCTCAAGACAAAGTCTTCTCGAGCAAGCGATTACTAGCTTTTCTACAGGGTCATTGGAGTGTCCCTGTTAGATCTTCGGCCACAAGGCCACCAGGAAAATCCACCTTTTCATGCGCATGTAAATACAAAAGTTTCACCATTTAAGTGATGGACTCTAATTCCCATAGTGTTGGCAAGAAACCCATAAATTTGTCCACCTGAAAATTTTTCTCGCCAACAGTTTTTGGTGCCCATCGTGGGGAAGATTTAATGGGATCTACACCCAAAATATGACCGCAAGGTCCAAAAACACAAAAAAAAATTTAAAAAAATAAAAACCAAAAATTAAAAAGTTGAAAAAAACAAAAATTAGAAATGATGGAAATCCATTTCTGAAAGGCACACGGTTGATTCTTGCAAGTGACCTTTCACATTCAACAATGTCTTTTCATATTCCTATTCTGAAATTTTCTAAAATATTGCTGAAAGGAGATACACCCAGATGAACAATTTGAAAGGTGTCATTGATTCCAATTTCAAGCCTTTCCAAAATTAGAAAAATCAAATCAGAGATCACCCTTATTAATTTTCTCAAGCCTCATCCCCATCTAGGCCTTCAAGTAGTTTGTGTGGTAATCCCATTCAAACACCTGCTAATAATCCCCCTACAAATTCTCTTATTTTTCAACCACCATTGAGAATTGAGTTCCTAAGTGAAGAATAATGAGAAATAGAAGAAGAATTCGAAGAATAATTTTTAGAAGAAAAAATCAAATATGAGGAAGAAATAACTGAACTCATTTTTTTGTGGGGATGAAATATAGGCCCGCTTTCTCTTGAACCCCCTCTTCACATTTTACCAAAAAATTCCTGTAAGAACTATCCCAAGTTCAAAGGTGATGGCACACAACTCCCTAAAGAGAACGTAGCGGCCTTCATCACATCATGTGGGATTCTTGGTGTCCAACATGAAGATGTCACTGTAAGATTGTTCGTGGAGTCTCTCCAATAAAAAATAGCCTAATGGTTATACCTCCTGCCTGCCCAATCCATCACTTGTTGGAATGACATCAAGAGGAAGTTTGAGGAAAGATTCAGATTTACTGAGGACTTTCACGACCTCCTTGTTCAATTCGCACAAAAGAAGAAAGGATAAAATGAAACTATGAGAGACTTCGTGGCTCATTTTTACCGACTGCTCCGTAGGATACTGGAAGAGGATTCACCATCAGAGAAAAAATGTCAAGAGATTATTTATTAGTGCTCAATCACCAGAGGTAGGATTTTTCCTACGAAGAGTTTAATTGAGGGATATTGGAGAAGCACAAATATTGGCCATTGAACTTGATGACGATATCATCCTATCTGGAAAGATCAAGAATCCATCAAACGGTAAATTTCAACGTCCTAGAGATGAAAGAGCCGATCCTTTATTGTAAAAAATGGCAAATGAAATGTCTTCACTAAATAATATTTTTTTGAACAAGTGTCTCCTCAGAGGAATCATAGAAATCAGATTACATGAGCGCCCTAAAGGCTTTCATTGGAGGCTCCCCCTGTCAATACGAGTGGTATAATTCAAGAGAATAAAGAAGAACTCAAACAAGGAAGTGAAGTCGGTAATTTCCTAGATATAGAATAAGATGGTGGTGACACTCAAAATGGCCTCATTGAATATCACTCAGGGAGTGAATATGATGATGTTGAAGAGGTAATGATTTTCTCATGTGTTGTGTTTACTCACTTCCAGCCTCAAAATGAAGCCTCCTCCTTTGTTGCTCCTATAAAGAAAAATAAGGTTGAAGATCCTCCTGTGGAGACTCCACAAACAAAATAATCAGTCAAGGATCTCCACTCCCACCCTCCATGGAGTCTGTATTGTTGAAACCTGATCCTATAGCGAGTAAGAAAGCTCCAACAATTCCAATTATGTTTATCCATGATTAAGGGATATTATCATTCACATTAAAATATGAGAATTACCTTGATTATGTCACCACGAAATACACCAAGCCATCCTGTGATGAGCCCTCGAAAATTTTTAGAAAACAATATGTGTCACATCTCTTAAGAGCTACAAAAGAAATAAAATACCATGAGCTCAATCTCGATCTTATGATGTAGGCTATGGTGCTGCAAAAAAAGCATGAATCAAATCCTAATCCCTCGACCAATTCATATATTGGTCATGATGGAGAAAAGTGAGCAAAGGAACATGAGCTCTCTCATGAGCCAACAGATTATGAAGGTAATGATGAAAGTGGGGTATTTTCTTTCCCATTTGAAGAGGAGGAATCTTTCTCTTATGAAGAAGTCGAAGCAAAGAGTTTTGAATCCATCAAAGTCGAGATTCCTCCATACGAATAAGTGATAAAATTTAGTGATCCTAAATATATGGAAGAAACGCCTACTGATGGGTTCTTTGAATCTCAAAGTGAAGAACTTTCAAGTAAGTGTGAAGATGAACTTCTAGAAGCACCAGATAAGGATTCAGTAAATGAGACCTTGGAAGAAGCAGAAAGCACTAAAGATCCAAAGTTGAGTCTTGATCTCTTGATTAAATTCATGGCCCTGTAATATAGATATGAGGTTATTGTGGATCCTCCATTTAACATACAAACACCTCATGTTGATATGATTCAAAAGGTTAATTTTATGCCTATTGTAGAAAGGATGTCCAGGAATGTGAATGGGAGGAAAAATAAATGCATGGTACTCAATCTATTCAAATAAGAATCATCCTTGGAGTAGTAACGATATGATAGAAGAAAAAACAACAGTATGGATAAACACATAAACAACTTTCAAAGGAAATGAAGGAAATGGAATCTCTAAGCTAAGACAGGGAATCAAGAAACTCATGTAGGCTCACTCCTAAAAATATATAGAGGAAAGTGTGAAATAACCTAGATTTCATAAGCACCTGAGGAGAGGAAGCTACTTTTTGGAGCCATTCAATGGTTTCGCATAACATCACCATTCAATGTTACCTCTTCAAGGGTAACTCCTGAAAATAAAAATGCTTCAACAAAATTGGGTTTTCCCCTTATTTATACCATAGGTTATTTTTAGGTGTGTTTTCCTTGCTGTTGTGTGTCTTTCCCTTTCTGTGTGTGTTAAGTGTTTCCTTTCCTTTATTGTGTGTGTGTGTGTGTGTGTTCTTCCTTATTATCTCTCCCTCTCTCAAGTTGTAAGGGACTCCGCATGGCCTAATGGATAAGGCATTGGTAAATCTATCATATGTTGAGATTTTGGGATTCCTCATGTCATGTCTTCACTATGCTCAGTCCATACCATGTCCCCAAGCTAGAGCCAGTTATTGCTGTGTAAATATGCAACAGAAAAATTTCTAATTTTATATCACGACAATGATACCCTTGTGTCAAAACTTTCAAGTCATTCCTTTCCAAGACACCCCAAATCTACACATCCTCAGCACCAAACCTTACTCATTCCATCTAATGGTCCTTAATTATATGTTCATCCAACCCCCCTAGGTGATTTAGGAAATATAAGTTAGGCCCCCTAGGTGATTTTAGGAGTTCTTAAAGAATGGCAATTTTGGGTAGTTTTGGGAAGGGCTACCACTGGCCTTCCCGAGACTAATACTCCCCTCTGAAGTGGAATGGAGGAGCAAAATTTAACAAGGGGATGCAATAAAGTTCTAAAAACATCAAGGAAAATATTTTGGAAGATTCGAAGAATATTTGGAAGCTTTGGGGCAGGTTCATCAAAAACAAGTTCTCAGGCATAGACAACACACAGTGTTAAAAAAGCACCTGAGCTTCGAGAAGACATTCTGGGAGTTATGGAAGGAGTTAAGAGTCAAAAAATATATCCTCAAAAAAACAATTCATATATCTACATTATGGTATAATAATATTTTTCACAACACCTAGGCACAATATGTTTATATACATTTTTCTCATGCTTAGTCACAGAGCCAAAACGAAATTCTAATCTTTTAGGGATAAAATGGAGGAATAAAGAGATGATACCCCTATAATTGAATTTAAAAGGCCATTTTCTGTCAAATTCATATAACCATTCACCTTGAAACTCCATCGGGAACTCCAGATACGGCCTTCACAAGTTCACTCTCAAGTTCTCATGCTTAGTAAATTTTTGAAGTGGACATGTGTCAGCTCCAGAAGCCTAGCACATTTTTGTGTCCCTTTAGAAAAGGAACATGAGGGAAATAAAAATTCTACCAACTCTTTTTAGCCCTCTAATCACCCATAGGACCTTCCACGTCATCAATTCATTCCTCGAGAGCTTGTCAGAGCCTATCCTCACAATGCACAATTGATTGCCAATTGTCACAACCTGATGCAATGTGAAAATTTATGTCCCTTACGTCCCTTTAGCTAAGGGTAAAAAGGGAACAAAAAAATTCAACCAGCCCCTTGTGCCCCCCAATTCATCAATGCGACCATCTGCAGCGTAAAATTGAGCCCCTAGGAGCTAGTTGGAGCCCTCTCTCAGTACACGAATGATCGCCAAGTTTCGCAACCTGGCGCAATGTGAAAATCGATGTTCCTTTTGTCCCTTTAGCTAACAGGACAAAGGGGAAACAAAAATGCACACATCCCCATGCCTTCATTATTTTTGATGAAATCACAACACTTAGCCATTTTCACATCTTTGTTTCATCTTCCCACAGCTCCACACCCTGACGGAACTCTGGAAATTTTTTCTTAGACATCCAAACCACCATTGTTGCACTCAAACATCTCCTCAAAGTCTTCTTTACATTGAAAATTAATATATCTCAGAAGAAAAAATGGATCAAAATAATGAAGAACGAAGAGAAAATGAAGATTTTTTGCAAGATAACCACAAAGTCTTCCAATCAAAATAACTTCATATCTTGCAAAATACAATTTGGACTGAGATGTCATCTTTTAAAAACTTTCACATTTTGTAAAACAATAAAAATGCAACAAACGATAGGTAGAATGGTTCCCTGAATAATTTGTTCCAACAAAAACCCCATTTAGTGCCCTAGCTCACATTTGTTGGATTTCCCATCAATCTGGCAATGGAAACAAGCTAAAAACTTACACACAGATTCCAAATTAATAAACCTATTGAAATGGAGTTAATTTCATCACGATTAGAGACAAAAACCAAACCTACAAATTTCAAGCTCCATTAATGACCACCATGGCAACTTTGTGCCTGAAGCCACTGCCAAGCGAAATATTTAAATTTTATTTCCAAGCATTCTAGTGGCGAAATCAAGTGAAATTCATAGGACATGACCGAAACGATGATTCGAGTGCAAAAAAATATGTTTCATCGCAAACTGAGCATTGGAAATACACTTTCCAAAAATAGTAAGTTTTCCTATATAGATTTCCTATGTTTGGAAATTCATCATCAAAAGTAGCTATGAGGAAGGCAGTGTGTATTTAAGATCACCAGGAAGCCAAAATGATTGTCTGGAGTAGAAAATAGTGAAAATGAGCACTTACTAAAAAGTAGTAAGCCCCCTATATGTGTGTTTACTAAAAATAGTAAGTCACCCCAAGAAGTGGTTTAGGTGAAGGCAGTGTATGCAAGAGTGAATGAGAGAGTTCATCACATCAGGATGGTCAAGAAGAGGTAAAAATCACCCCTTACCAAAAATAGTAATTCATCCATCTAGGAACTTGTTATTAATAGTAAGTTACACTCAAAGGGTAGTTTTGGCACAATGGGACATAAAAGGATGATCATTCAGGTCAACATCATCATTCGAGATCATCTATGGGCTTTTCTCACAGGGCGTTTGAGATCCATCCCAAGGAACTCCATAGTGTCTTTCGACACTCACTCCATGATTCGGCTCAAAAGTATATCATGTGTACGGTGGAAGTTACGGTCATCCGCGAAATAGTTCATTCCACTTGACAAGATTTATTCCAAGGATTCAACCCCTTCAAAGGGGATCTTCATGAGTGATGTTTAAACACTTAGTTCATGGTGTTCACACATCATCTAAAGGAAGTTTCTTAGGGTGCAAAGAGTTCGGGGATTCAGATTTCATCACATTGGAGCATTCCATCAAGTCATGATCTAGAAGGATTAGTGGGCTTTTTTAGGGGTAGAATATTTTATCATCAGCATTGCTCTCTCTCTCTCTCTCTCTCTCTCTCTCTCTCTCTCTCTCTCTCTCTCTCTCTCTCTCTCTCTCTCTCTCTCTCTCTCTCTTCTCTCAGTTCTAATTTTTCATTGGGGTTACACTTTTTCATATTTCTTAATGTTCATAATGTAATAAGTCACATTTATGTTATAAAAAGGGACTTAATGTTTTCCTAAGAAGGCGAAGAGTCTTAAGTCATGTCGAGACATACGAAGAGTCATTGGGGGGCATATGAAGAGTCTTTTCTCTTCCTATAAATTGTAAAGACATTCCCATTTAAAAGGGTTGGTGATCGATTTTGTAAATTCAAGAGTGCTTTGTACTTAGAGAGAACAAAGAAGATAGCCATTTTCTTCCATTTCCGCTCCACTATTTTTCCTCCATTCTCACACTATGTACAACTTTAATTAAAATGCTAAGTAAGGAAGAAGTTTCTATTTCCAAGGCATATGAATGTGTGCATCTTTGTATGCATGTTTTCCTCTAGCCAACAACATGGATGTTTTTGTTGTTTATTATCATAAATGTATGTGTTGAAACTTCTAACTAGTGTGTGTATGAATCTGATTTTCTACCCACAGCATTAGTTTTCTTACCTCATATTATCACTCCCTTTCCCACTCTCAATACAAAGTATTCTCTAACAAGTGATTGCTAGCTTTGTTATAGGGTCAGCGGAGTGTCCCTATTGGATCCCTAACCGCAAGGCCACCAGTAAAATCCTCCTTTTCATGTGCATGCAAATATAGAAGCTTCACCATTTAAGTGGAGGGACTTCGATTCCCAGAGCATTTGAAACAAACCCATAAGTTTTTCCACCCGACAAATTTTCTTGCCAACAGTTTAATTCGGCATATATTTTTACTTATATCCATCATTTGACAAAGATCGTATAGGATTGTCCATTCATTGGCAGCACTCATTATATCAACACAACTTCAAATCCACACTAGACTCATTACATCAACATTGGTTTTCAAGTTTTTTTATTAATCTTTGCATTAAATGTTTTGCAATTTACATTTCAACAACAGAGACGTTGACCTATATTTTTCATTGGCCTACATAGGCACCTTTACCTTGTGCATTCTCCTAGTAGATTCATTATTGTGGATGAATTGGTCATAGGTACTTTAAAGTGGAGGGTTCCATGGATTTATCATAGATTGCAAACCTGCAAACCTCTTCCAAGTTTCCATTCAGTTTATTGTCACATGTGAGGTCATATTGTGATGTTTAATTAGTATAGTTTTCAATGTTTAGTTTATGTTTTGACATGTTGGTTATTGCAATTCATTTTATTTTTTTATTAGTAGGATTCATTATATGTTTAATTTTTTATTGCATATATCATTATAGTATATTTGATTTAGTAGTCTCTATCATCATTGTATTGTGTAAATGTTTAAGACTATGTCATAAAAAATATAATTGTGTATATCTAGTTAATAAATATTATTTTTCAAGTTAGTTTTTCCATTAATGTATGTTTTTATCTCATATAGTAGTCTTAATAATTATCATTTGTGTTGAGTGTCAAAAATTTTAGTCATAATATTATGTTATAGTATAGCAAAGCATATATTAAAAATTGTTAAACAATATATTGTTTTGTCAAACATCCCTATGTAAAAGTTTATATATATAATTGTCTTACAGACGTATTTTTGGTGTGAGTCCAATGAAGCATTCCACATTGTGAGGGGAGATTAAAAAAGAGTATATGTGGAAACTAATGAGATCTATCCTCCAATTTACTAAATGAGAAATATGATATTATAGGATGGAGGTAATAGAGGAAGTAAAACAATCAGTAGTCAAAAGAAATAGGGTTCCATATTAGGCTAGTGTCGAATAAAATATTCGTGAATGACAAGTAATGAGATTGGAATCCAATAGTATTAAAAACTAGCTATGTTGTGTGAGATCAAGTCCACAATGATTGAGTATGGAGGCTACAAGAGGTGATGAGACACGATCCTCATTTTCTATTTTTCTTGTTTTCTACTTCGTGCAATATTGAGAATATAACTAGAATTACATTCTTGTTCACTTGATAAGGAAGCAAAATTTTGATGTACTCGTTAATGGAAAAATATAGTAAAAAAGATAAATCACAAATGTATTATAGCATCATAATACTTAAAGAGGTTAAATATATGTGTTTTCCCCTATTCATACCTAGGTTAGTGGTCATCCTATAAAAGTAATTCATTTATGAAGGTTTAATAGATGGTTTTTGTCCCTAGTTCCCACATTGGTTTGGTCACAGCACGACGCTTACATTGCTCTCCCACAACCCCATTTTTAATGGTTTAGGCTGACTATCGGTATGTTCAGTCGAGCGGTGGCGCTACCTTACAGCACCAGGCGGGGAGGATTCCACCCACAAACTCAAAGTTTATGGCTTGGGAAAAAAAAAATTGAAATCTTGTTTTTTTGGGTGTGTTCCCATCAATGCATATTCCATAGATAGATAGTTCTTGTCTGTCATTCCAACATTGGTATGGTTATAATAGTTCCCAACGTGCATGGTTTATGAGAGTTTGATGAGTTCCTTGTCTACTTTCTGTTTTATTTGTAGAAAAATATTTTGAGCAATCAAAGGTGACATGTTACAAAGAAGTATGATTTTGTTTGTACCATATTTGCATTAGGGGGAATGTCATAAATTTATAATGTTTAATTCTCAATGAGTGTGTTTCTGATTATTCGTTTTATATATGTTAAGAAAATAACTCATAATATTTAGTGAATGTATTTTTTAGTCATATATATGCAATGAATTGTGAGACAACTCAATGTAAGTAAATGTGAGAGAAAATATAATTTGTTCTCTAAAACCTATACATATAACACCCTATATGAATAAAATTATCTATCAGAGATTATTCTATGAAACTTCTACTCTGATTTCATAATTTTTTTAGTTCTGCATATCTTTGGTTGTTGCACAACCAATTTAATGGATCTAAAATCACTTTTGTAGTAGATGATAGGGCTAAATTTCATGCTATCACATTGAATTCTAAATTTTCTTCACATCATCTACAACTTATATGGAATAGCTTTACACTTTTAGACTCTGGGATGGAATTCATTGATAAGAAATGTATGAACTTTAAATATAAGATTTATTCAAATGGATATTCTCTATTGGAATGTTTGGGAAACAAAGAGACATCAACATATTTCTTTTTTTCTCAACATATAGGGGATTTGGTCATCTAGATTGTATTTTTTTACAAGAAGTTAAAGTTACTAGTTTTATTTTACACATTGCTCTGGTGTGCATCTCAGAAAACTCTATTGTTATGTCCACCTCTCATGATGAAGGACCTGGTGGAGACTGTATTTTGCTTTCAACCAAGTTTTCACCATTAATTCTATCATAAAGAGAAGATCCTTGCCATATGGATATATGATAAATATTTTGTATTAGTGGGAATTCATTAGGTATATGTAATATTTTTATTTCTAACAATGTTGTTGACAAATCTACCTTTTAGAAGTACTTGGTGGATAATTTACAACTTTCTAATTGGCTCAATTGTAGTGAGTTTAATACGTTGGAGGCCCCAAGTAAAAACAAGGATGGTTTCATTTTATCTAGTCTTAAATAGTGTAGAAAAATTAACAATAAAAATAGCAAATACATATTTACATGACAGCAAATTAAAACACAAAAATTAAACTAGACTAAAAAATATTGCATTGTTGTGCTCTTTACTTTCTTGCTTAAAAATCTTCGTCTTTCACCTCTTACGATCTGTATTCAATAATTACAAGGTCTCATATAGAGATTTCAAGCTAAAAATAAATCCCTTAAGGCTCATGCTACACATGCACCAAAACAGACCACCTATTCCTAATTTGTCTTATATGATTTTTTAAAACTCAAAAATTAAACTTGAATTGTGCATGGATAGACTCTAATTGTTTTATTTGACATTTCCTAACAATAATAAAACTAAACTTGATTGCATGCATAGAAACAATCTGACACTAAACTTGGAAGAAGAAATTATGGTTCTAGAAACACTTTTGTGGTAGATGATAGGGCTAAATTTCATGCTATCACATTGGATTCGAAATTTTCTTCACATCATCTACAACTTATATGGAATAGATTTACACTGTTATACTTGGGATGGAATTCATTAATAAGAAATGTATGGACTTTAAATATAAGATTTATTCAAATGGATATTCTTTCTTGGAATGTTTGGGAAACAAAGAGACATCAAAATAATTCCTTTTTTTCTCAACCTATAGGGGATTTGGTCATCTAGATTGTATTTGTTTACAAGAAGTTAAAGTTATTAGTTTTATTTTACACATTGCTCTGGTGTGCATCTCAGAAAACTCTATTTTTATGTCTACCTCTCATGATGAAAGCCCTGGTGGAGATTGCATTTTGTTTTCTACCAAATTTTCACCATTAATTCTATCATCAAGACAAGATTCTTCCCATATGGATATATGATAAATATTTTTTATTAGAGGGAATTCGTTAGGTATATGTAATATTTATAGTTATAACTATGGTTATGACAGATCTACCTTTTAGAAGTAGTTATTGGATAATTTACAACTTTCTAATTGACTCATTTGTAGTGAGTTTAATATGTTGGAGGCCCCAAGTAAAAACAAGGATGGTGTCATTTTCTTTAGTCTACAATGGAGTATGAGGTATGATACTATTATATGGGGCTTGTCAAACCCTCTTTCTCGGGAACATTAAGTTACCACTCTCCATGAAACATCATGGTTTACTTTGTCCAACTTTTGAGTTGATAACAATAGGGTCCTTAAAAGGAATTGATCATATCATGCATTCCAAGAAATGTAATTCTTCCGTATTTTTTTCTCCGTTTCCTAACAAGATCAAAACTTAACAATGAAAGTGGATAGATAATTGAGAGTGGTTCAAATTCTTAAGATTTCATACTACTTTTTTCTCCAGTCACTCTGATTTATGGAAACATGTGATTGATTCAGTGGAAATTTAAATATTTTATTAGGTTTCCAAGATTCTATCACTTGAAGTTAAGTTCCATGTGTGCACTAAATTTCTTTCTTCCATATGCATGTCTTTTATTCTTCATGTTAAGTAAGATCCTTCCAAAGCCTTCCATGGTAAGCTATCCAAGTCATTTCCTGTTTTAAATGGGTGGATTCCAAAAAAACATGGCAGTTTCACAAGGTTGGTTGGAATGTTTGTTCCTTGCTGTAAGAAAATCAATGTATGGGTCTTCTAGATATCCATTGTCAAATCTTGGAACTTTGTGAAAAATGGGTTGTGCGGGTGGTAGAAGGAAGACCTTATAATACTTTTGGCCTGCACTTGCATGTAGTATACTTAACACTACCAGACTTCAATTACGTTGATTGAGGATCAAAATTTAATCGAAATTTTTCATGTAAATTACTGAAGTGGAAATACAATCTGAAATACCAATCCTCATCAAAGTTAGGAAATCGGGAACTGGAAGGAAGTTTGGAAATTTAAAATGTCCGTGGAAATCCTGAATGCTTGATATATACTACACATAAGACTTAATCAAACTGTATAGTTCCACAAGAAATTTCATCCTCTCTTATAACGTCCAAAAGCTTGATTTACTCACCCATATTGATTTAGAAGAATTTTTTTGAAAACTAATACCATGTTCAGACTTTTCATTTTATTTTGAAACTCCAAATCGTGTTTGATCTTTCGCATTATTTTTGCGAACTGAAAGCTTGATCATAATTCCATTTTTCTTCTATATCACGAAACCCACATTGAACTTAAAATTTGCTTTAGCTACTCAAAATCCTAATCAAATTTTTAAATTAATTTTGTACCTCAAAATCCCGATCAACCTTGTGAGTTGATTTTCCAACTTAAAAGCTAAATTGGACATGAAAGTTGCTTTTGCAACCTAATATCTTGATCGGACTTTTGAGTAAATTTTACAATCCAATATCCAGCCCAATAAGACGTATGAGTTGCTTTTACAAACAAAAATCCCAATAGGACTTCAAATTTTATTTTACAACAGATAGAAAAGATGGACTTCTGAGTTACTTTTACCAACCAAAATTTGCCAAATGTTGGCCAACGATCTCGATTGTTAATGCAAGACAATAATTACGCCGTAGGCGTTCTCCCTATGGGAAAGGCACTTCCGGATGTTTCTGCGACTGTGTTAAAGTTGACGACTGTTTGGACGTTTTTCGAATACAATTAATTTTGGCCATCGTCGGCGGGGTGCACATGGCGGCTATGAATGGGCGAATGATTGTATGCCGCCAACGTTAGGGTTTGATGCGGCAGCTTGCCATAGCGACTGCGAGTCTTTGTCGTGCATTGTGGATAACGACGCCCTTGATACCGTTTCTTGCGACAAAATATTGTTGATTGAAGGCAATTCAGAGATGGTTAGTGTTTTAACTTTTTCATTTTGTGTACTGTTAATGAAATTGCAGATGGAATGAAGCCTCCAGACGTTGGCCTTGACGAGAATGAAGAAAATGAGGAAGAAAGATGGACCAATACTTATTTGGGTCCATCCAAGAGGCGAAAACTGAGCAGAAATACAGCAGCAGCTGATCTGGTTCCACCACAACCTTTTCGTTATCCTACTGACATCACATACGTGCACATTCATGAATGTGATAGTTTCTCGGTAAATATAAAACCCCCAAACATTTTCTGCAATGCTCTAAGGAATTGGGTTTAGTGTGTTCAATATTTGTTTGGTTTAAGTGCAGATGGGAATATTTTGTCTGCCAAAATCAGCAATAATTCCACTCCACAACCACTTTGGAATGATAGTGTTGAGCAAGGTCGTGTATGGATCAATGCATGTCTCAGCTTAGGATTGGTGTGACCAACATCAATGGTACCCTGAACATTGTAAGGAGAATACATTACTTAAATAATTTTCCTTATTATCATAACTATTTTTCTTAATCTAGCAAGAGTTTGAATGTTAAGTTGGATTAGTAATAGGGAAATGGATGTATTTGTTTGCAGTTGGTGGAATGAGTCTGGCCAAATTGAAGGTGGACACTGTTTACAGTGCATCAAGTGGGAGCTCAATATTATACCCAACAAAGGGAGGAAATATACATAGTTTCACAGCACTAACATCATGTGCAGTATTAGATGTACTCTCTCCGCCTTACGCAGACGGGGAACCCTCTTATTATTCCATCCATCCTTATTCTGGGCTTCACTGTAAATGTATGTGATACATGTTGGAAGAGCTGCTGTGGCTGTTAACATATGGGTTAACAATTTTTTCATATAGGTTAAAACTTGTATGTTCAGGCCTGTTTAAGTGAGGCCGCCACATAGATAAACCATTGTCTTAAAATTGTAAATTGGTTTTGTTGCATGAATTTACTGATACTACTGTGTGTTTTTTCTTTGGCAAGGAAAGAGTACAAAGATGATAACGAGTATGAGGATTGTGTGTGGTTGGAAGAGAGAGAAAAGCCCCATTATTTCAATGTTAAGGGTCAAGCATACAAGGGCCCCATAATTGAAGTTATTTAGGATTTGTAAATCAAAATCCAATTTTCTCAAAAGGCTTTAATTAGTACTCATTGTTTCGAAAGAGATTTATACCATTATATCTCCAACAATTATATATATAATACGTATTTGTACCCCGCCAAAAACAAAAACAAAAAAAAAACATTTCATATATAACCTCCTTTTCAATGTGTTTTTGGTTTAATATCTATGGTAGACATGATCAAAACTTGTATTAGGAGGCCCATATTAGATTCCATAGTATCTACTTCTCCACATACATTAATCAGTCTTTCAAAATTTTCCATAGGCAACATGAATACTTTTCATTAATGCCATTGGACATTTCTTCTTTAAAATTGAACATGTTTGTTACTCATTTATAAATATGTCCTCTTTGAATCAAGCTAAAATTAATAAGAAAACACTGTGTTATAAACTCAACGTAAGATACATCTTTATAATTTTAAAACAACTAAAATATGGTGGGGCGGGATTTGCGGAGAGGGTTGTTGACTAGAGTGATCAGGACCTTGATTAACAGACTGCATGTTTTCTCCACTATTGAGGATCAGCTGAAAGTCCTACTTGAATTAAATCTGTTGCATATTTTAAAACTATTTATGGGGCCCACTACAGAGAGTATGTGTTGTAGTGCCCTCCATGGGAATCCATTATTACCGAGTGTGTTTAGTATGTTCCTTTACATGTACTTAACATAATATTGTGTTTAAGTTAATGGCCATTATGTGAGATCTACGTGTTATGTGTTGGCACCACTGTGTGTTCTGCTTATACTTCCAGGTCTTTCCCATACTAACTGTATCTCAAATTTATTTATGGTTATCTTTGTTGATTGATCCTCATAAGGTTGATGGTTATTTTGCAGAGTGTAACATTGATTGATTGAATGGGTGAGAGGTAATGTACTTAGAATAGGGGTTATCTTGCTCATCTTGCAGGGTATGACATGGTTATTATAAAGGACGACTTCTCGTAGAAAGGTTATAGTCCATATTTATCTTCTGCAGGTGTATCCTCTAATTTTGGAAATGTGAAATAAGTTTTAGGACTCTTATTTTTATCGAAATGTGTTGCTAACATGTTTAAGGCTCAAGTTTAAAACACGTGGAGAGTTTCTAGGGTGTTGTGGTCGTTTTTAGCAGGTTATGAGAAAGATGGCAACACCTAGGGGAGTGTTTAGGGAGTTGTAGAAAGAGGATTAGAAACCTAAGAAAGGACCTACAGAAAGTTTGTAAGGATATTCCTAATTATTGACATCTAACACGTGGGAGTTTTATCAGGTCCTAAAATTCAAACTCAAATCTTAAAAATTTAGTTTAAAAAGTTGAGAATAACATATGGCGAAGTTTCTTCGGAGTTATTTAAAAACCATTTGGCATGTAAATTGGCTAGATTTTTCTTTGATAATTGGCATCTATGACGTGGTGATTTTTATCAGATACTAAATATGAAACAAAAATTTTAAAAAGTTGGAGCTGTAAGGGGTAAAACATATGTTCCATGAGACTATTTTGCTGCAAGTAAAGCCACAATATTTTGTAAAGCCGCAGCAACTGCATTATGGAAGCATCGGTTAACTATCCTTGAGGGATACATAACTATTTGTTGCACCTATTAAATAATTAATTAATGAAGGTGCACCGTACCACTTCATATTATTTGTTGAATTTAGTTGGTGCATTTGAATTTCTATTTTCCAATTGTGGGAGATTTTGTTGACACGGGTGTTGTGTAAGGTGTAAGATAATTGTTTGATGGCTTTTGGAGATACAAAATCTCTTTCGAAAGCCTTTATTGTGCATACGAGACTAACTACCGTTTAAGGATCTTCCTTTCTCTGTGGCAATTGTAGTTCTTGCCACCAAGTTTGAAAATTCATCCATGATAGTGTAATATATTCAATCTGATTGATCTTGTATTGAAATTTGCTCTCATTTGGCTAGGCAATTCCCCAAAACAACTTAGCTAGGTGCTGAAAAGTTTGTCCCTCATTGCTGTCATATGAAAAAACTTCATTATAAGAAAAATTTATTTTCTATTTATAACAGATATGCATGTACCGACCTTATTTGCGAATGAATTTAATGTGTTCCATTTACAAAATAGATTTGGGTTGAATGGTTTGGTTTTGTGGTGGATCAAGTTGAATATTTGGCGTCCATCACCAAGTAGATAGGAAGTCGGAGCTTTGCAATAGTCGTCCCGTTTCTAAGGAGCTACACCTAAACCCTGCTTCAATGGCCATCTCGGCCCTCCAAATCCAAACGAATTAGCTCTTGTTCACGAGCCATGTCGATCTACTGTTTCACCTAAGTTATATTTGCCTTGATGATCTTGCTATCAACTCGGATAGCCCGCTTCTAAAAGCATATTATTTAACCAAAGATCTCTGGTGAACATCTACCAAAGTATTATGGAGAAGAACTTATGGAGCATTTGTCAAACCCAACCATCTCGTCTTTGCCAGCATACTCCCATCCCGTGGAAAACAAAAACCTTTGGAATCGATATAAAATTTTGAGGAGTCAATAGTTATTTGCAGTAATTGTTTGTTTTAGCCAGAAATGTAGTTGATTTAGATGTGATTGGGGTTCGTGAGGCGCTCCCGTTTGCGTCAATGTTTTAGCAACGATTCATAATCACTATTTTTTTCTTTTTACTGAGTGGAGATCTCCATCATTCGGTAGAACCGTGAACTTAGGTTTCACGGATGGTTTAAAACTGTGTTGATTGTTGAGTTGTGTCTATTGCCTCTCAAAAATAAGAATTTTAGAAATGTTATACATCTTAATTATTATTTTATAACCAAAATTGTGGTTTTGTAACACCATATTAGGGTTTAACCTAAATTGTGGTCCATTAACACTAGATTAGGTTTTACGAGGACATTATAACACTCGTTTCAACAACATTTCTCTATAATCAATGATTTCTGTTATTATTAGTTTTTTATATTTTCATGTGATATTTGTTATAGGCTAAGCCACATTATTTTTGTGTGTGGTGGAAAACAACAACATTTGTGTGTTGAAGAACTACACTTCCACTATCAATCACACCTCTTATCAACATCAACTACAAAATTAATAACTATCCCTCTAAAGCAAATGACATATACCATTCGGAGTTCACATTGCATTATACACATGTGATTGCTAGTTTGATATTTTTTGGTTACAAATTTGGAATTTGTGAAAAAATAAAAAGTCTACCAAAATTATAGATATTAAGTGAAAATGAGACTCCAAAACTCATCTCTGAATTTCAGATGATGAGGTCAAGCAAACAACAATAAAAATATATATATTAGGCAAAAAAATCTTCTACAAACTTCAATAATCTTTTTTATTCTCTGAACTTCCAATTACATTAGGTGTCGTCTTATTCAAATTTTAAAATACAGGTAATTAAACTCGATTTATAAACCAAACTTGATTAGACTTATTATCTTTAGTAAAACTTGTTATTCTTAGCAATAGTTATTTTTTAGTAAGTTCTAAATTTATATTTTTAGATCCTAAAATGTTTACACATTGATCGCATAAATAAACTAAATTATTCCTTCAGTTTCAAATCAAGTTAACTCATAATTAAAAAGATTTGGTACTTTGAATTTTTTAAAAACTAAAAAAAAAAATTGAACCCAATTTTTTGGCCCTTGATGGATGATTTCAGCCTCTAAAAAATTGTTAAGATGGACTATAAGTAGCCAGCATCACTTACAAAAACATAGAAATTTTTGAGAGATTTTTGTTAAAAAATGGAGTTGTTTTGATTCCTGGATCAAAAGTTATGACCTCCGCAAGACAGATCGCCGAATATGCATCATTCTCCCCTAACTGAAAAGAACTCAACTTCTGTGAGTTCTCATGATTGAATTGTTATATATATTTTGTATGTCAAGTTTCTTTAACTCTCACTATAATATTCATTTGTTTTCCTCTTGTTTCAAACCTTCCCGTTGTACAAAATACTTGTTGAAACTACCTTGTCTTGTGTTGATTATTTTCTTGTCAAGAACTTGTGCCACCTTCTCTTTCCTATTCCTTGGGATTTGTTTCTTACATTCCCCTTATTCATTTTATGGCACAATATCCTTCCCTTCATGAAATGCATAAAAATTTAAAACATTGAATACTCGAGAAATAGCAAAAATAGGTGGCAGATAGACCTCATATGCATTATCATTTATCTTTTTCATAATTTTACAAGAACCAATCTTCTTGTACTTATGTTGCTTGTATATTCCTTTGGTAAATCTCATCTTCCTCAAATATACCATCAACATATCTCCTTCTTTGAATATCTTCTTTCTTCTAAAAATATTTTTTTCGTCTTATATTACTCATTTATATATTGTATCTTCTTCCTTATTATTTCTTGCAATTATTGAATATTCTTTGTAAAGGCTTCTACATCATCACTCACCCTTTATAAAATAGGTAGCTATACCAAATCCTAAACATCATTAGGTATCCTTCCATCAATAACGTGAAATAGTGACTTACCCGTTGACCTATTCACTGAATTTTTGTAAGAAACTTATGCTTGTGGAAATACCAAGTCCCATTGTTTAGTTTTATCTCCAACAATACATCTCACAAATTTCCTAAGTTGTTGTTCACAACTTTTTTTTCCCATTTGTTTGAGGGTGATATGCACTATTGAACTATAACTTAGTGCCTAGCATATTCCATAAAGTTCTCTAGAAGTAGCTCAAAAACTTTGTGTCTCTATCTGAAGTGATAGACTGTGGGATACCATACAGCCTAACAACTTCATTAAAAACAAATATACTATCCTTGTAGGATAAAATTTAGTCTTACAAAAAGATAAATTATACCATCTTAGAAGATCTATCCACAAAATTAAAAATTGAATCATTGCCTCTTTTGTGTTGGGCAGTCCCAATACAAAATTCATTTTCAAGTTTGTCCATGGTATTGTTGGTTCTAGTAATGGCATGTACAATCTGGTGTTTTGTGTGTGCCCCTTAGAAACTTGACATGTCCTACATCTTGAAACATACCTTACCACCTCTCTTTGTCTTTGGCCAGAAATACTTTTCCTCCACTGATGCTATTGTATTATTCTTTCCAAAATGGCCACCCAAGCCACCACTATGCAATTCTCTTAAAATGATATCCCTCGTAGATCCAAATGGGATACATAAATGTTTTCCTTTTAAAAAAAACCATTTTACATAAATTAATCCTCATAAATACAACTTGTCTCTCCTATTTTTTACCTTCTTAGTGCTTAACAATCCTCCCAAATTCAAGATCATATTCATACTAATCCTTAATAGCTTTAAACTTGACATCACTATTTACCATAATAGTTAGTTAGGACACACACCTACTCGAAGCATCAGCTACCTAATTCTTTTTTCCTTATTTATGATTTAGGACAAATGTGTACCCCTACAAGAATGAAACCCACTTGGCATGCCTACTAAATTCAATTTTTTTGTGTATTTACAAATATTAAGGCCCAGTGATTTGTATATAAAATTAATTTTTTTGAAACCAAGTAATACATGTAATGCCTTATTGTTTATACACTAGCATAAAATTCACTATTATAAGTAAAATATTTTTATGTAACTCATTCATATTCTCACTATAATATAATATAAGCCTTCCTTCTTGACTTAATACATCACCAATGCCCACATGTGAAGCATCACAATCAACCTCAAATATTCTATTTAAATCAAGTAAGGCCAAAACAGGTTCATTTTTTATTTCCTGCTTTAATAATTCAAAGCTCTTTGTCACTTCCTTTATCCATAAAAACAAATTTCCCTTTTGCTTTAATAATTCTAAGCTCTTTGTCGCTTCCTTTGTCCATAAAAACACTTTTCCCTTCATGTATTTATTATTGGTGCCATAATTTACTACTGAAGTTCTTGATAAATTTTCTAAACAAAAAAGACGTTTCATGGAATCTTCTTACCTCTTTCATACTCCTTATGATAGGTCATTTAATAATTGCACTGACATTTCTTGCATCAATAATCATACCATCTTCTGAAACTACAAACCCCAAAAATTCCAAGCTTGTTTGTATAAATTTACATATAAATTTTATTTTGGTAATACTTGCAACACCATCTTCAAATATAATACACAATCCTCTTTACTTTTACTGCATATTAATATGTCATAAAAATAGACTACCATGAACATACTAATGTAGTCTCGCAGAACTTGATTTATTATCCTCATAAATGTACTAGGTGTATTAGATAATCCAAATGGCATTACTAACCACTCATATAGACTATATCTAATTTTTAATGTTGTATTCCATTCATTCCCTTCCCGAATTCATATTTTATAGTATCCACTCCTTAGATCAAGTTTTCAAACAAAATAAGCTCTTGCAATCACACCCATCATGTCATCTAGGTGGGGTATAGGAAACCTATATTTTGTGATAATTTTATTGAGAAATCTAATATATGTAAACATACTTCATGTCCAATATTTCTTGGGATTCAATTGCACTACGATTGTACATGGGCTCATACTTTCTCATATAGCCAATTTCTTTACCAATTATGATACTTATCTATTTAATTATATATCTAATGTTGGTATCATCTGGTATTTAGCTTTATTTGGTAGGAATTATCCTTGAATCATATCAATGTGATGTTGAATATTCCTCTTGGTTTGTAACCCATTAGATAAATCTTCTAGTATTACATCTTAAAATTCTTCTAGTACCTTTTCTACTTCAGCTGGTATGGGTACCTCTCATGCATCTTCTCTCTTTTCTACTATTAATGCATAGAATAATTGTATCATCATCATCTCTATAGTAAAATCCTTTTGGACAACATGATCTCTATTTTATTTTCTTCTTTATGTTCCATCAAAACCACCTTAACTACATCTTTCCAAAATCTACGGGTATTATTTCCCCCATCATGAATTACCTTTCTATCAAATTGTTGTGGTCTTCCCATTTTAAAATGGAATACATCCATTGGAATGACATCACATTGTATCTTACCCTTATAATTCTCTCCTATACAAAACTTAAACAGAATTCTCTTATCTATTGTAACTTCATTCCCTTTCCTAAACCATGATACGTGATAGGGAAAAGGATGTTTTTCACATTGCAACCCTAACTTATCTACCATTTCTTTGGAAACTATATTTTCACAAAATCCACCATCTATGATAGTTCTACATACCTTTCCTCCATAAGTGTACATTGTATGAAAAATATTGGTCCATAGCCATGACTCAACACCTTTAAGATACTCTTTTTTTGTATGATCATCATCAAGGTCTCATCATGAGATTTTCTCCCAATTTGGTGCAACTTCTATGTCCTATTCTTTAACTACATACTTGATCAAATTTACCCTAAGATGAGCCTCTAGTCTCTCCTCTTATGTATGATATTACAAAAATTAAAATACCATATGCCCTTATTCACCAAACCTATAGAAAACATAAGGTCTAAGTGGGACATCCTATCATCTTCCATTGTAATAATTGTTATTCCCATAGTCTTTGTACCTCTCTTAACCCCTCTTCCTCTTTGTTGTTTCTTAAATCGTTCTATGTTATCCTCTTTTGTTACTATACCCACCTCGTCCTCTTATTGGAGATGATTGTGCTCTCTTTAGTTCTTCAAATATTTTGAAACTAGGTATAGTATGTTTTTCTTCTACCTTTAAGGAAAATTGATAAGCTTCCTCCATGTTAATCTTCATGTGCATGCTTAGATCATCTTGAATAGAAAACTTCAAACCATTTACATACCTTGGAGCCATATTCTCTTTTGTATCATCATGCTCTACTCGAGTTGATAACTTATAAAATTCATCAATATAATATTGGACATTATAATCCTTTTGCCTAATATTTTGAAACCTTTTGTATAAGGTTTGAGCATATTCCTCATAAAAAAACTTATTCTTCTGATTATTCTCCATCATGGTTTAATTTGTGATCTTCTCCTTTTCATTTTGTTACCTCTTCTTCTGCAAGTGATCCCGCCATATCATTACATGGCTCTTCAACTTGGTGCAAGGAAACTTGACCTTCTTATCTTCTTCAGAGGCTTCCATTCCAAGTAATTCTTCATGTTATTTTACCATTCTATCAATTCCTATGGTTTTAAACTCTGACCATAGCTAAAAACATATACCCTAATACCATCATTCATCCCTTTAAGTGCTTTAATCAAACTCTCTTCAATGGATTGTGCTCTCTCTTCTCCTTCTTCATTATGAGTTTATTATTACTGATCTTAATCTTCTTCTAGATCATCTTTGTCATTCCTCCTTGGTCACATGATAACTTATGAAAAGTTTTCTACTTTCTTCTACAATTGTTGTAGAGCTCTATGCATATGTGCATAACATCCTTGACCTCTTTCCATCATATCGTAAACCTACATTGTGATAGAAAATGATGAGGCCGAATAAACAACAATAAAAAAAATATTAGGCAAAAAAACTTTGATAAACTCCAATAATCCTCCTTATTCTCTCATCTTCCAATTACATCAGATAACCTCTCACTCAAATTCAAAAAGACTCGTAATTAAACTCAACTTCTAAACCAAACTTGACTAGGCTTTATATATTCAATAGAACTTATTATTTTTTAGCAATAGCTACTTTTAGTAAGTTCTAGATTTAGATTTCTAGATCCTACAAATTTCCACACATTAACCACACACATAAACTAACTTATTCCTTGAGTTTGAACTCAAGTTGAGTCACATTTACAAAGATAAGATAGGACACTGAATATGCATCATCAAAGTTCCAAGAAGTCAAAGCAATTGATAAGACCAACTAGTTGACAGAATTTTTCCAAGTGTTTCTTCAAGGAAAATTTTTGACATGGTCATACCATAATTTAGGAGTGTATAGGAAATCCAAAGTTATTTGTAGGCTAAACTAAAACATCACGAAACGTTGAGAAGGAAATTCAAGTGTCCAAGAAGTCCAAATCTATGATAAAGTATTCGCAGATTAACATCTTACCAACATTAGTTTTTAAGGAAGTCAATCAACTTTTGGCAATCATTTCATGTTCGAATGTTCTGCGCTTTGAATCTCACCTCAGAGATTATTTTCTCCCTTACACGGAAGTATAACTATTTATTTATATGAAAACCTTTCGGAAATTTTTAGGAATGCTTTTAAATTCAGATTTAATGCTTTTCATAAACTTGCACTGAAGCCTGGAATCCTTTCTACTCATATTGTAATTATCAATGTAAAATACATTAAAACTAGTTGCAAGTCTTTGTAATTAATTCTAGTGTGAAAAACGGATCCCTAAAAGCTTCTATAGAAATTTTATCAAATTTCAGATGGATCCGATGATATCCATGTCACGAGTTTGTAAATAATGCTTTTTGTGATTCACCTGCAATGGATAATCATGAACTTGTACCACCATCAAGATAATAACACTGAGTTGTCCACCATAGTAAACATAAAGAACAAGCATTATAAGTAAAATAATAATAATAATTGCAAACATAAATGGCCTGCCAGGGAGCTCCTCCCGAGTGAGGTCCTTACGATTTCACCACCGTGTTGCTTACAACTCCCATCACCTGTCCTACTCTACACCCTTTTGTATGCATTTCCTGTTGCATATTGGTACCATTTTTTTTTTAACTTCCATGTTTATTTTCTTGTCTTGGTTTTCCCCATCTCAATATTTCTCTATAGAGGAACAACTAACCTACAGCTACGGGTTTTTAACTCCATCTTCTCTTATCTCTTTCAGCAAATCAGGTATAAGTTGTTTCTTGTTCTTCAAAAGATCTCAGGTATTTATCTTTTAGTGTTTTATTCTTCTTTTTCTGCTTAGTGACTTGGAATTTAACCCTAGCATCTTGAGACCACTTGATAAGATATTGTTCTGCATCTTAATGAAAATGTATCTGCATTTGAAACGATATGGTGACTTGGTTGGGGTTCACTAAAACAGCAATCAACTGATTAGCTGATCAGAGATCACAGCATAGGATTTCAATAGAAAACTTCTAGAACCAAAAATAGAATGGATTACACAACACACTGCCTTTCATTAAATTTCGTGATAAATTTGACATGTACATATCTTATCCTCTAGACTAATCTTGGTATGGGAGAAGATCAAAAACAAACACACCCTTATGCAAGATAGTTCCAACATCTGGTAATAATATTCCTTGGATGTCATGTTCTGAAGAGAAATCATGTTTGTTGTTTAGTTCATTGCTAAAGGAAAATACACAAGTTAGGCAAGAAACTATTCTTAACAACTAAGCTGGATGTGCTCTCAATAAATCTACAGGTTTTACCAAAATATAAATGCCAACTTATCAGCAAATTTGTATCAATCATCTCGAGTTTGTGAGTTTCCTTTATAAAAACCTCCATTCAAACCAAACCATGTTCTTTCAATGTACATAAGTCTTCTTTCAAACAATTTGTTAGGTCGAATATTTATGCAACATTTTTGGCTCCTGAATTGTTTTCCCATTTACCGAGGTGTATTGGTTGTTCTATTTTACAGGGCGGGCATATTTTGTCAACTAGAGATCAGATAATTTATGTTTCTTACATGCCTCCCCTGCACCAGTTGTCAATCTCTCCTTGCACGCCCTCGCCATCTGCTCCACCTGGAGTGACTCGAGTCATATTACAATTTACTCACAAAACCAACATTACAACTTGCGTACAAAACCAACATTACAAATTTCGTTACAGAGATTTCCTTAGGGGAAAGAAGGTAGGTCGATTAGGAAGATATGGTGTTCTCACTTCCTTATAATGTGACTAATGTAACTGAAACAAATGTTTGTGACAATGTATTTTAAGTATTCATTTGCAAATAAAATAAAGTATTATTCTATTAAAAAACATTTAGACAATAGTATAGATTATAATTAATTGTTTCTATATTATTGAGTTGTTCAATGATGTTGGAATTTTATTATGAATTTATATGGTGGGGTCAATTAGCTTGGATAATTTGGTTCGTGCCGATACCAAAAAAAATGGGGAGCAAAGCATTCAGCCCCATCTTTTTCTAGTTTGTTCTACTCGCTCACCAACAGTGTCACAACCACCATAGGCAACTAAAAGTACTCAATTGATGTATAGCACTCTTGAGGGGCATGCGCGCTTCGCCTCATGCCCTACCAAGTTGCTCATTCCACCTCTTTTACTTCATGCCACATCTTTCTTTATGTATTCATATGCTTATATTAACATGCTCCCAACATAGTTATGCATGTGTAGTTACTTCATAACCTACATCCCTTTTATTGTGCTGACATTCCTTGTACTATTTATTTCCACTTATATCATTATTTTTCTTACATGCTACAGATATCGTCCCTACATGACCACTATGATCAATGCACGTTGTCGGATGGCCTATGCTCAGACTAAAGATGCACTAAATGAGAGACACGAACACAGATATGCCAAGTACAAAGACAACCTAAATGCAACATGTCACAGCATGAAAGAAATGCATGTAACCACCTCGGCTCAACTTTTCCCCCTCCCACTTGATAGTGATCCCATTAGTTTCAGTAACATTCATAAAATATTTCACAATTGGATATATTCCTTATTTTGTAAACGTATATGCACCATATGCAATGAATTCCAGTCTAATTTGAATTTGGTTATAACATCCTGATGGACCAAGCTCATTTTATCTAGAATTTATCTCTTTGTTTTTTAATGCCAACCAAAGCACCTGCTCTGTCATGTTATTGTACGGTCACCTGGATTCTTATTGTTTATTACATTCACTATAATATTTGGAGTATCTATCTGTTTAAGAATTTATTGAAGAATATCTTCTACAAGATAATTTTTAAATAAATAATCACCTTAAGAGGCTAGAAACATAACACTAAGGAAAAAAGCATTTACAAATTACATAGAAAAAGAAAACCTTAACAATATTGTGAGCATGGATACAAGGTCCCTCTTTTGGAACAAGCTCCACATCCGTATGAATTCCTTTATGAAAAGAAATACGTAATGCTTCTACAAAACTATATTTCTCAACAAGGGCATCATCCAACTGCTTCATTTGTTTCAACTGATTGAAAACATGTGATAGCCCCTACCAAAATAGAACAAGATAAAAAAACACTTACATATTACATTGAAGAACATGATGATGATATCCTTGTAATGCTAGGAGTTGATTAGTCCTCCTTGTCACTTCTAGTTGAGCACAAGAAGTGGACTCTAGACACAAGTGATCATGTTACTAAAATTGAAAGTGCTATAACCATGAGGACTCGTCACACAGTGCAACAGTACCAAAAAAATTCCCACCTTGGTCCATCATGCAGTGCTATAATACCCAAAATTTAATATTAACTTAGAATACCAAAAAAAGGGTAATAGGCCATCTCCAAGGTAGTGATCATGCTCTGAAAGTGCTACTCATCACAAGGTGGGATAATGCCAACAAAGTGGCATGCCAGTCCAACAAAGGGTGATAATATCCAAAATTAATTTTTATATGGGTGTTTCACCATTTTCTTTACCTTTTCAAAATGATGAAACAGATAAGGGTAAGGGCCAAGGAGGAATACATATTAAATGTTGGTTGGTTGATGGTTGTTGCACACAATTTGACTTCTTGATCCACATCTGAATGTGAGAGCTTCCTTTATGCTAGGATGAACTACCTGTAATAGAAAACAAGACCACAAAAAGATAGTTAAATGATATATGACAGTGGACTACCTAGCGTATGCTAGTTCCGGGAAGTGTGATACTTCCTAGATGACTGTCAATCCACTGTTTAAAACAAGTTAATGTGAGAAATAAATAAAGTCCTATTGTAGTTGATATGATTTAGGTATCTCATTCAAGTACAATAAGCAAATCCAATCACAACAGGCTAGGCTATAGTTGGATCTGAGAGGTGAGGTATCTGTCAAGGTTCTAGGGCTAGTCAGGGTCTGATTCTGGGCTATTTAGGTCAACTGGGTGGGTAATTGTTGGGTCTATTCTTGGTCAAGGTGTACAACATAGAGACTGACGTCAACTAAATGTGACCGATGTCGGTTTAGGTAGAACCAACGACGGTTGTGGATAACCGGCTTCGGTATGGTCGAGGTGAAAGAAAATCAAACAGATTAAATGGTAGGGGTGATTTGAGGTCAAATAAAGTTTGGGAGAGTGAATGGGGAGGTCTGTAGAGTTCTTAGGTATGCTCAGAAGTATACAACAGGTGAGGATATGTGATTTGGTGATATGGATGAAGGTATTTTTGAGTTCACATGAAAGTGGGTGGTGAAGCAATAAGCATGCAAAGAATAGATTAATAACAGGAGTAATAAATATTACTAACTGAAATAAACCATACTGGTAAGGGCCATAATTACTATGTTAAGGATCTGATGGCTGAGAGATGGAGGTAGTTAATCGGAGAATACGTGTATGGTCCTGTAGTGGTGCTTTTCTGGTGTTCTCCCGTGAATACAATGGCTCTATGATTGATCTTAGTGATGGATTTGGATGTCTAGATGTGTAAAAAGATGCTTGTTTCACTTGAATACAGCTCTGGTCTCCTTCCTTGCTCTCAAAATGTGCCAACCTTGAAATAAGGTTACCAAAGAGAATAAAAGCTAATCGATGATGGTTGTAGGTTGACTGACATCAGTTCAGGGGTGACCAGTGTTGGTTAGGGAAAGATTCCCTATGTTTACTAAAAATAGGAGATCATGGAAATGATTTCTACCAGATCTCTATTCATCCAGGTAAGAGCGGGAGTTACCTTTTCTTATGTGGGAATGTGGGTAGAGAGGATGTGGTATTTGATTTTTAGGGTTTAGTTAGGTCTTAGTTAGTTATTGCAACATACTAAGAATAGACTTAGGGTGAGATGGCTAGGTGAGGTGTCTAGGTGAGGTGGTGGGGTGGGAATTATCCTAATTAGGATAATTAAATAATAAATATTGTGAGGACATGAATTAATTAAATTAAATTAATTTAATTAATATTGGTGTGGGGTGCAAGGTGCCATGTTAGGTGAGTGTGTTCAAGTTGATTATTTAATGAGGGGTCAAGGAGAGTGTGACCCAATTTTGATGTCTACATTTTCCCCCTTTTTATTGCGTAGCTTGTATTGGTAAGCGACGCTGACAAAAATTAGATGTGGTTGCCCCATGTGTGGGTGAAGGTGATCCCCCTCAAACTAGGAACTAATGTGGCAGAAGACATAATCGATAAGTGGTTTGATAAAAGGTGAATGTGATGAAGAGGAATGTGGATAAGGAGGGTAAGGGGGTAAAGTTCCAATTAGGTAATCCAGGTAATAGGCTAGGGTCAAAGGTAGTAATAGTCAAATGCATGCACACGTCTAAACTGTAACACGGTACCAGGTTGAAGAGCATGCAAACTCTACATTTTCTAACGTTGATAGGTTTATCCAAACAAGGTTGAGGTGATTATGGTATCCAAGCTATAGGATATGGTGTGGAAGCACTTCGCAGGTCAGGTGCAGGAACATGTAGGTATGTTTCGGTACACCAAAGGTTGGGTCAGGATAAACAGTCACAAAAAGAGGCAAGGTAAGGTCATTAGGTCAAACAACATGGGTTATAGTGTCATAAGGTATAGCAAGCACATGAGTTTATAGGTCACTAACAATGTTCCAAGTCCAAGTAGCTAGGTCACAACACTGATAGGGCTGAGGTATGGGTAAAATAAAAAGTCCCAAAATGCAATTAAGGACAAGTATAGGTAAGATAGACATGGAGGTTGGTTGCAATAAGGGTGGGTAAGGTCAAATGATGGTTGGGTTGGTTAAGTGGGGTCCACAATGGGCAAAGGGTATGGAAAGAATAGGCATGGATTAAGTCAGGTTGACTTAAGTATGGTTGAGTTGAGTTTGGTTGAGTTTTTAATTCATTAATTTCTGCAATCAATGATGATTTGGATCATTTTTATATGTGTTGTAGTAAAATGCATGATAATGGTAGACATAATGAATGTATGAGTGATGATGGTAAAGATGTGACGCAATTGTATTTTGTTTGGTTTAATTTCCAATTATTGATATAAAAAGGAAACTAACTACGGTAGAATGTGACTAGGAAAGGGGGAGAGGGAATTGGTTAGGGTGGAGAGTGGCTGAGCTAACCTCCAAGGGCCCCATGCCCTCAGAGTACTACCTACATAGTCCCAGTGAAAAGGGACCTCAGGCCGATGTAGTTCTCCCATAAGCTAGGGAAGATTAGGGTGAAATAGTGGAATGGTATGATAGGTGTTAGGCATGGGTGATGTAGGTCATAAGCATGATTGAGTTTAGGTTGTAGGTATGATTTATTAATTGTTAAATACATGTACCGAGGATCTGGTCATGTATGGGATAATCAATTGGTAATGAGGAAGGTGAATGGTAAGAGGTGGTAAAAGAGTTGCTTAATTGATAAGAACCCTGATGAGTCTACCATACCCTAGATGGGCTTATGAACGTAAGACCCTACAAGCCTTACATAATGTACTATTTTAAGGGTGAAGAAAATTCACATGATCACAAAATTTCATGTTTGCAGCAAGTCCCTTGAGTAACGAGGAATTTAGGTGAGAAATACAAGGAGGTGAGGATGAGAGGTTTAGAGTAACTTAGTGTACGACGATGTGTATTTTGGAACAAGAAATCTAGAATCTAAAATAGGCAATTCCATGACAAAAATTTTATCTTTTCTTTTTCTTGCTTTATTTTGTAATAGACTGATTAATGTGGGAAGTCTATATGGGATGAATATATTATCTCCTTTAAGTCTTTGTGAAGCTTATCGATGTGGGAAGCTTCTGAATATTTATTATATTTTTTTAATGACAGTATATAGTTGTCCTTTGAGTGAGAAGTCTATTGATAGTGGTAGAATATGGAGAAGAGAGGTCCCTTTTGAGGGGGTCATCTTTTTCTGGAAGTTTGACTCAAGGAGTTGTATCCCTATTTGTATTTTAGACATTTAAGTCATGGACAAGATTATAGAGGATCATTAGATTCTTTTTTTAGAAGATAAGAGCATAGTACACAAATATTAACTATGAAAGAGGTGGTTTCAAGTGATGAACAACCATGGGATTCCATGTTGAATAAGATGAAAAGTATCCATGAGAATCATGCTATGAAAAGAGTTGTGGTACTCATATTGAAGAAAAATCTAAAAGGTGACGGGTAATCACATGATTCTTTTTTAGTCATGGATCCTCAAAATGGGTAATAATAGAAGGTGAACAATGCTCAAGGGATGAGTGACCAATTGACAGAAAGTGATAGAGGACTTGATATCAACAATAAAATGGTCGAACATGCAAGGCATTAAAGGGCTCAGGTTCGGGTTTACCTTCGAGTGAAGATAAATGATAAGCACCTGATCCATAGGCATGGGTGATGATATAGGGTCCAAGCCAATTAGGAGAAATTTTTCCCCATTTACTTTTCTCCTCTTTGGTTACATGTTGATTTTTCTTCACGAAGAGGTCACCAACATCAAAGGTTTGTTTGTGAACACATTTTTCATAGGTATGTTTGATACGTTTTTGGTAGATTTGGAGATGGTCTAGGGCATTGAGACAACGTTCATCTAATAATTAAAGTTGTGCTAAACGATCTTGGTGAAATTCATCATTGTTGAGCATTTCTTGTAGTGAGATGTGGAGGGATGGAGTCTGGACTTTGAGAGTTAAGAAAGCCTCAGTACTATAGACCAAAGAAAAGGGGGTGGCAGTAGTTGAAGTGTGAATACTAGTGCAGTAATCCCACGAGGTGAATAGAATGTGCGCATGCCAATCCTTCCCAGTATCATTAAACACCTTCATAAGAATTTTGTTCAAGGTTTTATTAGTTGATTCGGCTTGACTGATGGTTTGCGGGTAATAAGGTAATGAGAAACTAATGGATGCCAAAAGCATCGCATAGTTTGTGTAGGGTTTTGTTTATGAAGTTTTTTCCATTATCCGTGATAATGTGGTGAGGAATGCCAAAGTCATAGATGATGTGATGGTTGATGAATTCACATATTTTCGTGGCTTTAGTGGAAATCAAGGGAATGGCTTCTACCCATTTAGTGTAATATTCAGTAGCGGTTATGATCCATTGGTGGCATTGTGAAGAATGGGGGTTGATCTCACCGACAAGATCCAAACCCTACTGAGAGAAAGGCCAAAGGTATCGCGCGACCTATAAGGCATGAATAGGGGTGTGATGGAGATTAGCATGATGCTAGAATTTTACATAGCGTTTAACATAATTACAACAGTCGCGGTTCAGGGTTGGCCAGTAATAGCCTAGGTGAAGAATGTGTTTTGTAATAGTGAGACCACTAAAGTGGCCTCCATAAATCCCATCATGGACTTCCTTAATTGTGTAAGGAATTTTAGAACTGGTAAGCCATCACAAGAGAATTCTGTCGAAACCACATTTGTACAAGAGACCACCCATGATGACATAATGTGAGAAACTTTTAAGGAAGGCACATTATCCATTACAAGTGAGATTGGTGGGTAAAATGGAGAGGGAAATATTGTCTATGTATTGCTTATACCAAAGGTCACTTGGGTCAATAACAACGGTTCCAATAGAGTAAACTTCATGAGGCAAATAAGAGGGTGATTGTAGTCTTTGTATGATGACAAAGATTTTAGATTCAGTGGGTGAAGAAGGTATCAAAGAAGCCAAGCAGGCCATGGTATCTAAATATTTATTGGTAGAACGTGGGGTGGTTTGAAGGGCATAACAGTCAAAGGTGGTCAAAAGTATGTCCACATGATGCTTATACTTTTGAAGTATCTCATTACAACACTGGTATATACCATTGACTTGGTTTATGACCAACTGAGAATCACCAAAGATGTTGATTGACTTAACATTTAAGGCATAAGCATCCTAGAGACCCAATACGAGTGCTTCATATTCATCAATATTGTTTATACAATAAAAATTGAGTTTGAAAGACAAAGGCATAGGTTCACCATCAAGCGGAATGAGGATAACACCAGCCCCACCCCCACTCTGACACTTGGAGCCATTGAAGAAGAGTGTCATTTGGTAAGCGGGTTCATCCAAGGAGAGGGCAATAATAGACTCATCTAGAAAGTCGAAGTTAGAGGGTTGATTCTCGAAAATGGGTGCATTGGCCAATTGGTCAATGATAGTTTGACATTTGATGGACTTTTGATGGATGAATTCGAGGTCGAGGTCAGCCAGAAGCATAAGAGAGTGTGTGGCACGTTAATTTTGATAAGGTTTGGCATACATGTAGTGTAATGGGTCAGTATTAATAATTTTGAAGGTTTTGTGGTTGAGTAGGTAATGGCGGAGTTTAGTGGCGATGAAAAATAAGGGTAGGAAAAGTTTTTCAGCATGGGTATATCTAGTTTTGTAGTCAAGAAGGGTATTGTTTATGTAATAAAATTCTTGCTGTCGGTGTTGGTCATCGCGATGAGCGAGCATGGTACCTAGAGAATGGTTAGTGGCGGAAATATATAGGTAGAAGGGCTTTTCATCCTTAGGAGGAATGAGCACTGGTGGTTGAAGTAGGTATTATTTCAAGGCTTCAAAGTCTTTATGGCAGTCATCATCCCATTTGAATGAAACATATTTCTTGAGAAGATGATGGAATGGTTGAAAGCAGTCATAAACCTAGGAAATAAAACAACGAATTGATTACAATTTTCCTTATAGGCTGTGAAGTTGATGGAGATTAGTGGGTGGTAGAATTTCAAGGATAGCCTTGAATTTAGTAGGATCGAATTCTATACCACGTAAAGAAATGATGAAACCTAGGAGTTTCCCTGAAAGTACCGCATAGACACTTTTTTTGGTTGAAGATGAACACAATATTTGATGAGGTGGTCAAAGATGACTTTAAGAATGGGTAGGTGCTTAGTTTGATGTTTGGATTTGGTAAGTAGATCATATACATAATCCTCTAATATGTGATGCATGATGTCATGGAAGATGTAAGTCATGGCCCGCTGATATGTAGCACCAACATTTTTGAGACCAAAGGGCATGAATCGATAGCAGAAAGTCCCTCATGGGGTGATGAAGGAAATCTTGTGTTGATCCTTGGGAGATAGTAATATTTGATTGTAGCCTGAGAAACTATCCATGAATGATAAAATTTCATGGCTAGCAGTAAGATCAACTAGTTGGTCAATGCCTGGTAGTGGGAAATCATCTTTGGGATAGGTGAGGTTGAGGTCATAGAAATCTATGCAAATGCGGAGTCCCCTTGTCACTTTCATGACTAGAACGATGTTAGAAATCCATTGGGGATAATCAATGGGTAGAATGAAGGTGTAGTGCCCACTTCCCTTTGACACCTTTGATGCTTATTTTGATATTGTGATCACATTATAGACATTACTATGTTTTGATTTAGTATGTTGTTAGACATTTGATCATGGATTATTGCTAATCTTGATTTGGATTATGATGCATGATGATTATTAGAGACACCTTATATGTGGATGATGATATATTATTTGACATGGATGTTTTATGGATGTTGTTTGGACATGTGATTTTGGATATTATGAGTTGATCTAGAAAATGGATATTATATGATGATGATATAAGTTGTTAATATAAATTTGTATGCAAATGATGTTAGTTGTTACTTTGATGTTGTTGTGATTCACATATTAGATGATTTTGTGATTTTAATTGTATCATATTGGATGTTCTGATATGGCCACAAGGCTGAAGGAGGTATTTGTATTTTGTAGGTTAAAAATATCACAACAAAACATCAGGGGATCGGAGACCAACCACAATGGAATTCTAGGTGAATTTGACAAGGTCACCATGGCAACTTGTTTTATTGTGTTGTGTGTTGTTTTGTTAGGGATTCCCATGGGGGGGGGGATCACCTTTATATGTGACTATGGGTTTATGTATTTTATTAATGAGTTTCTTTTATTATTGTTGTATGTATTTTATTAGTAATGTGTTCATTTCTTTTAATTAATTAAAATGGTGATAGATTAATGTGAGAAATCATATGGTTAAAATTTAAATAAATCAAATTAGGATTTGGGAAAGTAATTATAAGAAGTTGTTGGCTTGTTTGTATTTAATTTGTAAGGGATGTGTAAGTTGTGTAAGAGTTTGTGTAAGTCAATATTTTTGGAGTAAGAAATACTCCACCTCCTTGGAAATTCGAATTTGTCCTTGGGGGCTATTTTTGGAGGCTTGTGGGACAAGTAAAACTTGTCCCATGCCTCTAAATTTAATTTACCAACCATACTTATGGTTGGAGAAGTGATTTTTGACTTTTATAATGAATTTTATTAATCATGTTGCATGTGTTTTAATTACACTCTCTTACATTTTATTTAATTTGTTGTCCCTTGAGGTGTGGGATTTTTGGAGTGTGCAAGTAACTTGTCATATTTTCACCCACCTCTTTATTGTGCTTTGGATAATGAAGATTTTGTCTTTTGTGTTTGGATTTGAGAATGTGTGATGTGGTATCCTACATGGATCCACATTATCCTTTTCTTTTCCCTCTTCTATATAATTCAAACTCTTACCTTGTTTTGGGGTTGTTGAATCATTTTGCAACTTCTTTGGGGTGGACATTTTCTTGTGTTGGAGCTCTTGACTTTTGGAAGGAAGTTTGGAGAAAACTTTGAATGCTTGGGAGATTGCTGTTTTGGACTATGTTTTTGGCATTTGAGAGCTTGTTGTTGGAACGCAAAAGCTACCATGGAGAGGTAGGCGTTTAATTCCTTCTTTTATTGCTGTTATTTTCTTGTTGTGTTGTGTGAATGATGCATGTTTTATTTTATTTGTTGGCTGGTTGGGTAGACTACCATAGGAATGGTGTAGGAGAAGGCTATGGGGAATCCATGTGGGGGGCATAAGGGAATGCCATTGGCATCATAATTTTGTGGAGGGATTTTGGGTTTGGGATCCACCATGGAAAATAAATAGCTTGCATTTCTTACTTTGTGGGGGGCATAAGGAAATCTGTGGGGGGGCATAAGGAGGGATTTGTGGGGGGCATAAGGATATGTATGGATGAAATTTATTGGTGGTTTGTTATAGGTGGATGCCCAATTCCCAATTGGGAGGTGTAAGCAGCTTCCCCCATAGACCTTTCTCCTTTGGCTTGCATGATCAAGCCTTATTTTTGTTTTGACTATTTTCAATTGCAGTTATAAACTATTGTTTTGTGTTGAACTGTGTTTTATAATTGAATTATGCATGTTTGAAAGAATGTTGTGTGTTGTGGAAGCCAGTTGTTGCCATGGGTTGAATCACACATGTTATTATATTTTGGTTGGGGCTCGGGGGCCAATGATGAAGGAAGGCTTCTCCTTTCATTGGATGTCTTGGTTGGGTGGAGAGCGTTGCCTTTCCCCCTCTTTTGTTGTGATCAACTTGGAGAAAAGAGAAAATGTGCATGTTGCTGTTCTGGAGCAAAAGAAAATACAGTTTAACAGTCCCTTGTGAAACAAATTTATTTGTAATCCTTTCCCACGTGATGTGGATGAAATTGTATATGCATTTTGTGAAGAAATGATGTATGTAATTGATTATGAAGTATACATTTGAAATGTGAAAGACACTTACATTCTGCTCTGTACATTGGAAAGAAATAAATTGAATGTTATTATTCAACATTTAAACATTGTTTATATGTAAAGTATATAATTTGGAATTACATTTGAAAATTGGAAATTAAAATTGGAATTTCTCTTATATGGAAAATGGAAAAAAGAGATTACAAATTCAATGCTTCATTGTATTGTTTGCAAAAGAGAAAGTTGGATCTCTGTTTAGATGATTGCTGGAAGAAGAAGCACTTAAGTATGTACGTGGATTATAATGTTTCCTTATTTTGTATCTCTTGGAAATATATGAAGAAAATGTGGAAATCAGTATTTTCTTGGAAATTTAGCTTTCAGAAATGCATTTGTTTATAAATAACTGAATGTATTGGATTAGATTAGAAAATGAAATGCCATACTTGCATAATGAAAAATTAGATGGATCTCCTTCAAGAAGATTTGATCTCTTGTAAAAATTAAAACTGGCAATGAATTTAATTAAAATGCACAGTTCAGACCTGCACTTACATAATCAACTTGGAAATTGATATAATTTAGCATGTTAAGTATCATCAAGGAACTCAAATTGACAAAGAAGACTTAAGAAAACAATTTAAAACATTGCAAAATCAGAACCCCAATCCCTTCCTCAGTCGTTTTCTGTCAATTGTTGGACAAAATTCAAATTGGAAATCAATTGAACAAATTTACCTTCCCTAAAACAATTTAAATCCTTCCTAGATCAATTATCCATGTCTGTTTGGCATGTTGAGTGAAGGAGGAGATCCAATTTAATCAAATTTGAAAGATGGAAATTACCAGTTTGCTAATTAAAAGCCTGCAGATCATTTTTGTAAAAATTGAACCCTTAAACATTATCAAAATGTAAAATTTATGTTTCCTATGCAAAGAGGGCATCGAGAGAGCTTTCCAGAAAGTCCTTGTTTTCCCAAAAATGAGATTTCTAGCTCAAGTTATGGCACTTTGAATTTTTCTCTGCCTTGGCGGGAAAAATTGGAAAATTTTCCCTAGTCGGGCCCGCGGCCCGAAAAATTCCCATTAAAATCCTTAGGAAAATTTTAAAATTTTGGTTCGGGAAATTTTTTGAATTTTCCTCCGCCAACCCACAGCCAATCAAAGGCTGCCACGTGTCCTCACGGGGCAGCGGCGGAGGAGTGACATCATTTCTGCCCTTAGACCTTTTAAAAATTTTGGAAAATTTTTCCATTTCTCCCCGCCAGCCCGCGGCCCATCACAGGGTTGCCATGTGGTAGCTTTGGGTGCTAGCGGAGGGGGCGGAACCCTCGCGAACCCTTTTCCTTTTGAAAAATGTTTGATTTGGAAAAATTTCATAATAACCTTACCCCGCGGCCCCGCACTCCCGCCCTCGCCTCGAAGTCAGACTCTTCCATGGACGCGTGGACCCGCACGTCAACCTTCTTACCCCTTTTTCCCCTTTGGCAGTTGTTAGCTAATCAACCCCAGCCACTCCATGCCTTTCCCTCTCTCTTTCATCCCCGCGTTAATGGCTCGTTGAGTGCCACATGTCCCTGGAGGACCCGCAGGTGCGTGGGCGTTGTTTTGTTTTCTTTCTCCCTTTGGGCAAAATGGTGCAAACTCTCCCACCGCCCCGCCCTTCCTTTCTTCCTTGTTCTGGCGATGAATCAGAGGCCGCCACGTGTCCTTGGAGGACCTGCGGAGGCACGGGCACAAATAGGAATTTTCTCCCATGCAAGGAAAAATCCCAAACACCGCCCCACGACCCGCCAACCTGAAATTTGCCTCTTCCCCCCTGCTTGACACGTGTCCCCTTGGGGAAAATTTGACCCCTAAACTCCACTTGTTCATATCTTGAGTTTCTAAGGAGTTAGGAGGAATTATTTATATCATCGGAAAGGTGATAAAATTTCCTATCCAATGGGAATGATTTAGGGAAATTTTGAATATGTTAAGTATGAGGAAAATCAAGTTGAAACTATGAGCCTATTTGAAAGTGGGTATGGGGGTAAATTACTCCCTGAACCTAACTGAAACTTCTAACCCTAAAATTTGGACCATGAGACCTTAATAATTGCTAATCAATAGGAAAAGTATGTCCTAGTAGAAATTAGAATTGTTCCGGAACTTGATCAGTGGCAACTGTTGTCATTGCAACTTGGTTGTAGACACTTCTAATTAAAAAAAATTATTCCATAATTTTCTAACTAACCCTAGGTTGTTCCTTGGGTCTCAAGTGGTTATTTTAATGAGCATCATAGAAGGAAACTGAGAGAAGGAGCTGAAGATCTTCTTTCACTAGAAGATCAATGTGAGGATGTATTTTCCGTAGCTTTGTTTGATAGGTTTGGCATCAGGAATGGTTACGATGTTGTGAACCATGATTTTTGGGTCGATACCAGGCATACTCAAAAAGGACCAAGAAAATAAATTGCTATGGTTCCGAAGGAAAGAGGTGAAGCGTTCCTGTTCATTAGTGTATAAGGATTGGATGATCTTTAGAATGTGCAGGTCATCCTGAGTATTAATGTTGATTTTGATGGTTGATTCATTCACATGGTTTGTGTCTCAGAGGGTAACGACTAGTGAATATAAGAGTCTTCTGAACTAAGGTAGGTGAGGATGGACTCATCGTCCGAACATTGAATGACGTTAATTAAAGGTGTATCATTGTCAATCATGTCAGGATACAGGAATGGAAGAGAAGAAGGAGCCTCACCATCGTGTTGATAGGTCAGCGGTCCCAGGGAAATGATATTTACGAAAAAAAAAAAAAGTTAGGAGGTATAGATTCAGGATCTATGGACTCTGTGGGTGAGGATGGTAATGTGGGTGAATGAGAGGGGGAAGATTTCTCATCCTAAATAAGGTCAATGCGAACCTTCTTAGAAGATGGAGCATCAAAACCAATGCCACTACGCTCATTGTGTTTACGAGAGGTACAGGAGATGACAATGTGGCGGATGTGTTCATAAAAGCCGAAGCCAAATCCTTTCCATGCGCACCGGTGGAGGAAAGTGTGAGAGAAACAGTGGCTAGTGAGGGAGTGTAGCTTGATGGAAAATGGTTGGGTTTGGGATGGAGGTTTAGGTTTATAGGTGGCCATATCAAGTCCCCCATACGTTAGATTGGTGTGAAGGTGGGGAGGGCCATAAGGGAAAATGTCACCAATGCGAATGTTGTAACTGGGGTGTTGACACAAATTATCGTACTCTTGTGGGGTGAGGAATATATCAATATTGTATAGACAGTATTCCCCTAGAGTGAGGCGTTAAAAAACACCTTCTAAGGTATCGGTAGTTGGTATGTGGGTAGCGGGTATAGATGGCTCGTTAGATGAAGGGGAGAAAGGGGCGCTAGCGGTAGAGGCTACAACTGCATTAGGGATAGTGAGGTTAGACGCAACAGAAGTAGTGGCAATTTTGGTGGATGGGATCATGGCTGGAGGTGAAGTGGTTTTGGTGGCGGATGCCTTGAATGGTACAAGAACATCAATGGGTCGATATAGCATGTTACAGGTCTTGAAAGGTGAGGACTCGGCAGGGATGGTGTAATTATGTCCCTCGTGTTCAAATTTTAGGCATCGATGTAACGTCGTAGGGACACAACCCATAGCACGAATCTAAGGTCGGCCAAGCAGCAAGTTATATTGGAACCCCCCTTATAGGATATAGAAAAGTACCAGGATGGTGTGGGGTCCTACGCGGACATGGAGAACAACGGTACCCAGTGTAGAGGTCATGACGTCATTGAAGGAACGTAACATAACAGGGTTATTATGCATGCAATTGGTAGGTATTTGCATTTGGCCATACGCATGGGAGGAGATGATGTTAATGCTAGCACCACCATCGATCATAGTGCGTCGAATGCGTATATTATCGATAAAGATGGAGATGAAAAGAGTGGGTTCGGGGTCATCGGACTGGAAGGGAGTGATCTCTTCATCTACAAAACTGAGGGCAGCCACTTGGCAAGTGGGTGAAGGTGTAGAGGAAGGTAAAGACCTAGTGAGAGAGGCTATATGGTGAGGGGTAATGATGGAGGCTATGGGTGTGGGGTCATTTGGTAAGACTTCGATAGATTAAAGGACCTCCGTGAGGGCTTGACGATGTGACTCTGAGGTCTGGACGAGGTCATCTAAAGACATTTTGAGGGGGGATTGGTGTAGTTGTTTTAGGATTGTGTGATGTGTGACCCCATCGGAAATGGGATATGTAGGACCTCTAATGATGACTTTAGGTGTGGGTGCGAATGGTATATTGGGTACAGGGTTGCTTGATGGGCCAGTTTCTTTCTCCTTGCCCTTGTCTTTCTAAGCAAGGGTGGTAATGTTGATCATGTTAATTTGAGGGGAGGTGGATGAAGAGGGTATGTCATGGAAGGTATAACGGCAAGAGGGACAAAACCCTAGTGTTGGATACGAGCCTTGTGAGATGAGTAGGGCACATTGGCATTTGGGTGGTGATTTGGCCAACTCTCTTATGTGGACCATGTTAATTTCGAATCTCAGGGATGGCTCTAAGAGTTATGGGGATGGATATTTTGGTCACTCAGTAGGCAATGAGGGAATATCTGTGGAAATTGGTGATGGTGAAATGGGTTCCTCATCAAGAAGATCATCATCATCGAAGTTTTCTTTAGGAGGACACAATTGGACAAGAGCAGTTTTCAAAGCCTTATAATTCTCTACATCATGTCCTAGCACACGATGGTAGGCGCAAATTTTGGTTTCATCAAACCCTTTTGGTTTGGGTTTGAGTGGATCGTAAGGTCTAAGAGTTGGTAATGTGATGACAGACATTTTGAGGAGGTTGGTTAGGATTTTGACGTAGGATCCTACTAATGGATCACAATGGGAGGTGAATGTGGGTTTGGGTACATGTGTGGCTGACTGTGGAGGAAGAATCTTTACACGAGGGGGGGTAGGTTGGGCTACTAGTTTGGTGTGTGGTGTGGTCTTCGGTGTTGGTTGTATCTGTTTGGGTAGGGGGATGGTAGATGAACTGGAAATAGAAGGTGTGGTTGGTTTAACTACCTTATTGGAGGGTAGCTTATTTTTGGATTTAGGTTGCATCTTCTTGGGTAAAGGTGATACGGGTGCATGAGATGTGAAGGGAAAAGTGGATGGTGGAAGAGGGAAAGTTACTCATGGGGGTAAGTGGAGGTAGGTGGTGTGGGTTGGGCAGGAGGCTTGTGTGAAAGAGAAGGAAGTGTCATGGGTAGTGAAGAAGTTATTGACGGTATTGGAGGTATGGGTGGTAAGAAGGTTATGGGTGAGGGCAGAGGTTATGTGGGTCACTTGGTTATATTAGATGTCTGTGATGGGGAAATGGGTCGTTGCGTTCTTGGTTTACTGGTGGACGGAGGTTTCTTGGCCAGGGTCGAGGGGTGAGGTCTTAGGATGGACGAAAAGAGTGAAGGTGATAAGGGTATGGTTGGCGAGGTTGGGGCATGAGATCTAGGAGATTGGATCTTCTTTTTAGGGGCCGGGTCAAGTTTGGTGTTAGTTTTGGAAGATGTAGCTAAATCTAATTTGATGGGTGGGTGAGTAAGGCTAGATGTTGGTATGACCCCTAAGGTAGTGATAGGTTTAGGAAAGGGAGATGATATATGCGTGGGTTTTGGTGTAGATGCATGTTGGGCTATGAACATAGGTGTGAGTTGGGCCATGAGTGATTTTGTGGAAGGTATTGCAATAGTTGTGGTTGTATTTGGTTTGGTCGATCGAAGCACTTTTGGATAAATAGTGGAGGTGTCAGTAAGCGACAACTACATTTGTGTTGAAACAAGAAGTAGAAGACATCCCCAAAGTAAGGCTCTATCAACATAGTATAGGTGATCAGCCAAGCATGAGAATGGTACTGTTGTAACTGGAGCTGACGTGGACTGAGTGGAAATCCCCATAAAATGTGTTTGAGATACAGGGAAATAGCTAGCCTCGGACTTTGTGGGTAAGAGAGCCAAAATCATATCAACGAGATATTGAAGGTCTAATGGTGAATAGTCGTCTATAGGTGTTGGTACTTCTGTAGTATCCTCCATGGGTAGAGGAGAGGACGGGCCAGACAAAGTGGGATTTCCTTGCGTTGGTGTAGGCAGTGGACCTGCATCTTCTATGAGTAGGAGAGGTGTCACTAACAACTGCTCAAAATTTTGAGGGGTCAAAGGTGGCATGTTGATGATAGGCTCTTCCACGGGTGAAGGGGAACATGAAATGGGTTCCTATGTTGGTAGAGGAGAAGATAAAATAGATTCTAGTGCAGGTAGGGGAGCACAAGCTAAGATTTCATCTATGGAAGGAATATGAGGCAATTGGGAAGCAACTAGTATATCGTTGAAAATGGCATGGATGTCATGGACATTGTTATCATTGTTTGAGGTATCACCAGCTTGGTTGGAATATGGGACATGATTAGGGAATGGCTTATTGAAGATGTGTAGGTTTTGGTTAGCGGGTGAATTCGGGCTATCCAAGACTAGATCTTCGTTGTCTGTCATTTCTTGGATGATATTCTTGAAGGTGATGTAGTTATTGTTGCTATGACCTTTGACACAATGATAGTTGCCAAAGTCGTGTTCCTTATACCACGCAGGTATAGGTCACTTAGGGTCAAAACCAGTATGTGGTTTTATAGGTGGAAGGGTAATGGCACCAGCCTTAACAAGCTTTTCCAAAATAGAAGAATAAGATTCTCCTAGGGAAGTGTACTTTCACTGTTCTTGTCTGAACTGGAAAGCTTGGATAGTAGAGAGATTAGAAGGGGGTTTGGCTAGGTTTGATTGATGAGGGGGACCAGCTTTGAGAACTACGGAATTAGCAAACCCTTTGGGCTTTGAATAGTTGTTTTGGGGTTTCAAAGATGAAGAATCATCATTTGATTTGAACGTGATGTTCTTGTTACAAAGTTGAATCTTCTTTTCTTCGATAGCACGAATTTCCAATTTCCGTGCCATAGCGAATGCCTCGTCGAAAGTGCGAAAAGTTTGCACCTATAAGGTTGGTGAGATGTGTCTAGCACATGCCCGAGTAAATAGTTCTATAAGCTCAATTTGAGGTAATTAGATTGTGAGTTGGTTAATGAGGTTGCGCGAACAAGCGACGAAGTCAGCCATAGACTCATTGTCATACTATCATGTGGAATAAAGATCTATCATGGTAACTTTCTTAACAACGTTGATGGAGAAGTGATCTAGGAAGGCTTGGGCTACTTGATTGAATGAGTAAATGGAATGTCTTGGTAGTCCACTATACCATTCCAATGTAGGTCCTGTCAGGGACATTGGGAAAGTCCTCAAAAGTAAAGTGTCATCACGAGCAATCAGGGTAACACCCATGTTTAAAGGACCACAAATTTTGCCACGAACCTTCTTTTCTATTGAAGCAGTTGAATTTTGGAATTTCCCAATGTATGAGGTATGGTCAAATAGGAATGGAGGAGTGAATAGGCTCGTTACAAATTTCATCATAGGTGAGGGAATTGCGTGAGCCAAAAACCGATGCTTCTAGTGTCTGCATCTTTTCCATCATCAACTTGATGAGGTCATTAGTAGGTTGTGATGGAGGCACACCTCCTGTGGCATGAGGAGGTGGATAATGAACCTGATAGGGAGGTTGAGAATAAGGAACTGACATAGAAGGTACATATCCAGAATGGGTAACAGACAAGATAGGGGGTTGTTAATTGTAGGTGTATGTAGGTTGGATGGTTGTCGTGACTCTGGTAGCGATTGAGGGTAGTGTTTGTGGGATGGAGAGGATGAGATTTTTGGAATGGTGTAGGGATCACCGACACCACGAGAGGTTGTGTTGCAATGGGTATTTGTGAGATAATGGGTGCAAATTGTGTGATGGTCTAGGTGGTAGATGAGGGGACAACAGATATGACAGACGTGAGGGAAATTTCAGATGCAGTGGTCATAGCGGGTATGGGTCCTAGCTACAAAACTACTGAGGGTGAAGCAGGTGAGGGTAACACCGCATTATTAGGGGTTGATGCAGTAGCAGGAATAAGGGCAGGAGAGATTCTTATAGGCATGTCCTATATCAACTGACCAGAGGAGTCTCGGGTGGAAGAGTGGGAAAGGTAGAACTGTAAGGCCGCGGGATTCTAATCAAGGAGTCATGCAAACTATTCATTTCCTGTAGCAATGGTGGTAGGTAAGGTTGGATCCATGATGATAGGATGGAAGGCAGTGAGGGACTAGGTGGGAGTGGTTGATGACTAGCATAGAATATGAGGGCATTAATCTGGCTACGAGTCAGCACCATGTGAACAGTGTTGACCTGGTAAGACTGTATTTTGTAGATGACACAGAAAATAGTAGAAACAAATAATAATGGGGTCTAGGAGGTGAATCTGGTCAATGTCTAGATTTTGAAAAATCAAACACAAGAAACTGACGATGGTCAGGTTGACCGGTGATGGTTATGGGCAAACCGATGACGGTCAGGATGACCAGTGACAGTTGGGGCAATACCGATGATGGTTTTTGAAATAAATACCAGTCACTGTGGAAGAAAACTAGTCTCAAAGAATGAAGTAGGAATGTTGGATTTGTATTGGTGAAACTGTGTATAACAATATCACTAGGAGATAAATGTGATGATGCCCTGAGGGCTAGAAACAAAACAGAAGCAGTGGTGAAAGTAATCTAGGTAAAGTAACTAGAAATCTAGAATCTGACACTAGTTAGGGTTTAACCGATGACGATCAAATGTGAACCGACGACGGTCGCTGGACCAACGTCAGTGACTGTGAAATTAGAAAGAAATGAAGAAAATTGGTTTTTTGAATTAAATTAAGTGAAGAATCAAACTCAAAAACCTAAAAATGAGGATATGGGGCCCTGGCACACTCAAACAAAGTCAGAATACTCCAACTATGATGGTGGAGTGTGCAAGGAAGAAGAAAAATGGAGAGTCGTAGTCTCACACCTCAAAACACAAACCAAGAAAAATGCTAAAAAAAGCACGATCCTAATAGTGATTTTCTTATGTTTGTTTAGCTTATGCTATTTAGGACTGACTATTTGTTTCAACTGATTGAAACCCTGTGACAGCCCCTACCAAAATAGAACAAGATTAAAAAAAACACTTACGTAGTACTTTGAAGAACATGATGATGATATCCTTGTAATGTAAGGAGTTGATTAGTCCTCCTCGTCACTTCTAGTTGAGCACAAGAAGTGGACTCTAGACACAAGTGATCATGTTACTAAAACTGAAAGTGCTATAACCATGAGGACTCGTCACACGATGCAACAGTACCAAAAAAAATCCCACCTTGGTCCATCATGCAGTGCTATAATACCCAAAATTTAATATTAACTTAGAATACCAAAAAAAAGGGGTAATAGGCCATCTCCAGGGTAGTGACCATGCTCTGAAAGTGCTACTCATCACAAGGTGGCATAATGCCAACAAAGTGGTATGCCAGTCCAACAGAGGGTGATAATATCGAAAATTAATTTTTATATGGGTGTTTCACAGTTTTCTTTACCTTTTCAAAATGATGAAACGGATAAGGGTAAGGGCCAAGGAGGAATACCTATTAAATGTTGGTCAGATTGATGGTTGTTGCACATGATCTAACTTCTTGATCCACAACTGAATGTGAGAGCTTCCTTTATGCTAGGAGGAACTACCTGTAATAGACAACAAGACCACAAACAGATAGTAAAATGATATATGATAGTGGACTGCCTAGCGTATGCTAGTTCCGGGAAGTGTGATACTTCCTAAATAGTTTTCAATCCAATGTTTAAAACAAGTTAATGTGAGAAATAGACAAATTCCTATTGTAGTTTATATGATTTAGGTATCTCATTAAAGTACAATAAGCAAATCCAATCACAACAGGCTAGGCTATAGTTGGATCTGAAAGGTGAGGTATATGTCAAGCTTCTGGAGCTAGTCAAGATCTAATTATGGGTTATTTAGGTCAACTGGGTGGGTGATTGTTGGGTCTGTTCTTGGTCAAGGTGTAAAACACAGAGACCGAAGTCGGCTAAATGTGGCCAATGTCGGTTTAGGTAGAACCGATGATGATTGTGGATAATCATCGTCGGTATGGTCGAGGTAAAAGAAACTCAAAATAGATTAAATGGCAGGGGTTATATGGGGTCAAATAAATTTTGGGAGAGTGAATGGGGAGGTCTGTAGAGATCTTAGGTATGCTCAGAAGTATACATTAGGTGAGGATAGGTTATTTGGTGATATGGGTGAAGGGATATTTAGGTTCATAGGAAATTGGGTGATGAAGCAATAAGCATGCAAAGAATAGATTAATAACAGGAGTAATAAAGATTACTAACTAAAATAAACCATACTGATTAGGGCCATACTTACTGTGTTAAGGACCTGATGGCTGGAGTGGTGGAGATGGTTGATCGAAGAATACGTGTATGGTCCTGTAGCGGTGATTTCCTGGAGTGCTCTCGTGAATGCAATGGCTCTATGATTGATCCTGGTGATGGCTCTGAATGTCTGGATGCGTAAAAGGATGCTTGTTTCACTTCCATACAGCTTTGGTCTCCTTCTTTTCTCTCAAAATTTTCCAACCTCAAAATAAGGTTACCAAAAGGGAATAAAAGGTAACCAACGCCTGTTCCGGGTTGACTGAAGTCAGTTCAGGGGTGACCGACATCAGTTAAGGTGGGATTCCCTAGGTTTACTAAAAATAGGAGATCATGGCAATGATTTCTGCCATTTTGGTGTCTACAATTCTGCCAGATCTCTCTATTCATCCTTAGACACGTTATTTGAAATTCTGAGTATATCAATACCCATAATTTGTAACTAGACTCCCAAAAAAGTGGTATGTCAGTCCAACTGAGTGTTAAGATACCAAAAATTATAAATGGGACTCCAACAAAGTGGCATGTCAATCCAATAGAACATTATAATACCCAAAATTTATGAGTGGACTCCAACCAAGAAGCATGTCAATCCAATTAATACCCAAAATTTACAAGTGAGCTCAAGGACATAAGTGATCATAGGACTGAAAGTTTTATATGCATAAGGAATCATAATGGGTACAATAGCTCCTTCAATGAGCCAATCCAATAGTGTTACATTACCCAAAATTGTATTCAGTTATAATTCTTAAAATTCAAAGGAATAAATTTATGAGTTACAAGTCCACAGAATTCAGAAGAATTCATTACTAGCCTTTTGAGCAACTTCATTGGCTTTCTCTTCTTCTTCTTAAGGTGAGAATAAAGCATTTGTGTGATATCAAAGATGCACCTAGCACCCTCATAACAACTTCCACATATGGTGTTCCTTGGGGGTTTGAACATAGTTTTTATAGTTTTGCAAAGAAAACAATCCATTATATTTGGTAGTTGGGTATTCATGGATTGAACACAATATATAAATGACATGGGTTCTGCTTTACTAAGTTAGAAGTGCCAAAAATGGCATCGGTCATCCAATTCAATGAAAAGATCAGGAATCTGAGAAGGAATTTGAATTCAGTTGAATGTTCACATTGTACTAAATAGTTGCATGTTGAGTTTTTTGAATCTTTGACCTTAGAATTATTAAAATAATATCAAAAAGAGTTGGACCCGCCCAAACCCAAATGGTTATGATTATTTTTTCTTTTGGCTTGGCAAGAATATGGTAAAGCCCACCTATAAATCCATGTAGTATACAAATCATACACATTGTATGGTCTTATATGAAGGAACGATTAAGTTTAAACAATCCATTTACCACAAAAAATACACAAATCATTCAAATTTAGAAAAGTACAAAGATATAACATACTGGGGTTTACTGTCAATAGCTAATCAACAGTACTCAATGTTTACACATGATAACCACCTTCATTGTGATATATCTTCAATTTCACCAGATGGTATCCTTTAGTTGGGAATATAAAATATAAAAAATGCAAAAAAACTGTAAAACATCACAACAACAACCCAAATGAACAAAAACCTATCTAAATGGAGAGCTTGTGGTAAACATAAAAAAGGCTTTTTATCATGTTAGTACTTCAAAGTATTCTCATAAACCTTTTAACCAATTTTTATAACTCATGAAAATTAATATGACTTCTTCCTTATCAATTACCAAGCCAGATTTGTGCACCATAACCATGCAACCTAGAATTTATTTGACAATAAAATCTAATATTTTTAACAACCAATTTATAGAAAAAGTTTATTAACGTGATCTATCAAAAAATACCATATACATTAAAAGTATTGACTTTTTGGTCGTTGAAAACATTCTATCATTATCAAAATTAAATACAATCTCATTCACCCATCCTACAACACCATAATACCTTTACGGTTTAAAAAAGCATAACTTATGTGTCCAATCACCTTCTACAGAGTCGAAATACTTCATTACATAAGGCACAGTTATGATCTGCCTAACCATGTGTTTCTAATATACAAATTCTTTCCAATCCATATGCAGGTACGCTAAATATCTTCTACAACATAGCCATGTGTATTGACAATGACAGTAGCTATGTACAACACATGTTATCTGAATGCATAGAAGACCAACACAAAGGAGGCACACCCATAGATGAAGATACAATTTTTGCAATGCTACTCACACAAAACATTAGAGAAAGCACAACAAGTGTTACAACAAGTAGCCATTTCCGTCGAGGATGACCAAAAAACTAAGAGAGCAATTCTATGTGCAGTACGCTAAACCCACCCCGTAAATAATCAAATTTATCAATTTAAAACTCTGCAGGCCTTCACATGTGTATACCAACAATTCTGGAACATGTAAATATATGTACAGTTCACTGAAACAAAAGGACTTACATTACATAAGAGAAAAAAAATCATACATCCCACTGTCATTTTCAACATGAAGAAATATTTATGTGGTTCCTCCCAATAACTAATGCTTAACACAATCAATACAGATAATCATTTTATAACTATTGCATATATGTTCACCTGATAGTAATGGTAAGAAAATATATTTGTACCAGTTAATTCCAATCTGAAAGTCTCTCATGATAAAACAACAATAACACTAATTAATCATAAATAAATTAAGCCTTACATTGATTATTTTTTGATCCTTTTAGATTGCATTAAATATGTTGCAGAAGCACAATTTTTGTTTAAATAATGTTCTACTCCTTTTCATGATACAAGTACAATATATTATTAGGAAATTATTGATTCCCAAATTCCAAATATGGTCGTGTAAATATGTCTAAAGCATGCATCGGTCCTTGAAGCAACTTATTTATTATATATTAAGATGTTTTCTTTATCTGAATTCCCATTACAAACAATTTCATCTGAATGATTAAATTGGGGGGTTTTTAGAAGATTGTAACCTGTCTACATCAATAATATTCAAGAGAGGCCTCATTTGCAATCGTAAGGAGCTGCATTGTATAACAACCACATTTTGCATGATAAGCAAATGTAAAATTGTCAAATTACATCTAAGATAAATTAATGATCATGACCCCTTCTCTGTCGCACACAGTTTCCCGAAACAAAAAAAATGGTCCTCTGATGCCCTCATAATAATCATGAATGCCTTTATAACTAATGTACAGTAAAATGCAATTTGTAATCAGAATTGGTTGACCATCTGACTTAAGAAGAATGTGAATCACAGAATGAACCCAAGCCAATTTTGCATATTCATATTGTTTAAAAAAAATCTACTACTCCCCTTGAAAAATCTGAATCAAGTTAATATTATTGCATTAGCAACTCATTATAAGTGATTATGAAATTCTATGCATTGATTGTAATCTAGACCTAAAAGTGTTTGCATAGGACGTCGACCTCAAGAGACTCATTTCGCGCATCTTTTCAAGACACACATTTAGCTACAAACATATGGTTGTAAATTTCGATGGTAATTGTATTGCATTTCAACTTTTTTACAAGGGCTTCTCCTATACTCATTTAAAATTAGCCCTACAGACAAATGTGCATTTGCAGACTAACTATTACACTGTAGAAAAGATTTAACTGCGAAGACCAAAACCTGATGGAAAATACTACCACTGAACACAAAGCATGAAAAAGACAATCTATGGTTGAATTCCTAACAATTTTTAAGCTCACCCTCATCAACCATCTCATAAAAAAATCCCACATTACAATACTAATCCCAACCAAACCACCGTCGGTGTAGATTTGCTCCCCGAGAAACAACCACTAGTTATATACAATAAGATACAATGTAGAAAATGGTAGGTGACAAGATGTAGTTGGTAGTTGGTATGCTAAAGTTAAGTGAAAAGTGAAGGGTATATTCCTTGCTTCAACAAGATAATAAAGAAAAATTTCATCAAATAAATTTAATGTGTTTCCAAAAATTATTCTTATTATCATTACATATGAACGATCATAATCATGTCTCTAACTAATAAATAGTTTATATTTATCAAATAATTATGTATTTAAATCATTTGTTTTAATATATTCATCTTTGAATTAATACAATTATAAATTCAAATAACATTTTTAAGTATAATACTAGCTATGTTAGTTCATTTTCCCCATATATATAGTAAAGGGAGAAAAATTTGTGACGGTTGAGAAAAAACACGATCACCTTTAAAATCTATCATTTCAAATTTGACTTTTATTTTAGTTTAAACTCTTATAAGAAATATTATTGGGGCATCATTAAAATGAAATAAAAGGCTCTCTTAAAATTTATAATAGATTTATTTTTTATAAAAACTGTGATTTAAAAAATATGTTAATTCATTAACAAAGATAAAATTAAATTATATTAATATATATAATTAGAAAAAATATTTATGTATATCAATTTTTTTAATTCAAAAACATATTACTATATTTTCTATGCAGAATTTTTTTTAATAATTTTTCATTAAATATAATATATTTCATAATATTTAAAAACACAAGTATCTTAATGAAGGTATGAATTATTTATCCACTACAATTTATTTCACTGTATTTTCTAAACGTTATAAAATTGTGGGAACACTAATAAAATAATTGAAAACACCACACATATTTAATAGTACACAAATACAATTTATATATAATTTTTAATAAAATATTATATATACCATTTAAAAAACAAAAAAATCATATTGAAATTATGAACTATTTTTTCAATACTACATATTACAATTTATTAATTATAACTTTTTTTTTATAGAAATAATAATAAAATAATTGAAAATATCACACATATTTCATTCATAATTTTTAATAAACTCATACATAAGTACGATTTACAAATAATTTTTTATCAAATACAATATATTCTCAAACATTATAAAACAACACATATATTTCATTCATACCCATAATAATCTCATACACAAACACAATTTATACATAATTTTTCATCAAATACAATATACTCCAAAACATTCCAAAGGCTTGCCAAGACGATTATGATGATAAAATTAAGAATTATTTCTTCAATACAACCTATTACAATATTTTTGTAAACCCCATACACAAATACAATTTATACATAATTTTTCATCAAATATAATATATTCCAAAACATTCCAAATCAAATACAATCTATTCCAAAACATTCCAAAGGCTTCCAACACGATTATGATAATAAAATTAAGAATTATTTTTTCAATACAACCTATTACAATATTTTTGTAAACCCCATACACAAATATAATTTATACATAGTTTTTCATCAAATATAATATATTCCAAAACATTCCAAATAATAAATTTATGAATTATTTTTTCAATACAACCTATTACACATATATTTTGTAAACCCCATAAAAATTCCAATTGGTAACCCCACAACCTATTACAATGTATTTTATAAACTCCATAAAATTCCAATTGGTAACCGTTATCCATATTTCGTCCCCCGGGCAAGTATTGGATCAGCCACGACCCTGCATAGAAAGAACCAGAGAAAACACGTTTAAATCTTGTGAACATGTCATAGAACGGCTCGATAATGGAATGGCGAGGCCTGCGAAAGTCTAAACGACCCTATGCAAGAAGAAAGAGAAGAAACGGCTCTGTCGAGTGAATCTGTGTCTTAAATCTATTTAACAAGTTACATGTGGGCTCGGAAATAGAATAGCAGGGTCAGAGAAAGAGGAGCAGTGTCACAGAGAAGCTAGGAGCAAGAAAGAGAAGAAACGGTGAAGATTCGAAGTCTTCAGGCTCAAAACAGTTTAGAACGAGTCCAAAAATTGACTAAGTATGGAGGAGACAACGGAGAGAGCCATGTGTCAGCACGACGCTTCTCCAAAGTTGAACCCAAAAAGCAGAGACTCAAACAAACGTTAGGTCCCCACGTGTCCCAGGCCCGAAACGGAGGTAGAGTCAAAGCTAAAAGTCAAAGGCAGATAGGGCGGGCCTAAAAAAAGGCTAAGTATAAAAGTGGTCACGGAAGAAGCCACGTGTCGACTCTGTGTGTCTCCAAGGGTAAATCAAAAAGTGGAGACTCAAACAAGTGCCAGCTTGCCACGTAGCCCAACGTCTGAAAAGGTAAGAGGGGTCGTTGAAAAGTCTAAGAGTCTGCGGAGGTTTATGTTATCCATATTTCACCCCCAGGGTAAAATATTGGATCAGCCACGACCCTGCTTGGAAATAACTAAAGAACACACGTTTAAATCTTATGGAGAGGTCGCAGAATGACTCAACAATTGAGTGGCAGGAGCTAAGAAAGATTAAACGACCCTATGTAAGAAGAAACGACTCTGCCGAGCCGTTTCCATGTCTTAAATCCATTTTACAAGTTATAGGTAGACTCAACAATGGAATTATAGGGTCATTAAAGAAGGGGCAATGCCGTAGAGGAACAAGGAGCAAGCAGTGGAAAAATGGTGAAGATTTGAAGTTTTCGGGCTCAAAACAGTTCAGGAAAGAGTCCAAAATTGACTAAGTGTGGAGGGGTCAGTGGAGAAAGCCACGTGTCAACATGGCGCTCCTCCAAAATTTGAATCCATAAAGGGAGGCTTAAATGAGCGTTGCATCTCCACGTGTCCCAGGCCGAAATGGAGGCAAGGTCAAATGGTCAACAAAGTCAAAAGGTGGATAGGGTGGGCCTCAAAATTGGCTAAGTATAAAAGTGCAAGCGGAGAGTGCCAAGTGTCAACTTGGTGCATCTCCAAAAGCTAGTCCAAAGGCAGAGACCCAAATGAGCGCGACCTCGCCACGTAGCCGAGGGTCCAAAACAATAAGAGGGATCGTTACAAAGTCCAAAGATCTACGGAGGTTGCCAAGTGTCAACTCGACGCTCCTCCAAAGGTAAATCTTGATCGGGTTTTTAAGCACGCGCGCAGAGCCTCCATGTGTCCATTCTCAAAAAGGGGCAAAGTGAGTTGAATAGTCAATGCACGGGGCAAGCTGGCAGAGGCTGCCAAGTGTCCAAATGGTGCTAACTCAAGGATTGAATAGTAGATAGAGTTTCCAAATGAGCTCCAGATGCTGCCAGCGGTGTCCCCAGTTGAGAAATATGCCCCTGCCCAAAGGGAAAAATTCAACGTTTGAACCCGAGTGAAGGTCAAAGCGGGTAGTCGGAGGAAAAGGTGAAAATTTTCCTTTTGTAAAAAGGGAACATAGATGAAAATTGAAGCACATCTCACTAGCAAACCAAAGGGTGCCACGTGTCCAAGCGGAGCAGCGGGGCCGCAGGAGTTTTCTAAATTTTGCATTTTTTGTGGAAAAGGGGGAAAAGATAAATCACGGACCCGCAAACCCGATTTTGCCCTAATCTGGCTACCATGTGTCCCATATTAAAGAAGGGGCCCATTTTTTAAACTGGTTTTCCCGCTCCTTTGTACAGACCCGATACAAACTTCAAAGGGGCATATCTTTTAACTCAGGGCTTGAAATATAGCAAATATGACACCGTTGGAAGATCTCAGCATCCTCTACACCATGGAAAGATAAAAAATCATTTTTTGAGGAGGTTGGTAAGGTGAAAAATGGAGAAACATCTTCGGGCCTTTAATGCAAGATCTTCTTGCCTCAACAACCAGATCGGATTCGATCTGCTATGCCGTTTCCTCCTTCAAGGCGCCGAATAAGAAAATGATATAGTCAAGACAAATTTGGGGGCAGATTTTGTAGAAGGCATTAACGGCAGTGGTTGAGCTCGACCCTAGTTTTTCTCACTCTCTCTCTCTTTCTCCCCTCTGTACTGAATCTATAAAAGAAGGGGCATGGCTCATTGTAAAGGTTGTTGACATTCATTCTTCTTCCTTGCCCCCCCTTCTCTTTTCTTCCCTAAGGGTCGAAAATGGAGTTCAGAACCTTCCCATTAATTCTGTAATGGCATTTTCTTACCTCTTGCCCTCGTAACGATAATGTTATTGTATCAAAATGTTGGAGCAATAAATACAATGTTTTGTGATGCATCTTGTCCATCCTTTGCTCATCTTTGGTTGTCTCTCTTGCCTCTCGTCATTACAAGGGTATGCATATTCTGATGTTCATGTTGCAGATCTGATAGCTATGTTTAATGGGTTTTTAAGTGGTGTTTCTGTGTGAAATTTATCTCTTAGTCTCAGTGGTGCATCTTGTCCACCCTCTCCATCTGCTCACCTCTTTTCCACTCCAGGTAAGTCTGAGATTAGATGACCAGCAGGTTTTCCTTTTCTTGGTACTATCACCTCATAGTGTAGGATTTCCGTTTGATTTATTGTACTTTCCTTCTCTCCCTGTCTCCTTGGCATGGTTAGATTAGGTATATTAGACGTTAAATCCTTTGCATTAGAGTAGTTTATGCAAGGATAAACAGAGGAAGAGGAACCAACCTTTCTCTGGAGGAGCCATTCCAATTTGCAAGTCCCACAGTTTTGGAGGAATGGATCCAATGTTATGCAAATCACACCAAATGAGTCCTGCCTTAGAAAAGTACAGATTTTTAGAGCTCATTGGGTGGGTGCTGTGATTTTGCATTAACAGTTTTGGCACGTTGGGTGGGAGAGGCCCTGAAGGCACCTTACCACTTCACTTTCAGGTTTGATGTGATCTTGGTGAAGACGTTCAACCTTTTGAGGCACATGCAAGCACATCTGGCGACTCCATTTGGTCAAAAACCCATTCTCGGTGAGTTACAGACCTTTTCCATCCATTTCCACTCATTTTCATCTATTTTCTTCTTCCATCTCTTTCATTTTCTCCCATTCCATGAGGTTGTACAATCATGACTTCATTCCCTTCATGGAACTCACACTTACAACAATGCAATCCACCTCCAATGTATTTCCCAACTCCTCCAAATCAACATTATAATCAAATCCAGGGACCATTATGTTTACCCATATGAGTATGGTCAATTGTTCGAGTTTGAATATGAAGCTTATCAAGAACAAGGGGATGCATATATGGCGATAGTTATGTGGAGGAATGTTGGTTTACCTGGAGAAGATTCAAAAAATGAAGGCTGAGCATTTTTCAATTTAGAGCACTAAAACGAAAATGAGGCTTTCAGAGATTGGTTGTGGGGCACCTTGTCCATGGGAAGGCCCTTTTCCAAGATACATTACAAGCTCTCAGGAGAAGCATGACTTCATGGTTGCCAATGATGCCCCAACTTACATATTGGACTTGAGGACATCAGGGTTTATGAGCTGGAGTTAAGACAACCTTTTCAAATAGGGTAAGTAAAACATCTCATAGCTTCAAGGCCTTTGAACATTTTCTCAATAGTAGGTAAGAGAATGAAGCTACAATGATCCAGGCTTCAGCAGTTGCTGCCCTCCAAAGTGGTTAATTTTATTTCTCCATTCCCTAGTCTTCCACCACATTTCAATTCTTGTCTACACCTTTTCCTGAGGCCAAGTAGTCATTCCCTCTAGAGAAACAATAATGCTGGCATCTCCTCCCTGAGAACCACAACAGATTGCATTGATTTGGTTGCAAGAAGAAGATGCCAATTCTCAGCTCTCCAAGTCACTGTTGGGAAAAGACTCAAGAATATCAAGGAAATCAAAATAGCGGAGCCCATACATCCCAGATAGGCTTAGTGAACAGTTGGAGTCTATCTTCAATCCTTTCAGTTTACAAAGATCCCCTTGAAGGTCAAAACCAGATCAAAGGATAAGGTCCAGGTTGAAAGAGCTAGTGGAGGAGAGGCAAAACGTTTCAAATTGGTAAAAACACCAACAAGAAGAAGATAAGGAGAATTGTCAGGATGTAGTGTGCATGTTGGCACTCGGGCCAGATGTATGTTGATCCAATTCAAGCTGCACAATAAGCCAATAAGATGATAGAAAAATCCAGCTGCTAAGTCCCAGTTGAAGAGGAGAAGATGGAAGAAATCATATCCATAGTTTATAGCCCATCAGGAAGGAGTAGAGCACCATTGGAGATTCCTTTCATCATTTGAAGGGCCTGCATGATGAAGATCATGGAGGAAACTTCAAGCTAAAAAGAGGCATATTGGAATCACTAGTTCTAATCAAACATTCAAGGAGTTGTACTTGGTCCCAGTCATGGAAGAAGAATGGAGGATTAGGTCAAGTGTGTAGATTCTTCAAGCAGCTGTGAAAGAGAGCTGATCCCAAATCCAAAAGATAGATAGTGCATTCTAGATTCAATGGAGAAAAATATCTCCAAGTGCACAGAAATAGGACATAAAAGAACCTTCAATTCTTCCTCTCACCTCATCTCCTACTCAGGGTATAATCTATCATGTTGAAAGAAGAGTTTAAAAACAAATTTCAAACTTCAAATGTTTATGATGAAGGAAAACATGGTGACAATTTGTATTGTCAGGAGGACACCATGAAAGAGGTTGGAGCACATTTCAGTAGGTAACAAGGAGACAATGTATTGCTTGTTTGACTGTGGAGGACATTACCGTTTGATTGAGGGGAACCCATAGCAGATCAGATCATTTTTACTCCTTCAGCATCCAGGTCTTCCAAACACATGAACCTAATGCCATGGAGGAGGATCATTCAATTTCAAAATCCTGCATATTATGGCCTCTCTGGAACCAATTTCTAGGAGATCTTAAACCCTTCCATGTTCTTCAAAGGAGAAGGAAGACCCAGAGAAAGGGATGCAATAATGTCCATCATTCTTGCACACCATCCATTCAAGAAGGTCTACAAGAAGATTCCATTCTTGGAGTATAAATTCAGAGTTATACCTGCACATCCAAAGGATTAGACCGTGCCCGATCAAGTACTTGGCCTCATTAGAGCCAAGGGAGAAGCCAAAACCAATCATGCCCACTCGAGGGCATGAAGGATAAGCATTAAAGTACCAAGGGTCATCATCAACAGCTCTATCACAAGTCCAATGCATGTCAGATTGAGGAGGTATTTTCCATTAATGTTGATACCTTGATGATTTGGGTGGAGGACCGGCTTATTGTCAATTTTTCACTCATACTGGTAGCTATATTTAGTGTCAAATCATTTACATGGCTGCCTCTCTTGAGAAAAGGAAGCTACTTCTCTCTGCCAGTTGCAGGATTTGTTTAGCATTCTTTCCCTCTAGTTAGTTTAGGAGTAGGAGTAGGCTTTGTTTTCAGCAGAAGTGCTTATGCACACTTTGCATGTCTCATTTGAGGCATGTATGATTTGGTCTTTGTATATAAGTTTTGTCTCACATTTCTCCAAAGGCGCATGAAGCTAGGCTCTTCAATATTCATAGCAAGAAGACTCATATTTTCTATGTATAGTTGACATTATTCCAAAAGGAAACAAATGCAGATCAACTAAAGTTGTTTCAACAATAGTCTTATTCAAGGGACAGATGAAAGCCCTAGGTCAAAACAATTTTCTACTCTCAGAAACCTTCCATTTCCAAGATTTTCTTATGAAAATTGAGAGTGCAGACTCAGGGGTCAGATTCAAAACACAGAAAAGGCATGCAATCAGGATCCAGTGGCGTCAGGGATCAAGTCTTCAAATTTTAGATCAATTTTATGTTTATCAGGAAAACTCCATGCCCAATGGATGCTTCAAGGCCAATGGTCTTTTCATCTAGCAGGCAGATACCCCTCTGAGTCGCCAAATTGTTATCCATATTTCACCCCTGGGGCAAAATATTGGATCAGCCACGACCCCGCATGGAAAGAACCAAAGAAGACATGGTTGAATATTGCAGACAGGTCGCAGAAGGACTCAACAATGGAGTGGGGGGATGAGAAAGATTAAACAACCCTATGCAAGAAGAAACGACTCTGTCGAGCCGTTTCCATGTCTTAAATCCATTTTGCAAGTTACATGTAGACTCAACAATGGAATTATAGGGTCATTAAAGAAGGGGTAGTGCTGCAGAGGAACATGAGCGAGAAGGGGAAAAATGGTGAAGATCTGAAGTTATTGGGCTCGAAACAGTTTAGGAAAGAGTCTGAAATTGACTAAGTATGAAGGAGGTCAGCGGAGAAGAGCCACGTGTCTACATAGCGCTTCTCCAAAATTTGAATCCATAAAGGGAGGCTCAAATAAGCTTCCGCATCTCCACGTGTCCAGGCCGTAGAGGAAGGGTCAAATGGTCAACAAAGGTCAAAAGGTAGACAGGGCGGGCCTCAAAATTGGCTAAGTATAAAAGTGCAAGCGGAGAGTGCCAAGTGTCAGCTTGGCACATCTCCAAAAGCTAGTCCAAAGGCGGAGACCCAAATGAGCGTGAGCTCACCACGTAGCCCAGGGTCCAAAAGAATAAGAGGGACTATTGAAAAGTCCAAAGATCTACGGAGGCTGCCAAGTGTCAACTCGACACTCCTCCAAAGGCAAATCTTGATTGGGTTTTTAAGCGTGCGTGTAGAGCCTCCACGTGTCCAGTCTAAAAAAGGGGCAGATTCGGTTGAATAGTCAATGCATGGGGAGGGCTGGCGGAGGCTGCCAAGTGTCCAAATGGTGCTAACTCAAGGATTGAATAGGGAGAGAGTTTCCAAATGAGTGCTAGGCTACCGCGTGTCCCCAGTTAAGAAATATGCCCCCGCCCAAAGGGAAAAATTCAACGTTTGAACCCGAGTGAAGGTCAAAGTGGGGAGTCAGAGGAAACGGTGAAAATTTTCCTTTTGTCAAAAGGGCACAGAGATGAAAATTAAAGCGCATCTCCCCAGCCAACCAAAGGGTGCCACGTGTCCAAGCGGAGCGGCGGGGCCGTTGGGAGTTTTCTAAATTTCGCATTTTTTGCAGAAAAGGGGGAAAAGATAAATCACAGACCCACAAACCCAATTTTTCCCTAATCTGGCTACCATGTGTCCCATATTAAAGAAGGGGCCCATTTTTCAAACTGGTTTTCCCGCTCCTTTGTATAGACCCGATACAAACTTCAAAGGGGCATATCTTTCGACTCAGGGCTCAAAATATAGCAAATCTGACACCGTTGGAAGTGTCTCGACTTCCTCTGCGCCATGGAAAGATAAAAAATCATTTTTTGTAGGCCCTTAGGTGAAAAATGGAGAAATGTCTTGGGTATTTTAATGTAGGATCTTCTTGCCTCAACAACCAGATCAGATTCAATCTAATCTGTCGTTTCCTCCTTCTTCAAGGCGCCGAATAAGAAAATGATACAGTCAAGACAGATTTGGGGGCAGATCTTGTAGAAGGCATTGATGGCAGTGGTTGAGCTCAAACTAGTTTTTTCACTCTTCTCTCTTTCTCCCCTCTGTACTGAGTCTATAAAAGAAGGGTTGGGGCTTATTGTAAAGGGGTTGTTTGTTTTCCTCTCTACCTCCCCTCCTTTTTCTTCCTTAGGGTTGAAATGGAGTTTGAACCTCCTCCCCTACTCTGTAAATGGCATTTCTTGCCTCTTTCTCGTAGATGATGTTTTGTGCAAACTTTTGAAGTAATTAAAAATGTGTTTTGTGATGCATTTGTCCATCCTTTCTCATTTTTTGGTTGTTTCTTCTTGCCTCTCTTCATTCGTAGGGTATCTGTGCATGTTTTGATGTTCATTTACAGATCCAGGAGTTGTGTTTTCTAGGTTTGAAATGTTTTTCTGTGTGAATATGATCTTTGGCCTGTGATGCAGTTGTCCATCCTCTCCATTTCTCACCTCTCTTCGTTTCAATCAGTCTGTTTAGATGACCAACAATTCTCCTTCTCTGGTGTATGACCATTTTAGTGTAGGCTCCATTTTTCTTCATTTTCTTTCTCTCCCTGTCTCCTTGGATAGTTAGATTATATTAGATTATCTTTCCTGCACTGGAGTAGCTCATGGTAGGTAGTTTAGGAAGAGGAACCAGCCTTCTCTGGAGAGTTTTTTCCCATTTTACAAGGTCCCACACCTTGGGGAAAGTTCAATGTTATGCGGATCACACCAAATGACTCTGCCCTAGAAAAGCAGACCTGACTACTCATTTGGGGGTGCTGTGATTTTGCACTAACAGTTTTGGCACGCCCGGTGGGACAAGAAGTCTTCACCTTATTTCATCAAGTTGATGTGTTCTTGATGGGATTCATCCTTTTGAGGCACATGCAAGCACATCTGGAAACTCCATATTGGTCAAAAACCCATTCTCTGAGTTGCAAAACTTTTCCATCCATTTCCACTCATTTTCATCCATTTCCTTCTTCCATCTCTTTCATTTTCTCCCATTCTATGAGGTTATGCAATCATGAATTCATTCCCTTCATGGAACTCACACTTACAACAATGCAATCCACCTCCAATGCATTTTCCAACTCCTCCAAATCAGCATTATAATCAGATCCATGACCATTATGCATACCTATATGAGCAGGGTCAAATTCAGTTTGGCCATGGAGCTTATCAAGAACAAGGGGATGCATACAATGGTGACAACTATGTGGAGAGTGCTGGTTTATTGGAGAAAATTCAAAAAATGGAGGCTGGCATGGTTCAGTCAAGGGGCATAGCACAAATGAAGGCATTCAAGATTGGTTGCAGGGCACCTTGTCCATGGGAAGGCCCTTTTCCAAGACATTATAGCCCTCAGGAGAAGCTAGACTTCATGGTTGAAATGCTGCCCCAACTTACACAATGGACTGAGGAGATCGAGGCTTATGAGTTAGAGTCAAGACAACCTTGTCAATGGGTAAGTCCACCATCTCATAGCTTTTCTTTTTCTCTTTCTCAAGTAGCACCATCTCAACCCAAGCTCCAATTTCCAAGCTTCCCAGTTGCTACCCCAAACATTGATTCCATTTCTCCATTCCTAGTCTTCCAACCCATTTCAATTCTTCTCCCCTTTCCTTTCCCAAGCAGTCATTCCCTTCAAAGAAACAAGAAGTTTCATCTCCTCCCTCCCACCACAAATAATTGCAAACTTGTTGAACCCCAACCTGCCACTCCTTTTTCTCTCCCAAGTCCATGTTGGGAAGAGACTCAAGAATCCAATCAAGGAGGAACAACAAGAAGAGGATCCCAACAAAGAAGAAATGACAGACAATCTGAAGAGTTGGGCTGCCAAATTTGGGTTTACGAAGATTCCTTTGATGGTCAAACTAATAGAGGAGGTCAAGGTTGAAGAGCCAGTGGTGGCTGAGGCTGAGTTTGCAGCAGAAGAGAAGATGTAAGAACAAGAGAAAGAAGATCAGTCATCACTTTTCTCAAAATTTAGTGTCCATGTTGGCACTCTATTTGAAAGAAAGTACTGATCCAATTCAAGTTGCACAATTAGCCATGGAGAAGATGAACAATCATCTCTAAGTCCCATTGAAGAGGAGTAGATGGAAGAACTCAAATCAGAGTTTGTAGCAGTAGAAGAAGAAAAATCATAAAAGATTCCTTTCTTTCATTCAAAGGGCCTAATTTGGTTGATGAATCCATCATGGAGGAAAAATCTAAAAGAAATCTTGCAGTCCCAACTAGTCCTCTAGAGTAGCAGATTGAAGAGTTTGAATTGATCAAACTCCATGCTAGAGGAAGAGGTCACTCAAGGGCAAGATTGTCTTCAAGTAGCAGAGGAAAGAGAAGCTACTCCTAATCCAAAATAAGAGAAGTGCATTCCAGTTGTAAAGGAGAAAAATATAGATCTAGAATCTTTGAACACAAAACAGGCCATAGAAGAACCTTCAGTTCTTCCTCTCACCTCATCTCTCTCGAACTCTAATGTTGAAGAAGAGTTTGATCTTTCAAACTCAACGTTGGAGGATAAAGGAAAACATGGTGAAAAAATTGCATATCAAGAAGATACCATGAAAGAGGTTGAACATTTACAACAAGACAAAAATGAGGCAATGCATTTGTCTGATTTGGAGGATTGTTTTGATGGAGAAGAACCGGTTGAGTTTCTATTGTTTTCTCCTTCATCATCCACCTTCCAAGCACATGATCTTGCTGTCATGGAGGATAAATTTCACTTGCAACAACCTACATATTATGGTAGCTCTTTGGAATCAAGTTTGGGAGATTAAAAACCTTCCATACTCTTCATAGAAGAAAAGAAAAGAAAGGGCAGAAAAGTTCCACCATTACTTCCACACCATCCATTCAAGAAGTTTTACAAGAAGACTTCATTATTGGGGTAACAATCTAGAGTTATGGGCACATCCAAAGGATCAGACCTCACCCAATCAGGAACTTGGCTTCATTAGAGCCAAGGGAGAATTCAAAACTGAGTCATGCCTAATCTAGGGCATGAGGATGAGCATCAAAGTACCAAGGGAAATCATGAACACCTCCAGAAAGTCTGACACAAGTTAGCCTAAAGAGGTATTTCCCATTAATTTTGATACCTTGATGATTCAAGTGGAAGACAAGGTTAGAGTAAGTTTTTCACTCATACTAGAAGCTATATTTAGTGTCAAATCATTTACATGGCTACCTATCTCAAGAAATGGAAGCTACTTCTCTCTACCAGTTAAAAGGATTTGTTTAGCATTCTTTTTCTCTGGTTAGTTTAGGAGTTGGATGATTTGTTATCAAGAAGAAGAAGTTCACACCCTGCAAGTCTAATTTTGATAACATGCATGAAATTCTTTAGTCCCATAGAAAATAGATTGATTTAAGGCCTGAAATCATGTTTTTGGAGCCTATTTGGCTTCTTCCTAACTCTCCCATCCAAGAAGAAAACCCAACGGGTTAGAAAAGGTGAAAATATTGCAAAAAACTAAGCTTGGGGCCAAAAAAAGAAGAAAATCAGAGCTAAGTCCTAGTCCACGTAGTCCAGTTGGGATAGTTGGGACATCGGGGCAACGAACCAGCCAAAAAGCTGCCAGGCAGTCCGCGCAACAGTTGGAGCAGCTGGGACAAAGGTAGAAACGCGCGGGCCGCGAAAGGCCGAACTAGCCGAAAGTGGAAAAATCGCCAAGTTTTGTTATCGCGTGGTTTTGGGACATCTGGGCCATAGGTACGCGTGGGACGCAAACCGGGATCTAAACCGGCCAGATGTCCTCTGTGAGTTGCACAAGAAATTGCTATCCGTATTTCCGGTGGTTCGGAGATATTTGTCCCAGGCAGTCCCCGGGACAGTTGGGACAAAGGTACGCACAGGACACGAACCGGCCAAAAAAGGCGAAAAGGTAGCAAAAGAGGGACGAGGAATGCCCGAATGGTGGCCGAAGCAGGAGATTTTCATTTGGGACATCTGTGTGAGGAGGCCCAAGAAAAACACGCATCACACGAAGGGACGTGAAAATATGAAACGGCCGATAGTACAAGAAGAAAAGTCAACGTTTGACCTATGAAACTTCAAGGAAGAAGCCAGTAACTTTTAGACTCCGAGCTCCGATTTTCGGATAAAATTGAAGATCTTTCTGGAACGAGCACGAGTCTTCCTGGATTTCTTATTTTTAACTGAGGGTAGATATATTTAATTAAGAGAAACATGTGTATTCGGCTTCTCAGTTAATGTTCATTCCTGTCAAATGACAGGCTCAAACGTCTGCTAGACTCCAAAACATATGCATAGCAGAAGGCCATAACTTTTGCATTTCTCAACGAAATCACTCAAAATTGGTACCGTTGGAATCATGGCAGACCGTTGAATAAGGTTTTGACTCAGGTAGGAAGGAATCCAAAATGATCAAAAATATGGGAGTCCAAAAAGTTGGAACTCAAACTTGTGCCAGTCCTCCATGTAGAAAATAGTCAACCAAGGGGTCAAAAAGGCGGAGAGAGTGGACCTCAAAAAAGGACTAATTATTAGAGATGTTGGCATGGAAATATGCCACGTGTCCTTGAGCAGTTTTTAGAAAGGTACGTGGCTGGAGTTCTTAACAGTGTTTCATTTGGTGGTTGGGAGTGCAAAAATTAAGAGGCATGGTCATCATTCTTTCTCTTCTGCAGCAGGCTGGGAAGTATGGGGAGCCCGGCGCTTTCAAGGTAATATCCTAATAATTTTAACTCCATTTAGATGCCTCTTAAAAGTGGTTGAAGGACATATTTCGGGATTTTCAATTTTTCCCTTCTCTTTCTCTTCTCATTTTTCTATAAATTGGAGTGTTGGGCTCATTGTAAAGGGGGGAGTTTTCAGATAGCAAAGCTCTGTAGAAATTTATTTGTGAAGCCAATGTGTGCAAACCCTTGTAGACTCCTTGTATGGTGGACCTTATCTTGTAATAGAGCTGTGACAGGTCCAAACAGTGCCCTAATCAGAGGAATGAGATTGAAGGTTCTCAATCATGAAGGGCACAAAGATATCAGTTTGTGGATGTATCTCTCCTCTGCTGTGTTTTCTTGCATTCTTCTTGCCCCTTTAATATTTCTACAAGAATATTGTGTCTATTTTTATGTTCTTGAAAAGGGAATCCATTATCATTGTGTATGCTTGGAATATTGTTCAGACAAGTGCTAGCCCTGCCATTTATCCTAGATTACGGAGAACTGTCATCACCTCTTCTCAAGTGTGCATTTCCCGCTTCCGTATTGTCACGCATTTGGAGACAAACTCTCACAGGGGAATATCTTTTGACTGGTGTATCACTGCTTTAGTGTAGGATCTTCATTTAATTCATTCTCTCTCCCTGGTCCCTTGGAATTTTAGATTAGAATAGTTAGTTTCCCCTGGCAGGTTAGAGAAAGATCGTGGCAGGTAGTTTAATGTAAGAACTAGCTTGCCTCAACAACCAGGTCAGATTCGATCAAGCAGCAAGTTTCCCACAACTTCAAGGGAGATAGTACCCATGTTATCCAATCACAGATAGATTTGGGGGTATATGCACTTGTATAAGGCATAAGGGTGTAGTGATTCGAGTGATAACTAGTATGATTAGGCTCTCTGTTTTCTTCTCTCTGAAGAAGTGCTATGTGCACACTCTGTCGATGTATCATTGTAAAGGCATGTATGATTTGGTTTTTCCTATATAAGTTTTGTTTGTATTTCTTCATAGGGGCATGAAGCCATGGATCTTAACCTATCCAAGACTGTAAATGGAAGACTCATATATCTCCTGTAGCAGTTGCAAATTCCAAAAAGAAAACAAATGCAGAGCAACTAAAGCTATTGTCAAGACATTCCATTTTTTGGTTGTTTCTTCTTGTCTCTTTTCATTGCAGGGTATCTGTGCATGTTTTGGATGTTCGTTTGCAGATCTGGGAGCTGTGTTTGTTGGGTTTGAAACATTTTTTATGTGAATCTAATATTTGGCCTGTGATGCAGTTGTCACATCCTCTCCATTTCTCACCTCCCTTCGAAGTTTCAGATAAGTTTCATGTTAGATGATCAACAATTTCTCCTTCTCTGGTGTATCACCTTTTAGTGTAGGCTCTATTTTTTCTTGTTTTCTTTCTCTCCCTGTCTCCTTGTTATCCCATAATTAGATTAGCTTTGATTGCCCTTTATGGCAGGTAGTTTATGAAGAGGAACCAATCTTCAAACATGGAGAGTTTTTCCATTTACAAAGTCCCACACTTTGAGGGAAAACTCAATGTTATGCAAATCACACCAAATGACTCTGCCTTAGAAAAGTAGATCTGACTACTCAGAGGGGTGTTGTGATTTTTCACTAATCATCCCAAAAAGGAAAGACACCTGGTGGGACCTTAGCAGGTCTCCACTTCAAAGGAATAAGATTGGTGTCAATGTTGTAAATCTCCAAGCTTAAGAAGCTTTAGTTGGAACAAAAGCTGAATCTGGTTTTCAAATATTCTTTCAAAAAGGCCCGTCGACTTGGTCCCCTTCCAAGCATCATATGACTTCCTGCCAACTCAAAGGGTTCTTTTCACATTCCATAAATATTGGAAATCGATGCGAGGCCACGGAGTTTCCATCAGTGGATTTCACATTCTTGCAAAAGAAAAAGCAATTTTGAACCTCAAATATGTTTCCCAACCCTACCACATGTCTCATTTAAAAAGGGGACCCATTTTTCAAACTGTTTTCCCACTATTTTGTAGCAGACCTAATCAAATTTCAAATGGCCATATCTTTTGACTCGGGTATGCTACGATGACATATAGCAAATCTGACATCGTTGGAAGACTCTGGAGGCTAATATGGTCTAATCCATGGGAAGCACAAATTAAGGCATTGAAATATTGGTTGCAGGAGCACCTTGAAACAACTTCAGGACACTTTAATGCAGGATCTATTATTGCCCCAAGAACTAAATCAGATTCAATCTGATTGAAGTTTCCTCCTCAACTTCGAGGCGCCGAATGAGAAATTGATTCAGTCAAGATAGATTTGGGGGCATATCTTGTCAATGAGAATTAATGGCAATGGTTGAGCTTGAACTTGGTTTTTTCACTTTCTCTCTTTCCTCAATCTGTACTGAGTTTCTATAGAGGAAGGGTTCGAGGCTCATTGTAAAGTTGTTCATTTTTCCTCTCTGCCTTCCCCTCTTTTTCTTCCTTCCAGTCGAAAATGGAGTTCAAACCTCCTCCCCTGCTCTGTAAAATGAAGTTCTACTTACCTCTTCCTCATGAATGATGTTTTGTGCAAAACTGATTGAAGCAATAAAAACATGTGTTTGGTGATGCATTTATCCAGTCCTTTGCTCTTTTTGGTTGTTTCTTCTCTCCTATCTTCATTGTAGGGTACCTAATATGTTTTGGATGTTCGTTTGCAGATATGGGAGATCTGTTGATTTGGGCTTTGAAATTTTTTACTATGTGAATCCCCTTGATCTTCAACCTGTGATGCAGTTGTTCATTCTCTCCATTGGGCTCACCTCCCTGAATTTCATGGTAGTTTGGTTAGATGATCCAGTTTTCCTTCTCTGGTGTATCACCAATTTTAGTGTAGGCTCTATTTTTTCTTGTTTTCTTTCTCTCCACTGTCTCCTTAGATAGTTAGAGTAGGAAATATTAGATTTTACACTAGAATATCTTGTCAGGTAGTTTAGGAAGAGGAACCAGCCTTCTCTGGAGATTTTTCCAATTTACAAAGGTCCCACACCATGAAGGAAAGCACCTCAATGATATGTGAATTCAGGACCAAATGACTTTGTCCTTATGAAAAGCAGATCTGAGAAACTCATTTGGGGTTGCTATGATTTTTCACTAATAGTTTTCACATGACACAAAGGAAAATATGTGGGAGAGTTCTGAAGCACCTTGCCACTTAATCTTAGTTGGTTGATGTGTTCTTGTTAAGGGTCAGCCTTTTGAGGCACATGTAAGCGCATCTGGCGACTCCATCTGGTCAACAACCCCATTTCTGAAGTTAAAGACCTTTTCCCATCCATTTCCACCCATCTTCATTCACTTTTCATTTCCATATCTCCCATTTTCTTCCATTTCATGAAAGTTGTGCAATCATGACTTCATTCCCTTCATTGGAATTCACACCTACAGCAGTGCAATCCACCTCCAATGCCATTTTCCAACTCCTCCAGATCAGCACTATGATCAAATCCAAAGTAATTTGCCTACCCCTATGACACAAAGGTCAAATTCAGTTTGGCCATGGAGCTTATCATGAGCAAGGGTATGCATACAATGACAACAATCAAATGGAGGATCCTCATTATTTTAGAGAAGATTCAAAGAATGGAGGATAGCATGGTGTAATCCACAGGGCGTAGCACAAATGAAGGCATTTAAGATTGGCCAGGGTACCTTGTCCATGGGAAGGCTCCTTTTCCAAGACATTACAGCCCTCAAGAGAAGCTTGACTTCATGGTTGAAGTGCTACCTCAACTTACATAATGGATTGAATACATTAAAGCTTATGAGAAAAGTGTGAGACACCTTGTCAATGAGGTAAGTCAATCACCTAGCTCCCTGTCTTTCATTTTCTCTTCCTCAATCTTTATCATTTTAGCAGAGGCAAGAGTCAAGCCTCTCACTTACTGCCCCAAGTTTTGATTTCATTTCTCCATCTCCTAGTCTTCCACCCCATTTCAATTCTTCTCCCCTTTTCTCTCCCAAGAAGTCATCCCCTCTAAAAAACAAGAAGTTACAATTCCCTCCCCACCACAAACAATTGCAAAACTGGTTGAACCCCAACTTCACTCCTCTTGCTTTCCCAAGTGTGTTGGGAAGAAACTCAAGAAACCAGTCAAGGAGAATAACAAGAGGAGAAGCCCAACAGAGAAGAAATGACAGACAATCCTGAAGAGTTGGGCTGCCAAATTTGGGTTTACAAAGATCCCCTTGATGGTCATTTTAATAGATGAGGTCAGGGTTGAAGAACCAATGATGGTTGAGGCTGAGTTTGCATCAGAGGAGGAGGACCATACAGTTTCAGAGGCTCCAAGTGTGGAGCAGGCTAGAGAAGAACCTTCAGTTCTTCCTTTCACTTCATCCCCTTCAAGCTCTAATGTTGAAGAAGAGTTTGAGCTTTCAAACTTCATGTTTGAGGATGAAGGGAACCATGGTGAGTCAATTGTATATCAGGATGACACCATGAAGGAGGTAGAGCACCTGCAGTAGGACAAAAAGGAGGCCGATTATCTGTCTTGACTCAGAGGATTTGTTTTGATGGAGAAAATCCTGAAGAGATAACACCTTTTTTTTCCTCCATTAACCACCTTCCAAGCATATGATCCTGTTACCATGAAGGAGGACATTCAAGAACAACAACTTGCACTCCACTACACCTCTCTGAAACCAAGATTAGGAGGTATGAGTCCTCCATGTTCTCCACAAGAAAAAGAAGAGGAACAACCAGCTCCAAGTCCAGTTAAAAAGGAGCATATGGAGGTGACCAAGATAGATTCAGAGGCACTGAATCATGAGCCGATTGCACAAGAAAATACAGACCCCTCTCTCATTCAACCTCTCCAAAAATCTGACTTTTTGGAGGAGCCTAAACTCACTAGCTTCATATTTGAAGATGAGGCTTCATATGGTGAAAATAATGAATATTTTAAGATCACCATGCAAAAGGGAGAGACTTTGCTACAGCAGGACAGTAAAGAGTTTGATATCCTATCAGACTCAAAAGAATGTCTTCAACCACAAGAACCTGTTGCCATGGAAGAGAACGTGCAAGCACAACCTACAGTTTGCAACATGCCTCCTGAACCCAAGTTGGAAGATTTTGATCTTCCAAAAGTCACACCTGCTGCAGAGGAAGAGAAAAGGTAAGCAGAGGATGTCATCATCTCTCTCACACCATCCATCCAAGAAGGTCCACAAGAAGACTCCATTTTTGGAGTTGAATTTCAGAGAAATGGGCACATCCAAAGGATCAGATTGTGCCCAATCAGGTACTTGGCTTCATTGGATCCAAGGGAGAAACCAAAACTATTCATGCCTAATTCAGGGCATGAGGATGAGCATCAAAGTACCAAGGGTCACCATCAATACCTTCAGGAGTCCAATGCAGGTCAGCTTGAGGAGGTATTTTCCATTAATGTTGATACCTTGATGATTTGGGTGGAGGACAGGCTTATAGCCAATTTTTCACTCATACATGCAGCTATATTTAGTGTCAAACCATTTGCATGGCTGCCTCTCTCGAGAAAGGGAAGCTACTTCTCCCTACCAGTTGCAGGCTTTGTTTAGCATTCTTTCTCTCTAGTTAGTTTAGGAGTAGGAGTAGATTTGCTTTCAACAGAAGAAGTGCTTATGCACACTCTGCATGTCTCATTTGAGGCATGTATGATTTTGTCTTTGTACATAAGTTTTGTTTGTTTTTCTCCAAAGGTGCACAAGGCCAGGCTCTTCACTATTTATGGCAGAAGAATCATAGTTGCCTGTAACAGTTGCAAATTCCAAAAAACAATCCAAATGCAGAGCAACTAAATTCATTTCAAAATAGTCCATTTCAGGGAAAGATGAAAGCCCATGAGTCAAAACATTTTTCTACTCTCAAAAACTCCATTTCCAAGATTTTCTTATGAAAACTGAGAGTGCAAACAGCAGGACAGGCTCAGGGTCAGCCAAAACATAGAAAAGGCATGCAGTCAATTTCACAGTGGCTCAAGGATTAGATCTTCAAAGTTAAGATCATTTTTGTGTTTATCAAGCAGACTCCATGCCCAATGGATGCTTCTAGGTCACTGGTCTCTTCATCTAGCACACAGATGTCCCCATGAGTGGCCAAATTGTTATCCATATTTCACCCCTGGGGAAAAGTATTGGATCAGCCACGACCCCACACAAAAAGAACCAGAGAAAACATGTTTAAATCTTGCAAACATGTCGCAGAAGGAATCAACAATGGAATGGTAGGGCCTGCGAAAGACTAAATGACCCTATGCAAGAAGAAAGAGAAGAAACGGCTCTGTCGAGCGAATCTGTGTCTTAAATCTATTTAACAAGTTACAGGTGGGCTCAGAAATAGAATAGCAGGGTCAGAGAAGGAGGAGCAGTGTCACAGAGAAGCTAGGAGCAAGAAAGAGAAGAAACGGCGAAGATTTGAAGTCTTCGGGCTCAAAATAGTTCAAAACGAGTCCAAAAATTGACTAAGTATGGAGGAGACAAGCAGAGAGAGCCATGTGTCAGCATGGTGCTTCTCCAAAGTTAAACGCAAAAAACAGAGACTCAAATAAGCGTCGGGTCCCCACGTGTCCCAAGCCCAAAACGGAGGTAGAGTCAAAGCTAAAATTCAAAGGCGGATAGGACGGGCCTAAAAAAAAGGCTAAGTATAAAAGTGGTCACGGAAGAAGCCACGTGTCAACTCTGCATGTCTCCAAGGGTAAATCCAAAAGTGAAGACTCAAACAAGTGTCAACTTGCCACGTAGCCCAAGGTCTGAAAAGGTAAGAGGGGTCGTTGAAAAGTCTAAGAGTCTGCGGAGGTTTCCACATGTCGATCTGATGCTTCTTCAGAGGAAAAATCCTAAGTAATTTTTTAAGTGAGCGTAGAGCCTCCACGTGTCTCATTTGAAAAGGGGACAGGGTCGGGTTGAATAGTCAAACATTGAGGCAAACTAGTGGAGGGTGCCAAGTGTCAACATGGCGCCAACTCAAGAGAAGAATAAAGGGAAGGTTTTCAAACAAGTGTTAGGCCGCCGCATGTCCCCGGTCAAGATATATGACCCCGCCGAGCAAGGAACTTAGCCAAAAATATAAGGAAATTGAGCAGGTCATGGAAGAAGCCAAGTGTCAACACCACGCCACTCCAAAAGTAAAATGCAGAGGCCACCCTTAGACATGCACCATCCCTCCACATGTCCAGTTTAAAAAGGGGACCCATTTTCAAACTGTTTTCCCGCTATTTTGTACGGACCCGACCCAAATTTCAAATGGCCATATCTTTCGACTTGGGGCTCAAGACGTAGCAATCTGACACCGTTGGAAAGATCTCGGCTTCGTCTATGCCATGGATATCTGAGACTTTAAGTTTAAAAAGGTTGGGTGGGAGAAAAATAGGGAAACGTCTTCAGGCCATTAATGCAGGATCTATTTTGCCCCAACAACCAGATCGGATTCGATCTGATCCGTCGTTTCCTCCTCCTTCGAGGCGCCAAACGAGAAATTGTTTCAGTCAAGACAGATTTTGGGGGCAGATTTTGTAAGAGACATTGATGACAGTGTTTGAGCTCCAAACGGGTTTTCCCGCTTCTCTCTCTTTCTTCCCTATGTGTTGAATCTATAAAAGAAGGGTCGAAGCTCATTGTAAATTTGTTGTTCATTTTTCCTCTCTGCCTCCCCCTCTTTTTCTTCCTCGGGGTCGAAAATGGAGTTCGAACCTCCTCCCCTACTCTGTAAATGGAATTTTTCCTCTTCCTCATGAATGATGTTCTGTGAAAACTTCTGAAGCAATAAAAAATGTGTTTTGTGATGCATTTGTCCATCCTTTGCTCTTTTTGGTTGTTTCTTCTTGCCTCTCTTCATTGCAGGGTACCTGTGCATGTTTTGGATGTTCGTTTGCATATCTGGGAGCTGTGTTTGTTGGGTTTGAAATGTTTTCTGTGTGAATCTGATCTTTGGCCTGTGATGCAGTTGTTCATCCTCTCCATTGCTCACCTCCCTTCATTTCATGGCAGTTTGGTTAGATGATCAGCATTTTTCCTTCTCTGGTGTATCACCATTTTAGTGTAGGCTCTGTTTTTTCTTGTTTTCTTTCTCTCCCTGTCTCCTTGGATAGTTAGATTAGGATTAGATTAGCTTGTCTACACTAGAATAGCTTGTGGTGAGTATTTTAGGAAGAGGAACCATCCTTCTCTGGATAGTTTTCCCATTTACAAAGTCCCACACTTCGGGGAAAACTCAATGTTATGTGAATCACACCAAATGACTCTGCCTTAGAAAAGTAGATCTGACAACTCATTTGGGGGTGCTATGATTTTGCACTAATAGTAACCACACAACCCCATTAAAAATCTAATTGGTAACCTCACAACCTATTACAATGTATTTTATAAACTCCATAAATTTTCCTCAAATATAATATATTCCAAATCAAATACAATATATTCCAAAACATTCCAAAGGCTTCCAACACGATTATGATGATAAAATTAAGAATTATTTTTTAAATACAAGCTATTACAATATTTTTGTAAACCCCATACACAAATACAATTTATACATAATTTTTCATCAATATAATATATTCCAAAACATTCCAAATAATAAAATTATGAATTATTTTTTCAATATAATCTATTACAATATATTTTGTAAACCCCATAAAAATTCCAATTGGTAACCACACAACCCCATAAAAAATCCAATTGGTAACCCCACAACCTATTACAATGTATTTTATAAACTCCATAAAATTGCAATTAGTATCCACACAAGCTAATGTTTCCATTTGTCAAATCGATAATTGGAAAACCAACCTTTGGCAACTTTTCTAAATTGAAGCATAGTAAATCGGTATTGGAATTCTAAGGAATGTGGGATTATTGTCTTTGTTAAGTACTAGTCAAAGTTCAGCCAATCAAACTGATGTTTTCTCTTGACATTTAATATTATAATAAGTTTTTTATTTTTTTATACTCATTAATGTACTTGGGTTTCTTTGGATTCCTGAAGCATCAAATTTGTAAGGTCTAGTGTTAATTTTTTTCCTGAAAGTAAAAATTGTTTGTTGAAGTTTCTTTGTTCCTTTCATGCCCAAATGTGTCCTATGTCATGGCACCCAAATTGTTTCTTCTTACTAATTAAACCCATTAAATATTGATTAGTTAAATTTATTAATATGATATAATGTTTTCCAGTGTTGTTTGTGTGCAGTTATACCTAAGATGTATATTGTGAATGTTTTTGCTCGTAATCCACCTTTCCATAGCAGGATGCCAGACATATGAAACAAGTTCTCTCATGTAGAGCCATCTAGCAATGTTATCATTTTAAAGCACAGACGACAAAGTAATTATCCTTGACATTCAACATTTACAAATCCTAAATTTAAGGAAGCAGAAAGAAGAGCGAAAAAAAATTCAAGTTTGGATATTTTATTTTAATGACTTTCCCCTTTCCATTCATTGGATTTTCATTGTGTGTGATAGATAGTGCAATTTTTAAGCCTCAAGAAACCTACAAGGTGTAATATAGGAGATGCTTGAGAGCTCTACTAGGGTTCAGGTCCTAGTTGTCTATTTATGTCCATCATCATCCGAACTGTTGACACATTGTTGTCCCTTTGGATTTACAACAGGATTTGTGCACATTAATACTATTACGTGGGCCTTTTACTCTGCCCTTTGGGAGGTGGAAATCTCCCTTTTAATGGCCTCTAACTCGACTCCCTCATCTACTTATGTAGGGCTCGTTGACAGAGTGACTAACAACAATGACACCAAAGAAAGCACGGAAGTTCATCTCAAAGGTTTTCGACAAGGTAATGAGTTTGATACTCCTTTACCCGATGTTGTTCTTAATTTTCCTACTTTTTGATGATGCATGCAATTGGTTTGAAAACTATACCTTGGTTGGGTATTTTGTTGGCCGAGTCTCGCTTGAAAGCCTTTTGAAACAATGGGTACACAACTACTAACAGAGTCATGGGTTAAACTCAACAGATTTTAAAACCTCACAAAGGGATTTTTCTGTTTCATTTGACCAACCCGGAACATTATAAGGCCATAGTTAACCATGGCCCTTGGTTCATCTATAACTCCTTGGTTGTTTTTTCACACTGGACCCAGGACTTGTAGGTTTTTTAGCAAGCCAAGCTTAAAGTCCCTATTTGGATCAAATTTCTAGGATTACCTTTACCCCTTTAGGTTTTTATTGGGTACTTATTCAAACCCTTGGAAAGGATCATTTGCAATGAGCAACACAATTTTTTCATGTTCGTCCTCAACGTCGTGTTTGCGTTGAAATTGATTTGTCACAAGACTTAAAATAATCCATCAATATTTAGATTGGGGACACCTATTTCTCCCAAAGGATGATTTACATTAACTTATTGAATACTTTTTTCTATTGCCAGTCGTTTAAGCACATGATTTGTGAGTGTCCTCTTATGGCTGAATCTTTTCCTGCTCCCACTGATAAACCTCCAAAAAACCCTAAGGCCAGTCCTGCTTTTGATAGTTAGACCAATTTTACTAACAAAAAAGGTGCTTCACAGGGTCATTCAAAACCCTCGACCTCCAGCTATCATCTAGTTGCTAATAATTGTGTTACTGCTTCCACAGCTCCTACCAAACAAGCTAAGCCTACTAAACCTGAACATTTGTCGTCCTACACACCTTTAGTTACTTCAGTTGTTTCCCTTGTTACTCTTCCTCAGCTTCCATCCATGGCTCCTCTAGCCTTACCTAAGTCCCCTTTTATGGTTGACTCATCTCACTTGCACAAGACTCGGCTACCCCACTCTCATAGCCCTTCCCCCTTAAATGATGATGAGCATGTGTAAGGTAAATGCCACCCTTGGAATTTAGGAGATCTTGCTCTAGTTCTGTTGAGCAAACAAAATTTTGCTCTAAGGAGATGACACATAAATAATGTGTAAGCAAGAACAAGGTACATTTAAAGGTGTAGAAATATAGGCAAGGAAACGTGCACCCGAATAGTTTGGCTCAGGACTTAGTCGTTTTCATGGATAAGGGCTATTTTTGGAGATAGCGTGTGGAGAACACATGGAGATGAAGACTTACACTACACATAATGATATTTTGGGAACAAGTGGATGATAAGTATCATGAATAGTTTAGACTAATAATAGGATTTATTCTTCTAGTTAACTACAGGACATCTATTATTAGAACACTTACATGTATGCATGCTATTGTAAAGGCACATGGCTATTATTAGCATCCAACCTATTTTGAGAAGTGAGTAGGCGGTGAAGAGAAAGTCCCCACCTCTATAAATATGTATTGAACTATGTAGTTTAGAGAGTGGTGAACTATTGTAGAGTTATGTTGTTGGATCTGATGTGCGCATGACTCATGGAGATACTTATAATGTAAGAAGCTTATGTGTTTTATGGTGTTTAATGCAATGGAGAATATTGGCTGGATAATGGTGTTAAACATAACTAAATCTGGTTCTTATATGGTTAATCTTATTATAGTTATTGTTTAGTTCATGGTTCCTTAAGATCTTAATCTAGATTATGCCATGTGGAATGTTTATGTTTAGTTATGGATATGAATATCTTTTATCATCATCACATTAACATCCTGCACAAGCAACTCTAAAGAGGGGCTTGGTACCTTTGTGTGCTTCGAGTGAGCACTCAGGTTAGGCTGAGTGATGTGTCAACGTGCCTGGGTTATTCATAGTAAATTCTAGGCTACATCATTAGTTTCGCTGCCAAGACCTCTTTTTCAGTTGTTTTTAGGATGTTTCGTGATTAAGACATACCGGTTGACCCTAGCAAGTGGTGAGGAGTGGATAATAGATCTGGAAGAAGAATACGCTTAGAGGTTCAACTCTGGATCTGATTTTGATGCACTCGGGTGGGTAGAGCATTACTTGTATGATTGTTTATATGAGAGTTTCTTTGTTGTCTTCCCAATAGAGCTATACGAGTGGATGGTTGCTTATGCGTCTAAAAGGAATTGGAGGTATCGCACACTTTTCTAGATGCAGGAAGAATTTCAAGCCCTCTATGATGTTGATCTAATTTAGATATGTGTTTTGGATACTTGGTTTCGTGGTGTTCTAAATATCTATATTTTGGAGTACTCAATTTCCAATTATTCTTTCCTAGAGGTAGCTGAGTTCTATTTTTTATGTTATCCCAAGGGAACCTATCTGCAAGGCATTCCACTGGCGATAAAAATCTTAATGATAACCTTGAATTTGGAAGAAAAGTTGATGGCTAGCTAAATCCCACCACGCGTAGGGATAGGAGCAGGTTTGGTGAAGGATGGAAGACCTAGTGGCAGAGAGGTAAAGAGAAGAAAGGTGTCTTAAGTATAATGAGGTGAAAGGGAGTTAGAGAAGCAACGCGAGGTTACAGAATGGATGGCATTGAGGAGAGAGATGGCTTGTGAAGGATTTGGAGCTCACGTAGAAGGCATAGAGCCAGAGTATCTAGAACTCCCCCATTTGTAAAATCATGATAGGTAACCCTCATCAGCCTCATATGAGAAAGCGCCAATAGAGACAACATGGACCCCAGGTGTGCATCTGAATCTACCTGGAAACCTAGCCCTTGTGCTTGGTTTTCTAGTACCTAGTACAATCAGTAGTTAGCAAGCTAGTTTGGGGAGTAGAATAATAAGAGTGAATCAAATAGAAAGTAAATCTATGGTCGAGAAGATGTCTTCTTTTTTATTTGGAGATACCTTTTCAGGCGTGTCGTCAGCACAGAACTCAAGCACGTAAAATTTTGGCCTCAATTCTGGGAGTAGTACCACCTCGCAGACTGTAGAAGTTCAATTTAGTACCATTGTTGGGACACATGGTAGTAAATCCACTAGTCCGCTTCCAACTACAACTGGAGGATCAGGGGGCATAGGTGGCTTTAGTTCCAATGGATTTTTTGGGTCTGGAGGCAGAGGTAACATAGGGGGTTCTGCATCAAGTGGGCATGGTCCTCACCAACCCCGGCATATTTACATGGAGATGTTGCTTCGTCTTCTAGAATATAAGGGAATAGAGGATGTTGTTAATCATGTGCACATGTGTGAGATATTGTGGTGCACAAAAGTTATCACGGCTTCTGAGTGCAAGGTAAGTCAGTTTGCAACTACGTTGCAGGGACGCACTCACAGTTGGTACAGGAAGTTTGACCCTGATCAGACATGTGTAGATTATGCAGCATTACGAGATGCTTTCCTTAAGGAGTTTTATATCCCTGAGTTCAATAAGAAGATTATAAGTGCGCTCAAGGATTTTAAGCAGGGTACTACTGAGAGTGTTTGAGAATACGATGTCTATTTCAAAATGCTCTTATCTAAACTTTCGTATGATATCCATGCAAGCCAGCATGCACAGTGGTTTGTTGGGGGCTTGATCACACCATTTAGGAGGGCACTGTCACATAAGACATATACAATTATATGTGAAGCACTTGAAGCAGTGTTGTACGTTGAGGCAATCAGAAGAATAGACTCTAGAGTGATCCCATTCCTGGAAGCACATATTTTAGCTATGGAAAAATAGTTGGAGAAACTATTGGCTAACTCAGCACACGAGATGCGCACTAGGATTTGACGTATAGATTGTGAAGTGGAAGGGCACACTAAGGATAGTTTTCCCCACATGTCAATACGTTCATTGTTGCTGGACTACGAGATATGTCATTTGGACCATGATGCAAGTCGTTGTCCATTACTACAACACGTGATAAGGAAGAATGTATCTCGCTATTGTAATATTTTTCAGTCCACGACTCACAATATAGAAGACTATAGGTTGATTGGTCAGATCCATGATGTCATCGATATTGGTGTACGACAGACAGGGGTATCAAATAACTCTAAAATTAAAAGTGAACACCATGATCGTGATCACACTTAAGGGCGCTACGATCGGAATGAAGGGAATTTTGAAGGAGGTCATGGGAGAGGTTGAGGATACTGTGGTGGATTTGGGGGTTGAGGCCTTAGTGGTGGATGAATCGAGTTCCCTCGTGGAATACGTTATACTTGTGAATCTCCTAACCACTACAGGATGAATGTCCTCAGAATATTACTTGTTCTTTTTGTGGGAAGAATCATAACTAAGAGGAATTCTCAGACTTATATGAGCATCTTATCAAGTAGTATAAACTGGAGAACAAGGGCGTAAGGATGGTTAGAATACATCACGCCACAAAAAATCAGTGGATGCTAAAGTTGGCACCAGAACCTGAGGTAGTACCTATGAAGATTACTACACGCGCTGAAGCTATGCACACTAGAGAGATGCTACAACAGAAACATGTCATTACTAAAGAGGAGGTTTTACATGCAAGATACCTAGATCATACACATCAGAAGGAGGTTTATCAGGAAACCATGGAGGTGCTTAGAAATCTTCACGGTGAAATACAGTGTTTAAAGGAATAGTCACATAAATTGGAACAAAATAAGGCAACAGAAATGGTCCAATCAAATTTTGATGATTTGAGAGAGGTATGCAAGATGTTGTGCCAAGAGAATATTATACTAGGGAATTGGTTAAATGGAAACACTCCGCGTGTAGGTATTGAGAATGGACGGCAAATCTTACATGTTAATATTCCCCCTCATAGCTTGGATTATGACAAGGAGATCACTATAAATGTTGTTATGGATGGGTGGCTTCTAAGTAATATATTGATTAACACAGACACGGAAGTGAATGTGCTTACTTTATATGCATGGGTGCAGATAGGTAGACCTCTATTACATCCATCATCTAATGTATTGTTTATGGTTAACCGGACTAATGTCACTCCAATCAAAGTTTTAAAGGATGCATACATTACCATACAAGGGGCCAAGTTCACTGGGGACTTTAAGGTTAGGGAACTTGCAGAAGTAAATAGCTTCCCAGCTCTACTTAGGTGCCCTTGGTGTTATGCAAATAATGTTGATCTACGGTTCAACAAGGGGTATATAAGTTTTGAGAACAATCAGGAATGAGTTATTATACCTTTAACATATGGGAAATCTACACCTTATGTTGAACCCTTGAGTGAGGAAGACCTAAACAAAATTTATGTGCATGTCATTCAAGATTCGGAAGTACTTGAGCCATCTAAGGAAGGAATCCACTAGTGGGAAGATGCGCAGTCTATTAGTGATACCACAAGTATTGCTTGTGACAATTGGGCGCATGGCACCTATGAGATGGTTGGGCAAAAAGTAAGAAGTGTATTTTCACAGAGGAGCAAACCTCCTTGTATTAGGAGGATAGGTAACACCTCTATACCCCGATACACTAGAGAAGGAGATCTTACAATATTCCTGCATGCCATGGAGGAGTAGTGGACGAATCAAGTGGAGAGAAGAAATATGTTAGTGTATACCCTATGCGAGATGGCAGCACACTATTGGATGGTTCACAGGGATAATCTCATAAAATGGAATGAAGTAAGAATTGCTCTAACAACTCGGTTTCTTAGGAGCAATGCACCTACTCAAATCTGCATATATCATGGTACTCAACCTGTTTAGCACCACGTTCAGCAGTGTGAGAGAATTTGGACAAAGGGGCAAGAACCTTTACCACCTTCACTTTGGGTGCACAAATTTTATTCCACTTTGCAAGGTGTGCATGCACTTGGTATGTTTAGGTGAAACTGCATAGGGAGACTAGAAATTGGCAAGAATTGATTGCAGGAATGATCCATACTTTTGACTACTTCTCTACTAAACCTTTGGTGGGAGAGGCATTATGGGTTATGAAGCACTTGACTATGGGAGACATTGTAAAGGATGAAGAACACATTTAGGAGATCTTTGGTGAGGAAGAACCAGTAGCGCGTTCTACTGAAATAGATGAGACAGATGTCGAACTATTTAAGCGTGTTTGCTTTGAGAAGGAGAAAGGAAAGATGGTCTGCATAGTGGATGACGAAGAAATAGAACATTTGGAAATTTATCATTCCAAGGTACACATGAGGTTCTAGAAAGTACAGATAAAAATGTGTGCGTCTATCATGAACCTATGAAGACCAAGAAAGTGAATATAGGCATGGACGTTGAACCTAAGGAGGCCAAAATTGGGGATTATTGGTCTGATTTTGAAGTGGTAAAGATAATTGAATTACTACGTGATTTCTAGACTTTATTTCCTAGGGGCTACCATGAGTTAAAGGGAGTGCATGAGTCATTGGGTGAGATGAACATTAAGCTAAAGGAAGGTACATGCCCAGTCAGAAAGAGACCCTACAGGATGAACCCTAACCTGCACATAAAGGTTAAAGAAGAAATTGATAAGATGTAGTAATCTAGCATCATTAAGCCCCTAGAATAATCAGAGTGGGTTAGCCCCATAGCAATTAGTATAAAGAAATATGGTCGGATTAGGATTTGTGTGGATTACAGGGATCTAAATGTTGCATGTGTGATTGATCATTTTCCTACACCTTTCACCGAGAAAATATTAGAAGGCGTTACAGGGTGCGAAATTTACTCTTTTACAAATGGATTCTTTAGGTATCATCAGGTAAGAATTGCACAGGAGGATCAAGAGAAGATAACCTTCACCACTGAATGGGGAAGCTTTGTTTATATGGTAATGCCCTTTGGATTGAAGAACGCACATGTTGTATTTTTGCGCATAGTTTTTCAAGTATTCCAAGATTTTATTCACAAATTCTTGCACGTTTACTGGGATGATTGAACAGTATATGGGATTGTTAAGGATCATTGTGAAAACTTGCACTTGATGTTTGAAAGATACAGACATTTTAGCATCTCTTTAAACATCAAGAAGTGTGTATTTGCTACACCTTTTGGAACTCTATTAGGACATATCATTTACAATGAAGGTTTGTTAGTAGACCCAGTTAAGGTTGCAATTATCATAGGCCTAGAGGATCCTACCAGGCAGAGTGAGCTACATGGATTCTTGGCACATAGGGTATTATAGAAAATTTATCAAAGGATATGCAAATATTTCCACGCCCTTGGAAGAGTTACTAAAAGGAAAAGGGACATTCTATTAGGGAGAACCACAACAGCGCACATTTAAGGCGTTGAAGGAGAAACTTACTACATCACTTAATCTATGTTTTCCCTCATCAAACAAACTTTTTCATGTACATGTGGACACCTCTGGCATGACCATTGGTGCAGTATTAGCTAAGCCTAGAGAAATTATTATAGATCATCATATATGTTTTGCTAGCAAAAAGTTGACTCTTGCAGAACAAAATTATACAACTACAGAGCGCGAGGCCTTGTTGATGATCTACGCATTGCATAAGTTCATACAGTACTTGATAGCAACACCCTTTGTATTTTATATAGATCACATGGCACTAAAATACTTGGTAAATAAGCCCATTTTACAAGGGTGCATATGTCGATGGTTTCTCTTATTCCAGGAATTTGACTTTACAGTCGTGGTAAAACCAGGTAAAAGTAATTATGGCCCAGACCACTTATCAAGAATTCAATCAGGAGAGGATGCATAGACAATTGAAGATACAATGTTGGATGCACAATTGTACAGGTTACATCATGCTACTTAAGAATTGGAGGATATTGTTGTCTTTTTACGCATAGGTATTGTTGAGTAGACAAGATTATGACACTAAGAAGAGGATACACAGAAGATTCACACTTAGAAGCAAGGCACCTTTGAAGGCATAGAAGGATAGAGAGAAAAGTGCATGCGAAAGACAAAGATGGATTCAGGACTTAGTCATTTTCCTAGTTACGAGCTATTTTAGGAGATGGCATACGTTACACACAACCAGAGGAAGTTTTGCTAGTAGATCTACGCTAAGGTTGTAGTTATTGGGTAGTCCTAGTCATAGTACTATGCACCATGGATAAGTTGAGGCCATACAAGGTGATTACAAAAAATAACTATCAAAGGATAATTGTAAGAGATCTATATTTCACACGCACATGGATGAAGTGTCTATTAGGGAAAAGGGACATGGCTATTCTCAGGGATGAACCACAACTATTTTGGGAAGTATTTGAGGCATTGAAGGAGAAACTTCCCCACCCTTATAAATATGCCTATTGGACTGTGTAGTTAATAGAGATCATGTGAACCAGACCAGGTATTGAGATAGCACAGAGCATGACACTGTGTATGAGCAGTTATCCATTGTTGCAATTTGTTATCGTCATAAACCTATGAGAAGGTATTTATAGATCATCCAAGTCTACTTTGCTAGTATAAAGTTAACTGGTTGCAAAATAATGAATTATATTGACTGCAGAGTGCAAGGATTTGTCAATGATGACTACACGTTGCATAAGTTCTAGAAAGTACATGCTAGCATTTCACCTATGTGTATCATTATACAGATTATGATGGCTTTAAAATCTAGATCTGGTAAATAAGCCTATTTTACAGGGGCGTATCATGTCTATGGGTTCTCTTATTCCAAGAATGTTGTACTGTCTACAATCATGGTCACAAACTAGCATAAACAACTCTAATTCTGGGCTAGACCACTTATCAAGAACTCAATCAGTAGAAGACACACAGACAATTAAAGATACAGTTTCAGATGCACAATTGTACATGTTAAATCATGCACCTTCAGAATTAGAGGATATTGTTATCTTTTTATGCACAGGAATGACACCAAAGGGAATAAAATACTTAGAGAAGAAACAACTTGCAATTCACATTGTACCCTTCATGTTGATCAGTGGTGACTTATACAAACTAGGCCAAGATGAAGTATTGTGCTAGTGTGTATTAGAACATGAGCACATGGATATCATGGAAGAGGCACATGGCAGTATTGCAGGTGGGTATTATGCAAGTGACGCCACCACGTGTAATATTCTACTCACTAGATTATGGTGGGAGACCCTATACAAGGATTGTAAAGAGTATTGTAAGGCATGTGATCACTTCCAGTACCTTGGCAAACCTGGACAAGGAGATGAAATACCTTTGAGGCCTATTACTAGTGCAGAGATATTTGAAAAATGGGTAATAGAATTTTTGGGTCCTATTTCCCCAGTCACGCGTAGAACCAGATCAAACTACATCATCACTTATATAGATTATCTTACATGATGGGAAGAAGCATCACCTACAAAGGATTGTATAGCAGCTACAGCAGCAAGTTTCTTATGGGAAAATGTTCTTACTAGGTATGGATGTCTATTGAGTTTGACAAGTGATAGGGGCACACACTTCTTGAATGAGACAATCAGAATATTGTTGGATGAATTTATGGTTCTGCACCACAAGACAACACTTTATCATCCTCAAGAAAATGGGACTTCTGAGGCCTTAAACAAAATATTAACCCAGACCTTACCAAAATTTTATGATGTTGGAAGGAAAGATTGGGAAGATAAATTTTATGTTGTACTTTGTGCATCTAAAATAATTTACAAAATGTTAAATAAGGCTACACCCTTTCAATTTGTGTTTGGAGCAGAAGTAGTTCTTCCCATCGAATTCATGTTACCTTCTTTACGTATTGTGTGCACTAGAGGTCTAGTCGATGAACAAGCATTAGAAGAGATAATTGACAAGTTAATATAGCTAGATGAGAGGCACAACATGGCATGTTGGAGTCATAAGTAGGAAAAGGATAGGACAGAGGCATGTCATGATAGACACATCAGGGATAAGAAGCTTGAAGTTGGACAGATGGTACTTCTTTATGATTCTAAGTTTTTGCACCATTCAGGAAAACTTAAGGTGCATTGGTCGGGACCATATGTTATAACTCACATCGTTGAATCAAGCTCTTGTTAGTTAGAGGCACTTGATGCAACATAGTTACCCAGTTACTTCAATGGGAGTAGGTTGAATCCCTACTATAAATAAATCTTCTTGGTGTTTGTAATAAGGTAGTATTTTCATTTAGTATAGATTTCCTTTTATGTATTTCTTTTAATGTATTTCATTCTTCTTCGTTATGCTTTGTCAATTTAGTTTGGACTTTTGTGTAATAAGCACATTTAAGCATTGGAAGCTAATTACAACCTGAAGTATTTTTATGCACAGAGGACTACACATACCATTGGTGTGGGTTGGTTGCTATTAAAAAATAGGTACACATGAGAACACACTATTACAGGTACTATTCAAAAATGGAGGGGAGCTGCTAGAAAGAATATTGCTCCTAAGGAAGACCATAGCTGAAAATAAATTAATGAACATTATAACATCAGGAAATTGGTGGCCGTAGAAACTACTAGAGGAGGGAAAAGTGGCGAGGTACTTCGACGCATGGATACACATAGAATGAGGTCTATAGCTAGAAGGTAGGAAGGCGTGCTGGAAGGTTATAGTTATGACGTGTAGGTGTATCACGTGGAAATTGGGAAGATGGTCAATTAATGAGAGGATTGGTGGTATGTAAAGGATCGATAAATATAAAAACTTTTCACAACTTTATAAAAAGACATGATACGGGATTATTTCTACCTTTACGATCACAAGTATTCGAGTGAGCTGGTTGTGACCAAACCAAGTGAAACATCTTGAGGTGTACAGAGTTGTGAAATTAGGCATGGAGAGAATATTTGTGCAAAATAGAAGCATTGAGAAGGACCTAGGGCACAAGAGCTTACTTGATAGAGGAAACAGAAGCATTGAGAAGGAGCTAGGGCATGCGAGTTTCGAGCTAGGGCATGTGATTTAGAGCTAGGGCATGAGAGCTTACTTGACAGAGGAAAAAGGTGAGATTTTTACCATGGTACCAAGGAAAACACCTGGAGCAGGAATGAAGGGGAAGAAAAAGGTGGAAATCAAGGTCGAAGATGCTCCCAAGAGTAAATTTTTAGAAATGCAGTATCTAGAAGGAGTGATCATCAGGATGAGATTGGGATTCCCATATCCACAGATGTAAAGTAAGTGACTATAACCACCACACCGCTGAAAACAAGGGAGAGTTGGATGCATTTTTGAACAAGAAGACCAACAAGTGCATAGTAGATGACATGCTAGTATATGACAATGCTGGGGAGAATTTTCTCAAGAAGGTAGGGGTGTATCAAATGTACGAACTCCCATATTTTGGAAAACTAGAAAATTTATACCAATGGCTTATGAGTAGATTCCATGAGGACTTTTTCTATTTTGTTGGATGGCGGGTAAGGATCACCACACCTTTGATTGCTACATTAACAAGACTGAAGGGCACATGGATAGAGGTTAGTAGTGATCTAACTAATAAAGCAGTTGTTGTAGCTATAAGAAAGGAGTTGGGATACGCCAAGGATCCATGTGGAATGGAAATCTATAGATTAAGGAAGTACCTTGTGGTGCAGACAGCCGTGCATCTTCTCACTAAGTTGAATCATCAAGAGAGATGGTAAAAATTAAATACCATGTGGCTACATATTGCAAAGAAATTTTCACAAGAAGAAGTGTATAATTTAGCTGGATACATAGCATAAAAAATTATTAAGGAAGCATGTGCATGTGAGAAGATAAGTTTTGGCACTATCCTATTATCTCTTGTGTTTGTATAAATTGGAGTGCTCGATGGGAAAAATAACAAAAATTAGGAATACCCCATGAAAATAAGTCCCTCACAGATATGTTTGAGAAATAATTGTGTGAAGGAACAATGAGTGGCCCATTCAAACGAAGGGAAGAACTATGTTATGATCAAATTTGTGCGGCCTTTGAGGAGGAATGGCACCTTCCAAAGGAGTTACCCTTAGTAGTGGGAAAGGAAGTGTAGTATGTGGTGTATCAACATTTTTACATTGCATGGTTTGCAATGAAGGATGGTACATGGAGTCCCTATTGCAAAGTTCCATACGCCTTCATAGTGCGTTACTTCCAGGTAGAAGTACACAAGTTTATTGATGTACATCAGTTGAGCTACAACATAGACAAGGTAGACAATGACTACCATACTCTAAGGAAAACATATGTTTATCTACGTTGGTTTGCATATATCGAGAGGCTTATTTCTGATGTTATAAGCATGAAGCTAGTGAGTTTGGATATTGGGGATACTGGGTTCGTGCTTATCTATCTGTAGCTCAAGCCTAGGTTGGAAAATTACAAGTGTGTGGAGAATGAGTTAATGCTTCTAAAGTCACCTAAGGGAAAACACACAGTTGAAAATGTGGCAGCTCAGAAGCCATCCTCGACCATGTAAGGAGATGAGGAAGAAGAGCTCAATGAGGATAGTGGAGGCTTGGACCATAGAGGCTAGAGACAACCCACAAACAAAGAAGAAAGTGAGCATGTAGATACTCCCCTAAAGACATAAGGAGGAGAGGAAGACTTGGACATGGGCACAGTCCATGAGGAACACTAGTTTAAAAAGGTGTTCAGAAGAACCAAAACTCAAGGTGTAGGAACATCTCAACCTTTACAAAGGTCACCTTGACTCTCCCCTCAAAATACAGCATCCGAGAGAAATAAAAGAAGAAAGTTGAAGCTTGAAGAGGAAGAGGAATCTTAAAAGAGTGAGAGTGTTCCAAGAACCCAAGTCTAGCCTAAAGATTTGGAGGATCCCCAGGATGAAGAAATGAGAGATGAAGAGGAAGGAGTGAAGGAAGTAGAAGAAAATGTGCAAGAATAACCCAGCGTGCCCATCATGACTTAGGTAGGAGAAGGACCAACTCTAGACCTTGGCGCCCAAGTTCTTAAGGTTCCAAGAACAAACATAGAAAGAGAAAGTAAAGAGTATGTCGTCCCTAGTATGGGCTATAATGAGGACACAAGAAAAATCATCTGCACCTCGGTTTTAGAGCACTATGGGATCTAAGGAGTTATATGGGTGGGATCTGATCGATCTAGATATGGTCACTACGTGCACAAGGAAGCAGTTATCCTGGTCCATGCAGACTCGTATGGATGAACCATATTTTGATGTGTGTGAGGAGTCATGTGTCTCGCAAAGAGTGAAGGAGGCACCCCAAAGTAGGCACATGACAATAAAACCTACTCTAATGTCTAATGAGTAGGTCAGTAATGTAATGGTTAAAGTATCTACTGAGGTGGCATGGAGAAACATTGATAAGGTCACCACCATTCGAGCACTACTTAAAGATAACAAGGCTAAAACTACAGAGATAGAGCATATAAGGGAAGAGAAGGAACAATAACAGGAAAAGAATAAGGCCTTTGTTGGCATAGTGGAGGAAATTTTTGATCACATCCTTAAAATAATGCCTCATTTAGAATCTCAAGTACTAGAAAAGTTTCCTTCTGTTATGCATTATGTGCACACTTTGGTCGATTCAGTGTTAGATGATGGACCAATTTAGATGCCTGCCCCAAAATATTCTAAACAAAAGGTAGAGAGAGAAAGGGCCTCTATGGTTGGGAAAATTTCAACTTAAGAGGAATTTCTCTAAGCTTTGAAGGATGAGCTGAAGAAAGTTGACCAAGCTCGCAATTTTTGTGTGCCACCAGAAGCAGTAATAAGGACCAGAACTCTAGTTAAAGATATTAAGTTCTGGCATCGATGAAAGATGAGACACTAGGGTGTGCAGAAACATTGGCACTAGTAAAAAAAGGTGTGAGGCCCTCGTAGCAGCCCAAGATCCACAAAAGAGATGATTGATGAGATTGGGAAGATCATAGCACAAAAGATGGACCTCCTGGAAGGAATGATTTCAGGTATGGCTAATGTTATATGGATTCTATAGAGTGAGAAATAAAAGATTACTAAGGATGAACTAGATGTCATAGCCACATATATTCCATAGAAGACAATGACCATGCTAAATGAATGGCGGATATTGGTGGCTGAAATCAAAAGTGAATATCTAGAGCTAATAGTCCCAGTTGAAGAAGAAGGTGTTGTAGAGTGAAAATTCATTCTTTCAAATAGTGTTTCATTAATTATTTCATTCATTATTCTTTATTATTGAGAACATCAGAAAGAATTCCAATTTTTGGGATGGAAATGTAATTTAGTGTGGAGTAATGTTTAGTAGACACAATGTTTCTCTAAGGAAAAGACACACACAGGATGCACGCACGGAAACAAAGCACATTAGTAGGCACGGGAAGATAGGGAAGGAAATGCATGCCATAACACTTTCACTTAAGACTTAGCCATTTTTGTTGATAAGGGATATTTTTAGAGATAGCATGTGGAGCACACATAGAGATGAAGACTTGCACTACATGCAATAGTATTTTGGGAACAAGTGGTTGTTAAGTGCCATGCATAGTTTAGGCTAATAATAGGATTTCTTCTTAGAATTAACTATAGGACATATATTATTAGAAAACTTGCATGTTATGCAAGCCATTGTAAAGGTGCATGGCTATTATCATCATGCGACCTATTTTGAGAAGTGCATGGGTAGTGAAGGGAAATTCCCCACCTCTATAAATATGTATTGAACTATGTAGTTGAAGAAACTGAATTATTGTAGAGTTATGTTGTTGAACTTAATGCATGCATGACTCATGGAGATACTTTATAGTGTAAGAAGCTTCTATTTTTTACAATTTTTAATGTAATGGAATATATTGGCTGGATAATTGTGTTAGACATAACTGAATCTAGTTCTTGTATGGTTAGCCTTATTATAGCTATTGTTTAGTTCATGATTCCCTAAGATCTAGATATGGTTTATGCACTGTGAAATGTTTATGACTAGTTATGGATCTAAATATGTATTATCATCATCACACTAACATCCTGCACAAGCAACTCTAAAGAGGAGCCTGGTACCTTTGCATGCTTTGGGTGAGCACTTGGCTCAGGTTGAGTGATGTGTCAACTTGCCTGGGTTATTCACAGTAGATTCTAGGTTGCATCAGGTTCTTACCTGAATTTCTTCTTCACATAACCAGCTTTCTGCTCTTTCTGATATGGATGATGAAGGGAACATGTACTTACCCCTCTCAATGATTGTGTACTCTTGGAATATACATGGACTTACTGAACTGACCCGAGATATTTGGTCAAGGATAGTTGTCTTCATTTTTGTCCCATGAAAAAAAATTATTTGTAAGAATTCAAGCTATTTGGCTTTTTGTTGCACTCTTTAACTCATATTATCTAGCCTCATGCCATTTTTCATACCTCTAATCATGATCCTGACCATGGTGGATTCATGACCTTGATTTCTCCTAACATTACTCAGCATGTGATTTCCTAGGGCCTAGACCCCACACATCAAGTAGTGTGGTTTCTTTTCAATTTAGACGAGAATATTTTTGGGTTATCTAGCATCTACACTTTGAATGATGCGGGCGAGAGCCAGATCTTTTTGACATTAGCTTGTTAATTCATTGCCAGAGGATCTTTGGATAATTTTTGGTAACTTTATTGTGGTTGAAATCCCTGAAGATAAAAGGGGCGTCTTCTTATGTATTGGTGTGCAGGCAAGCGGGAGGCTTGGTTTTATTTTAGGAACAAGCTCGAAATTTTTGATCCCAATCTACCCTTTCGTCATAAATCCCCTTCTGTTTGGTTCATTTAGTCTAATTTTAGAGAAGGACAAGATCGATTTGTTCATTGGATGGACCACTCATTCATGACCAGTCAATATTTTTTCTATCTTTCCCCAGTTCTCAATCATCCTGTTGTTTTTGCTAACACCGCATTGCTTTCGGACCATTCTCCCATTGTTTTCGACATTGCACGGTTTGTACCTATAAAAAAGCATCATGTTACTTCTCAATTTTACCTTAACACCACTTTCCTCAAGAATGCTTGGACTGTATCACACATACAATTAGTATGGAATTTGGTTGATCGGCCTTATGATGGGTTTGGTTGGATCACTTGGTGGAATGATGCCATCAAATGCACCACCACCTTCCTTCACATTTATAAGAATCAAGATTCCATTTTAAGACATCATTCGCATGAAGCTTTATAACATGAGTTCTCCATAATCTCACAAGAGCTAAACACCTCACCTTTTAATCGTGCCTTACAAACCCAGACTTCCTATTGGTGAGATAATATTAAATTCCATGAAGCCTACCAAGCCCACAGAGCTCAGTTTCAAGGTCGCTCGCATTGGCTCAAAATTAGGGATTGAGATTCCAAGGAGTTATTTTCAATGCTACGCTCCAAGCATTCCTCTGACAAGATCAAGGATATCTCTAAAGGAAATACTAGGCTTACCACCTTGCCTGAGATTCTCTAATAGTTTGTACATCATTATCATGGGGTATTTGTTGCTCAACCTGCCACTCTAGCTCCAAAAGCATCCCTTTTAAAATGTCTCCAGGTGGTACATTGCAAAGTTTTTCAAAACCCAAGGGGTTACCTGTGATAGGACCTTTATCTTTTTCTGATCTCAAAGAGGCTACCTTTCAATGGCTCAAAAAAAGCTTCCTGGGTTTGATGGATTCCCTACAGAATTCTATCAAGCCCTATGGGACACTATTGGTGTTGATCTCCGCAATGTGTACTTGGAATCCTTGGAAACTAATTCTCTAGGTGATCTGATCAATCAAGGCAATATCAAGTTCATTCCCAAATCAGGAGTTCCCGAGACCAAATTTCTAATAGGCAGATCAATTAATTTGATTAACATGTCTTATAAGATCATTGATATAGATCTACCTGATAGGATTTCTAATCTTCTTCCTAAGATAATTATAAACTTGAGTAAACTTGCTTCATTAAACACAAGTATATTCTTGATAATATTAAAGTCATCTGGGAAGGTCTTTAATGGGCTTAGATTTCCTCTGAACAGGATTTGTTTATTAAGATTGATTTTGTTAAAAGATATGACAGAATTAAATGGTCTTTCATCTTACCTATGCTCCAAGACTTAGGATTTGGTCCTCGCTTCGTGTGGTCTATGCAAATGCTCTTTCAAAATGTTGAAGCTTGTGTTAATATTAATGGTGCCCAGTCTTCTAGATTTGGTTTTTTCATATCTATTAAGTAAGGTTTCCCCTAGCCCCTCCCCTTTATGTGTTGGTTGTTGAAGGATTTATCTATCTTCTTTATCACAATGCGTCAAGGACTAGTAAAAGGTATTTCTTTTCCTTTTACTACTCGGCAGCTTATTAATTGTTTTGTTGTTGACGATTATTTTCTCACACTCTGGAGGATGAGCAATTTTTTCAAAATGCTCTAGATTTCCTTCACATTTTTTCTTGCTTCAAGCTTTGCTATTCAGTGGGAGGAAACCCAATTTTATCATCAATATCATACTCTTGTTCCCACTTGGCTAGCTTTAATGAAATGGAGTTAGACTCAACTTGGGGTGCAGTTTAAATTTCTTTGTATATGTTTCACTTTTTAGGCTACTTTAGCTAAGCTTTGGTCTTATGTGGTGTAGTGTATTGAACACAAACTTTATTTTTGGATCAGCAAACCAATTTATCTAGTATGCAAATTTTAAATATGCTCTAAGGTTCTTGCTTCAACACATGCATTTTATTCTTCATGTTGGGTTCCTTCTAATGCTTGCCTATGTTAAACTTGATAAGCTTATTTATTATTTCCTTCGAGGCAACACTGAATGGAAAAAGGGGTTCCACATGGATTTCTTGGGAAATTGTGTTGTGTGCTTAAAGAAGATTGGTTTTATAGGGTTATTTTTTATCAAACACCAAGTGTATAATATTTGTTGCTAAATGGATCTTCTGTAACCTGAAATGGGAATAAAGCATGGAATATTATCCTTTAGCATGGTATTTATCTAGGTTGTTCCTTGTAGGAAAGCTCACTTGGAAGATTGGAATTTTTTGGGGTCTTATTTTGTAAGAAATCTCATTCCTACCTTTGCTTAGGAGACTTTAGCTTTAGAATTCAAGGGCACTTCTTCCTACAAATGTTCCTCCTATCTCATAATTAATTAACTGGACATTCCTGATAGTTATTTACACAAGATAGGACCACACCTCTAGATTTCCTTAGGGGCCTGACTTGAATTGGCCTACTGATATATCCTTTTAACAGATAAAAACCTTCCCTCAAATTACTCTCTATGGTGGCTCCTCATTCTGATGATAGTGATATGCTTACTTGGGGCTTGTCTCTTTCCTCCTCGGATTTTGTTTTGGTCCCATCACTTGGGCTAAATGCCCTTAGTCGGCCACTTTTGATCCTAAAAAGGGGATTAATTTGTTTCCTTTGGTGATCTTGTTCCACCAAGATCTTCATATTGGTTACCGACTAAGGCTATTCTTGGGCTTAGACCCCCTTTGCTTACTGTTATAATTTCACCCCAAGTCTATTGAACAATAATTTATGGTTCTATCCCTCATAATTGAGATGGCTTGGAGATGGATTCACTCCCTTTTAAGAACTCTTTTCTCCTAATTTTTCCACCTAGAAAGTACTTGCTCTCTAGGGAATTCAAACATGTTACCTGCAATTTAAAACAAAATTTGGCACATCTTAGGAATTGAAATTTTGTTCAATTTATAGAAAGATAGAAATAATGCCAAATTTAATAATGTCTCCTCTTGATTATGATTGTATCTGTTGACTAATAAAATAGTTAACATGCATTGGTCTGTTATTCCTGCTCTAGATTGAAAACCAAGATTGGTCCCGTACACTTACAGAGTGGAACATCTACATGGGCCTAGTTAATCATTATGGTTCAGCTCCCTGGTGTCGTCATTCACCAAGGTATCCCCATATGCACCTTTACGTCTACACTAACCATGTTGATGACACCATTAACACCGTATGTTCATGCTTCAAGGATGTCAGGGTCTATCAACCGTCATCAATGGAGTCCTTTTTCCCTCATGCTTAGATGGCTTGGAGATGGATTCATGTCACTTTTCTAACTCTTTTCTCCTAAGTTTTTAACGTAGAAATTTATTCTCTTAGGGGAATTCAGCCATGTTACCTACAATTTAGAACAAAATTTTCCACATCTTGAGAATTGATATTTTGTTAAATTTATGGAAAGAAAAAAATAAAGATCATATTTAATAATGTCTCTCTTGGATTATGATTTCTTTATTACTGATAAAAAAGCTATGATTTCTGTTCCTATGCTTCCAGAATCAAAACCATGCTGAAAAAGTACACTTAGAGGTGGAGCATCTCCATCACCTCCTTTACCATTATGGTTCATCTACCTTGTGTCGTAATTTAGGTGCACCCCAAGATACACCTCTTTGTCATGCACTCACCACCTTCACGCACCACCATTCACCATCTCATGCTTGAGGATGTGGGGTCCTCACCACCGTCCATGAAATCCTCCATTTCTCGACGAGAGGTCCCCTTGATTCGAATCTGCATCCATAGCTTGTGTCTACTCTAAATGGCGACTCTGGTTGGCGAGTTGTCTTGTCTTAAGGAAAATTCCTTTGGATGGATTTATGCCATTTCTCCCCACAAGCATGATGAAGATACTAGATGAATGAGGAGAAGTAAGGAACTTTGGTTTGTATGGATGGGAGTCTGTCTCTGACAAGGCTCATCCTCTCTGGTTCAGGATGAGGAGATAAGTCCTAATAGGGTCGCCTTCTCCTCTGCTACTTGTCCTCCATGATTTGTATGCTTCTACTTGATGTTTAATGCTTTACTTTTTTTATTAAAGTTTGGACTTTGTGGTTATTAATGTAAGTTCTTTGAGGTGACTTGGGCCTCTCATCGAGGCCTTTTTTGGCTTGATTTGATTGAACCCTCTTTCATTTTGGGGTGTGAATATTTCCACACATATATTTTGATAGGATTAGACGTCGTCCATCTTGGTTATTAATATAAAAGTGTGTTTTTCAATAAAAATTTATTAATCATAAATAATATTATAAATATTAATTTTATATCGTTATAATTTTAAATAATTTTTTAAGCTAACAAATTGACCCCAAGGTAGCAATTGTACCCAAAGGTGTAATGGTAACGCCAATAAAATAACATAAAAGAAATGTTAAAGTGGCTTTGGTTGTATAGAAAAGGGTTATGTTGCTTTAGGGTTGTTACAGTTATAAAGTAAGTTTGCATGATTAGACATTTTTGACAAAGTTCCTAAAATTTTGAAAAGGTGTATAGAAGTAAGTGTCTTAGAATATATCATTCAAAAGTCATTACACAGATAAAAACTCATTTCCATTGTTACACGTTTGACTGGTGGAGTCTTCTATGAAGAGGAAATTGGGTTTTAAAGTCTATGTAACTATCCATAATCAAGTCATTGGTGTTGGATTTATTTGTTCTTATTTCCCATAATTGTAGACAAAAAATCAATAATGTGTAGAAGTATTTACATAACATTATATAACTTCTCTAGCAAATTTTAATATAGGAATACCTATACTTTAAAATGAATCTTTTTTATTGGATTTCTTATAGGATTATTTGCAAAGATGCTTCAAGTTGAATGATTTTGATTTATTTATATATATTTATCTAAACAAGTTGTATAGGGATAGAATTTTACACAGAAAAATGAGGTTGGCAATAAGAAAAAAGTATACAAGTTAGTTATATAAAATGTTTACACTCTAGGAAATTTCCAAGGGCTTTAAACAAACCCATTTGGTTATTATTATGCAATTTTCAGCACAAGAGATGGTATTTAGTCCATGTATTTTATCGGTAAAAAGGATTAGTTAGTCCTTTATACATTTATATAATATGAAGTTTTTTAACAAAATTTGTGCCTAAGATATAAGGAATGAAAAGGCGCAATCCACAGTAAAACATAACAATACAACCAAAAAAGAGTTCTTACTACTATGAAAACCATTAGAAAGAAAATAGAAGCTTGTGAACATGTTTCTTATTGACTATAGTACCTAGGATTCACCATTTTGTTTTTGTTTTTTGTTCCATAGAAAAAATATCATCATTTGCCTCTTCCATTGCTTCTACAAAACCTTCTCTTATGTAATTTAAAATATATGAAACCTTAACCCAACAATGTACATATAATATTGATAGAAAACATTCACAAAGCATATAAATATCAAATTATACAGAGTCAAGTTCTTTAATATCTACATAATAGACTAGAGATGTTCATACTTCAATCAATTCTTTGTTTTTACTTTCTTATTAACTAGGACTTTCCCAATAAATTGCATAAGTGGGGAAAAGAAAAAAGGTAACTAAAAATTTAAACCAAACCACTTAGCACCCTTTCTTTGCATTGTTCTAATGTAAAAAACACCGTAAGCCTTACCTCCCCTACATTGAACGGGGATATCAATTCTCTTTTTGTTAAATGATGTAGAAGAAATTATCATCTTACACAATATCAATTATAAACATTATAATTTAATGTTGGTACTTTCTAATGACCTTGAGCGCCAAATGACTTCTTTATTTCTTCAATCTTGTTTCTGATTTTAGTATTCCTCTGTAGTTTCTAATAATTATGTTAAATTGAGGGTGGTTTAGGATACTTTACCCTAGTCAATAAGGGTTGAGATACCAACTAGTAGAGTAGGTTTCTCATTCCTAAAAATCCATGATCTCATTTTTAAGATGTGAAATAAAATCTCTAAGTAGGACATCCCCCAAAGATGGTTTAGGGTCTTATTGAACTTAATATGATTAAACCAAATTGTGAATATAAGCTTTGCAAAGTATGTTTTTCTTTTCTTCTTCAAAGAAGAAGAAATCCCCACAAAATTTCTTATATCTTGAAATAGCCATCGGTAGTGAAGATATCAATATTCTTAATATAAATTGAACATTGATTTCTTAATGATAGAGTATAAACTTTACGAGGGAATCAAAAAGAAAAAATTGAGTATCAGTTTCATAATCCAAAATGATGTTATCATATACAATTGTACTACTTTATTCATCAAAACCTCTCTGAGCCTAGAATTTTAATACAACAACCATAGGTTTTTCTCCCATAGTGTTCACCTCCTAAAACCCTCCTAGTATATCCTTCATGTGACCTAGAAATACTTTTGTTCTTTTAACCTTCAACTCCACCAATTAAATCCTAGATTTGAAAAGAGGGATCTTAAGCTTAAAACATCTAGTGGTCTATGTAGTAAAAATATATAGATTAATTAGGGAACAAAAAATTACGGCTATTTTTTTATATTTTTTATGGCCACATATTTATATTTCTAGTTCCCAGATATATTATTGATTGTAACATCAACACCAACAATATTATCTAGTATAAACATTTCTTAATATTCTTCATTGCAACCTTAGTCCTCAAAGAAGTTACCTGAAAATCACATCAATTAATCCTTTCATCTATCTAATTATTAGAACAAACGAAAAAAAATTCCCCAACCACTCCCACCCCTTGAATACTAGGCCCATCTTTTTCATCTTATAATCCCAAAAAATGTTTTATTGTTACTTTACCCTAGTAACCCTAGACCCCATAAGTCGTGATTCAATTTAGTAAAGATTGATCTTCATTTGCATATTTTCTAATAGAAAACGTACATTTTTTAATTCCACCCAACACATGTTTATTCCAATCACTAAAATCTACATTCTCCTCTTCTTGAATATACTCATTAATATAAGAGATCTAGGGTGCATCATTCCCAATATATTTCCACTTGAACTTGTGGGATTTCCCTAATTTTATTGTGATAAGCCCTTGGGGAATCCACAGAGGAAGAAGAAGAGGTAGAAATAACCACCTTTATTTTCTTATTTCCTTTGTGTATTAATAAATGTTAAAAATCTTGTATCATGTTGCATTTAATATAATATAAGCTTTTTTTCATCAAAAATAAATAAATGTTGTCATTTCAAAAAAGGTTTCCCAAGACACCACATTTAAAGATGAATGGAAATATTATAATATTATACATTATATGATCCCCTGATTATCCAAGCTATTCTAATTCACTCAAATAGCTCTCGCCATCATATTTTCTAAAGATTTCAAGAGGATGAAAGGAAAACTAGTAGTATTCTTAATTTTAAGGTGAAAAAGAAGTCTAAAATTATAAGAATGTAATAGATAACTATATCATCCTTCACATGTAATATATTTATACATGAAAATTCTAACCATGATCCAATTTCCTAGCAATGAAGCTCAAATAACACCATTATGTCATAAATTGTATTTATTGCCGAGAGAGAAGAAATTCTTCCTTATAATCAAAACTTGTTTGTTAGAATATAAAAAACCTATCCCCAATGAATGTGATATCAATAACCTACCCCTACCATTCTTGAGAAATTAATATTCATAACCCTCTAACGAACACTACCTTATTGTTCAATGACACCAAAAATTCCATCAAAATTATTTAATCAACACCCAAAAATATCTTGATTTTTTTTAACTAGCCAGGTTCTTCAAGAATTCTCCCACAAACTTTATCATCATCTAGATCAAATTGATCCTTATGTTCCAAATGAATTATAGTTCCCCCCATATCTTTTTGAAAAATCAAATCCTCCACCTCAAATAAAAAATATCCTTAGAAGGAAAAACTCACCCTAAAGAACCCAATATGAGTGACCTTCAACATTACCATGTGCAGAAAAAACACTTGTGACATTAAATAATAAATAAAATTACTTTATCATAATTACCAATATACCACCAACATAACACATGTCTATCAATGAGTTTTCAATCAATAATTGAAACATGATAAATTTAATCCTTTCATAGCAAACATTATCACAATAAAACCTACCCTAGTTATAATACTAGGGAAGGTAACAAGGAATAATTTAATGGTTAGGATTGAGTAAAGGTATCTCAACCTCTATACTCATAAATTCAAATTAAAACCCATTTTATGGATCCATTATGCAACGATATTTATAAAAAGATTCCAAATCTAGATACCAACCTTGTGTATCACATTTTTCCCGTTAGAAACCTCCTTGTTGTGATCCCTAATCTTTGAAAATCCATTATTAAATCATCCTCAGATAGTTTTTTTTCCCCAGTCCTTAACTAATAAAGGATAATTATTTGCACCCATTCCTTGACAAATCTTAATTCTCCAATGTTTTTTTTTTATCATGGAATCGTTTCATAGAATAAACTCCTTTCTAGGGTAATTTATAGTTGGATGATTCATGGTATTACAATGAAAGAAAATCCTAAGGGAAATCCATACATAATATTTTGAAACCACTCCTCACTATTTAAATATAATTGAATTAAATAAACCAAAATAAAATCATAATTGACCATAATCTACATGTTTACAAAACTATAAAGTGCTTCATATAAATCGATTGAATCAAATTAGGATAAGATACCTAAAAATATCAAGGACTCCAAGTTCCAAAATTCTCATGGTAAATTATAAATTCAAACCCATATATCTTGATTTTTGTCATGGTAACCCTATCTAAAATTATCCACAAAAGGTATCACCTAAATTTTTCTCTTCTAAAGAAACCAAGTATTTCTCTTCAAAAAGTTGTATTTTTCTTCTTCAGAGCTGAAGGAAACCACAAAACCTCCATTAGTAGAGAAATATATGCTCCATAAATCAACCCCTTCCAGTACTTTCTAATCTTATTTCTAAATCTAGTCCTCTATGAAATTCCCTTAAAAGATCCAATTATTATGAATTTCAAATATTGTTCCTTTAACAGTCCCTTATTAAACCATTAGTGAAAGGAATTGAAGAAGATACATCACATTCACTCTATACAATTCCATGGTTTCCATCACTTCCTAGCTCTGAAATTTCCCCACACTACACTCATATCCTTGTAGGCAAAAATTCTCCACTATATTCCCACTAAATTCTTTTGTTAACATTTAAATGGGTGTGTCCTTATAAATTATCTAACCTCCCAAATAAAAAACCTCCATAGATAGTAAAACATCCAACCTTTCTTCCATGAAATGCTCTTCTTTAGTTCATCTCTTACAAGATGAGCCTTTTTATACACTCTTCTTGCCATGCCCACCCAACATTATAATGTATGTGTGACACTCACAGTGGTGAACACACAACAACAACAACAATGTTATCCCACTCTGTAGGATACAGACCAAAATATGTCCTTTTTTTGTGTGAGAAGGGATGTTGGGGATAGTGTAGGACACATAGGGAGTACTTTGGGTGCAATTAGTATAGAGTTGAGCACCAAGTGAATTGAGTAGATTATGCTTCTGAACACGTTTACTTAACTTAATTATGATTTTGAAAGGGTATCATCTCAAGTGTTATTGCAATGCATTGTTATTAATTTCTTATATTGTTTTGATCATTGTTGTTATAGACTGATGTGAATCTATTGTTACTTTACTTCTCTACACAGATACTTCCCATATTGTCTTCCTCCTCGTAGACTATTGAAGCCCAACGTCGGTTTCACAAAAGAATAGATTTGTTGGAAAACATCCAAACTTGCTCAATTTATTTGGAAATTTACCCTCGAATTAAAACAATTTCCTTTGAAGGCTTTCCCTCCTATAACAGATGCTAATCTGAAAATCACGGCCATCACTTCTCTTCATGGAACAACATGGACCTTGAAAAGTAGCCTACCATTCTTGCATATTTAACCCAAATAGAGGAGATGCTTATCACGCGGGTCAATCCGTTACTGCATGTCACCCAAGTATGTCGAGGACAATACAAATACTCAAGACACGCCATAAGTTTCCCGCAAAACATTACTTCAATAACAAAGTACCTACCACACCGCCTTGGAGATTTGGACATAGTACTCATACAAAGGGAAGGATATAATTTTAAAAAGTATGATTTCTACATCAGTAGATCTCGTGTTTGGGCAACCTTGCAATATAAAATCCAACACGATCCCTATTACAAAGATATATTAATCGATCATGACGCCCTTTCCTCCCTAGCATTTGAGTCATCAAATGTTTTCATGGAAGCAAATTTACACGAACATACCAACTCCTTCCGTATGAACCCATATTTGTTAACTACTGCCACACCTCACCGTTTCTCTTGTGCCACCACAAGAAACTATCTCAAATACTGAATCTCTTTTGGTTCCTCTCACATGTACAACCAATTCCTCATCTCCTTCTGTCTGTTTTCCACTTTGCAATCCACAATCGACCCAAACAGAACACCCCGCCCTTCCCCATACATAGAGACTTCCCATATTACCGCCCTCATCGTAGACTATTGAAGCCCAACATCAGTTTCACAAAAGAATAGATTTGTTGGAAAACATCCAAACTTGCTCAATCTATTTGGAAAATTACCTTGGAATTAAAACAATTTCCTTTGAAGGATTTCCCTCTTGTAGCAGATGCAAATATGAAAAACATGGCCATTGCTTCTCTTCGTGGAACAAATTGGACCCTAAAAATCAGCCTATCATTCTTGCGTCTTTAATCCAAATAGAGGAGATGCTTATCGCACAGGTCAATCCATTATTGTAGGTCACCCAAGTATATGGAGGACAATACAAATACTCAGGACACACCATAAGTTTCCCACAAAAACATTACTTCAATAGAAAATTACCTACCACACCGCCTTGGAGATTTTGACATAGTACTCACACAAAGGAAAGGATGTAATTTACAAAAGTATGATTTCTACGTCAGTAGATCTCATGTTTGGGCAGCCTTGCAATATAAAATCCAACATGATCCCTATTACAAAGATGTCTTAATTGACCATGACGAACTTTCCTCCCTACCATTTGAGCCATTAAATGTTTCCTCATCTCTTAACACAACCACGATGGAATTTTCTCAAATACAAACTTCCTCTACAGCTCGTGGTATTGATGCTTCCAAAGACTCTAACAAAACGTATGAACACTCATCATCTTTCGTGCCAACACCCCATAATTCAAAAACTGAAGAAGAGGAAATCGAACACTTCTTGATCAACCACGATGGTAACACCCCATTTACCATGTCATGGCAAGAGCTTGGCCTCTCACCTATAAATGAATACAATACAGAGGGCTTGTTCTCAATGGCCTTCCCAAATTTTATTCCGGCTAGAAAAGTAATGTGGCAACAACCCTGCATAAAAGAAGTCCCAATGCATGACTATGCTCTTCATTTGATGCGCTACCATGATGGTCACTTTGATTCACACCCACGATTTTGCTACTTCCTTCTAAACCTCATAATGCGGCACATAAGCCAGTCCGCAACTGTAGTTTTCATGAAATAAAACATCGAATCAGGAATCCCTACAACAATTGGAGATCTGCGAAGACAACTATTGGAATGTCCCAAAGACAACCTCCCAGACAATTTAATGCGGTTTGGATCGAGCCTTTGATGGACGTGTTCATTCTGGGAAAAAATCAGGAGCAAGCTTTCAGATATGGTGGAATAATTGGGAACACCAACCTTATTCTTCACTCTAAGTGGTGCAGACACTGAATGGCCAGATCCCCACAATATTATGTTTGTTGAATGCCCTACTGATCCTCAAACTACACAACATTGGAGAACACTTAACATTATCTCAAACCCTCATCGAGTATCAGCATACATACATCACAGATTCACAATATTTCATGAAGAAATATTGCAGAAGGAACTTGGAGCAGTAGACTATTGGTACATGTAATAAAAGCTACTATTTAATAAGTTTTATCCAGACTACATAGCTAATATTTATGCTCTCTCATATCGTAGGAATGAATGGCAACATAGAGGCTCCGCATATGTCCATGGTTTATTGTGGCTCAAGAACGCACCTAAAGTTGACACAATGGACTAGGAGGATATAACTATTATTGAGGCAACGAAACAATACTTTAATAAGTTCGTGACTACCTGGAAACCCCGTCCAACTTGCAACCGCTTGGATTTTGTTCACATGTCATTGCTAGACAACCCTTATTTGCTAAATACATCATAAATACTATCCTCCTCCCCACATGTGGACCTTGAAGAACTGCTTAATCATGTTCAGCGCCACACAAAATGTTCAGAACAAACATGCTTGCATAGAAATCAATCACAGCTACAGTGCAGGTACAACGCACCATGGGTCACGCAATCTACTTCATCCCTGCTCATTGAAAGTGATGGGAAAGTTAAGTACCTCCCTTTAAGAAATGATGATAGAATGAACATACACAATCAAACTATGATATCCATATGGAGATAAAATGTTGATTGTCAACCGGTACTTTCTTGCCATGCAATTCTGAAGTGTATTGCAAAATATACTTCAAAAGCAGAGCAACGTTCAGAAACCTATCACCAAATGCTATCCATATTTTCAAGAGATGCTGATGCCGACTCACCAGCACACATTACAATTCGAAAAATGCTCACAAAGAGCGTTGTTGAACATGACATAGGCGCACAGGAAACATGCCACATGCTGTAAAAATTGCCACTTGTTATGTGCAGTCGTTTGTTTGTATCATTAAATGTTGGCAAAAAATCTTGAGACATGTCATTGAAAGTGACATCGATGTACAAGAAACAACCACTTTCTTAGATGCATATAGAGTTCACCCTGTAACCATGGAACACCTACCACTTATTTAGGTTGCTCGAGATTGGAGCTACAGCAGGAACCGTAAAGGAGATAAATGGAAACTGTGGTCGACTAAAGCAATTGTTCGGGTCCACCCGAGATTTGTGGATGTTCCAATTCAGGATTCAACGTCATATGACCTTTTCTGTTGGTCACAACTCCTTTTGTACAAGCCTTTCAAAAATATTGCCTCCAAATTTGGCTCAAGCCCACATGACATTAATGACACTTGGGACATGTTTAAACACAACTACAGACCATGGCATGTTTTACACACTACTGCAGACATAGGACATGAAAAAGATGTTAGTTATGAATCTGAGATCGAATGCAGTATTCAACACGAACCATTGTAATAATGGTAGGTCTTCCCACAACTTCGTCCGGGAAACAACACGGGTCTTGACAGTCTTGAAATGTTGGGGAAACATGATTTTGACATACACAATAATTGGAACATACATGGTGTTCCACATGATTTGTAGATAACTGGTTCATCATTCATCGAGAGAGAAAAGGCAGACAAAAATAACACCAGCATTCAGGCCACACCACCATCTACCACACTACCTTTGTCTTCAGAACAACAACTAGCTCTTGATACCATACTGTAACCATTCAACAAACAAAACACTTATACCTCCATTAAGATTGATAATTCAAGGAACAACTGACACAGGAAAAATCATTTCTGATAAATACAATCCAGAATTCATTTACAGCAGCGTCAACCACATCTCCCTCGCCTCTCCTTCTGCTCGCGCCCCTACCAGTGTTTCAGCATTCAACATCTCCGCACCCACAATCCATACAACCCTCTGTATTCTAATCAAAGAATTAAAACCCCTTGAAGGCCAAACATTATTGTCTTTTCAAGAGTCGCTGAAACATATAGAATATGTTTTTATTGATGAAATGAGTTTCATCGGCCCAAAGTTGTTATGAAAATTTGACAATAGGCTACACAAGGCTTTCCCACACTCAAAAACATCTGAATTTGGAAACAAATCAGTCATCCTCCTCGGCAACCTCGGGAAATTACCACCGGTTATGGACAATCCTATTTATGCAAGTAAATCCTATGGAGCCACCCTTTGGAAGGGATTTCATTCTTCCATTACATTGCAAACTATATTTCGGTAACAAGGAACATGTAATGTCCCCATTTCTGAAGACCCTTAGCCTATATGTCCCTGTGGGCTTCAGGATGTGCAAGGGGAACATTTTTATTAAATAATTAAATATTATTGCTTGGAGTAATAATTATTTAATTATTTAATTATGAAGATTATTTAATTTAATTCCCAAAATATAAAAATTAAATGGGGAATTAATTAAATAAATTTTTAGGTGGCTTTTATTGATAAAATAACCCTTTGAAAAGGGGACACCACACCAAGGGAAAACAAACTACTTTTATTTAATATTTTTTCCTCTCCTAGGGTTTTCAAATTTTGTGCCTCCTTGCTTATAAAAGGAGTGCTAGGGTCATTATTATTATTATGCTATGATGAACTTATTTTGATACTCCATGCTTGGAGTTGGGATGCATGCCCATTGATGCTTTCTCTCTCTCTCTCTCTCTTCTCTCTTGCGTGGGAGATTATATGGAGCTGGTTTGAGATTCAATTGAAGCATTTGTTTGTGAAATTCAAGTCCTTTGCTTTAGCAAAGTTTTAGATGAAGTTTACTATTGAAATCTGCATGTTTTACTGTAGCGATTCACTGTAGCGTCACTGTAGTAGCTGGTTTGTGGCTACTTTTGCAAGTCAATTTGTTGGGTTCTCCTCAAGCTTTGGCGACTTATCATTGATGATTGTGAGCTATTTGTATACCATATATTGTATGAGGCCAACCAACTTGGGTATAGATTGTTCTTTGAAGGAAATTGACTAAGATCTATGCATGTTTTGGGTTTGATTATTATATGGAATTGGCATGGGATCCATGTGTTTAGAAAACTGAATTTATCTGGTTTGTTTGTTGTTATTCCCTTGACCAATGATCTCTTTTGGAGGTTCATGGTTGTTAAATGATAGATCTATCTTCCTTCTTAACAACAACGCCATCTAGGAATGAATTTTGAATAGTTTAATGCATGTTTGGGGCTCTAAATATTCAATGAACTGACCCATGTTGTAGCGATCTCTTTCAGAGAAATACAATGATAGTATTTTGACATGATTGTGATTGGGGTTTGGTGTGGATAAAGTAGCTGTGTTCTCCTATAACCAATGACTTGACAAGGTAATCTTTTGAGTATTTCGAGGCACGATTAAGCTTCTTAATTGGCAGCGACTTATTGTAGAAGTTTGGTAAACTTCTAAAGAGTCTTGCAATACATTAAATGTTCCAACAAACAAAGGTTTTAAGCATGTTACAACGATCCATAACAAGAAGGCCCATATTGATATTTATTTCATGCATATTAAGCAGCGAGTTTATCTAACATAGTATGAAGTTTGGGTGATCTCTGGATGAATGTCCTTTTGTGTGGGTGAATTTGGATCAGATTTAGAGATCTTTGTAGCTGTGCATGACCTTCATATTTATTGGAAAGCAATCTGATTTCCTGAGTCTCATCTGGGCCCACTAGGAATTAATTGCTTAAGATATTTGGTAGATAATATATTATGAATATATGGTCATGGGTTGATTGGGTTTGATGATTCTTTATATAGATCTATATATGAAATATTAGATCAATATTTCAGCGACTGGTATTAGAAGTTTAACGCTGGATTTGTATGCTCTAATTGGTCATCATTGGCTGAGTGTTGTGTAAAGATTTTTAAACTAAGTCCAGTATTCATTTACAATAGTATACATTGTGGAATTTAGTTGATAAGTTTAAGACCATTAAACCCTTATCCTCGGGTTTATCGAGTCAACTACTCAACTGGTTTCAAGTGGTTTGCTACCTTCATTTGTTTGGTGTATTGAAGGATTGTTGATTTTGTATATTTTCTATTGATCCCGGAAGGGGGATATTACAGAACAATTGATGCACAAGTTTCATTCCAGAATTTACTGCTCAACATGCGAGATTCAACCCCTCTTATTGAGGACTGGGAACTCCTAATGTCTCGCACAGACACACACCTAACTCAGTAAGAGCTCAAAATTTTTAAGGACGCACCACATTTGTTTGCAAAAACGACCTCGTGGACTCCCACAACCTTCAGATGCTGAAGGCATTGAACGTTCTGATCGCCCAATCCGTTGCTGAAAGTAACAGGTAGGCTGGACCAAGAAATCCCGATGATGATCAGTTGAAGCACAAAGTTCTGTTGTGCAAACAACAAAAAATCATGCTTATTGCAAATTTAGGGGTTGACGCAGGCCTCGTAAATGGTGCTACAGGAACAATCACCGACATTGCCTACGACGCAACAATGCCACCCCCAACATTACCTTTATTTGTTGTTGTCAAATTTGATAGAGACAACGGCCCATGTTGGGATCCCTCCAACCCGTTACATATTCTGATACCCCTTATTTCGAGAGGGAATCGAAGACAATTGTCGCTTAAAATGGCTTGGGCATTAACTATCCACAAGTCCCAGGGACTTACTATGCATAAAGTAATTGTCGACATTGGAACCAATGAAAGGTAGGGTCTGACATTCACAGCTTTCTCCAGAGTTGCCTCGCTTGCAAATCTGTGCATCTCACATCCTTTTTCATTCGAAAGGTACTCAAAAATGGCGCACGTAGCAACACTTGGAGTAAGAAAAAAGGAGGAAGCAAGACTACTATCACTCAACCCTTTGTAAATACTACACTCTGCTTTGATAACACCTCCACTACTACTTTACTCAACACTTCTTCTATCCTAGACGCCATTTCCGTTCAAGGATTATCAAATGTACTCATGTTTACCAAAAAAACAAATTACCCTCAAAAGGCTACCATTCATGATATAATTCTTCTCATGTTAAGTTCAAATAAAACAATCTGTAAAACGATACCACTCATGAAATGAGATATGTAAATGTATATGTATTAATTTGTAACAACTTTGAAATGAAGAGATGAAACATTTAAATGAAGTGGTTCGTCTATATATCTACAATTACAAAATTACACGTTTCAACATACATGTTTGATTTTTCCTTTTTATTGTTGCCCATTTCTTTATGTTAACCAACAACAACACATTTTTAATGTCTTCATCTGCACACAAATACCTAGAAATTTAAAATTCCGAGATAGGACAATGCAATTTATAATTGTTTCCATCCCCATAACACAAATAACGTATACCGTTTTTTGTTTGCAAAATACCACAAAGAAATGTGGTCTCATGGAATGCTATGATTGTAAAATATGCACAAAATAGCTCTAACAATGATGTTCTCAAACTCGTTGAGGTAATAAAGAAATTTGGAATGTACCATAACCATTTCAGATTTGTTTATATATAATTGCATATTCTATCTCATTTTAGTTTCATGGAGAGATAATATGTTAAAGCACTTAGTCATTGTTTAAAACTACTTTGACAACAACACTTCACATTCACTACATTATTGAGAGTGTGTATTAGCAAATTTACATGTCTCACTTGCATTTGTATTCAATTATTACACAACTACCTGTTATCTAACATCCCTTCTAATGTATTTCACAACATTTGTTCTAGCTTTAATAAAAAATCAGTATTGTCAATCACACCCCTTATCAACATCAACTACAAAAGCAATAAATGTCTTTCTAAATCTAATAACATATACCATTCGACATCCACATTACATTGTACACATGCGATTGCTAGTTTCTACTCCTCTCTCTTTCTTCCTTCCACTGACATAGATTACTTTTCTTCCGTTTTATACATAACCTTCTTCCCCTACATCCCTTGCGGCGTTCACATCACAATACTCGTTTGCGATTGCTAGTTATATATAAATCAAGGCAGCAGCTTATCAATCGGATAACTGTTTTCGAATACCATCCGCGTCACCCTAACTTATGCCTCTAGGGCAATAACACCCCACTACCGACCATAAATAAAATGGCGAAAACAGGCATTCTCCATTTCCAGGGCCAAGAGTTGCAAAAATAAAATAAAAAAACAAAAAATTGTCCAAAGGCAACATGACAAAAAACCAAGCATCAATCCTACAAACAGCCGGGAAAGAGACGGGCATGTAATGAATATGGCGGCACTATGCTGTTCTTATTTGCTTTAAGTTGCAGATAAGACTTTGACAGGGGACCATTTTGGGGGAAGGGGATTTTTCTAGAGGGTTTTATTTTGGAAGAGATTTTAGCGGGTTTATTGCGAAACAGGCATTGAAGGAAAGCCATGTCACATATGGCAGAAGAGTCTGGATCGCCTGGACATAGACGGGACTCTTTTAAAACACCAGGTGTGTAATTTTATTTATTTTCGAAAGTATGCAAAGCTAATTTAAATCTTTGGTTCTGTTTTCGTTTTAAGTTTCTTGGGACTGGTAGGCAATGTGATAATCAAACATTCCCAATTGGGAATTGGTTAGTTTAGTGTTTTTTCTCCTAAGAATTGGCTCATTAAATATTTGGGAGTGGTCCGTCTTCTCATTACTTTTTCCAGTGTCTTCATAGTTGAGTATCCGAGCCAAAGCATTCCCAGTACTTCGAAAAATGGCCACGCAGGGTAAAATAAACCAACCAAAACAAGCACACATCCAGAAGACACCTATCCACATATATCTCTATATAAATTCTTTGTTTGTTTGTACGTTATATCACAACTTCTATCCTTGCACACGATTACAAACTCAATCTCTTCTATAAATCTGCTACTCTAAATAAATCTGCCATGTAATTTTTTTTTGTTCCACAAGTTACACCCCAATTTCTATCTATTCCCATGATTACCATCTCAATCCTTATATGGAAGAGTTTACAAGCTAATCTAAACAAATCTACCATGTAACTTTTTTCCACTTCACAGGTTATACGCTGATTTCTATCGATGCCCACAATTACAATTTCAATCTCCTATATAGAGGAGTTTAGAAGCTACTCTAAATAAATCTACCGTGCAGCTTTTTGTTTTCAGTTCTCAGGTTTACCCTGGCCTCTATCTATGCCACAATTACAATTTCAATCTCTTCTATAAAAAAGTTTACCAGCTACATTAAATAAATCTATCGTGTAACTTATTTCAGTTTGCAAGTCTCACCCCAACTACCATCTATGCCCTCAATCTCAATCTCAATCTCTAATATAGTAGAGCTTACAAGCTACTCTAAGCAAGCTTACCATTAATCTTCCACCTTTACCCTCTCTTGAATAAAGCTGTTTTTATTGAATAAAACAACTTTTCTCGTTTTCAAAGAAACATCTATTATAACAAAAATATTCCTACTACACCTTGTAGAATAATTTTAGTATGCTCCTGCATCATTATTCCACATTAATTGAGAACTCCGCCACCTCTTCAGGTTGCCCATTGACCTGTGATTCATTGAAATCCAACTCCTCTGTCACATCCACCTAGGTATTTAACATGTAGACCACATAATATGGGGGCATTCCTATTTAATGTGGAGACCACATAATAGACGTAATAGGTGGGCATTTCTGGAGGTTTTTGAACCCGGGTTATTAATCTGATAAGTGACCCTTCTTACTGCTAGACAATCAGAAAGCTTAGTGTTGAAACAGAAGAAATAGGTGTTGTTTGTGTCTTGATTGATTTACGACTATCATGCCTGCATGGGTCTGGACTTTGACATTATTTTTAACCTTGATCCTCAGACTTCTATAATAAAAAACTTTATTCCTAGTTTAAAATTCAACATCCATAAGATATAACAGGTCAGAATTCTGTAGTTAATTTCAAGTTCTTGTTTTTAGACATTCTTTCCTAGGTTGGATACTCCATTGATAGTTTCAGATGTGGGGAGAGGCAAACTTTGAGTTCTAATGTGCAAAGGCAATTTACATTTTGCAATATGTTTTTGATATGCATTTGTCAACGTTGGACATGCAATATGGTGCAATGACTTTCCTGTTGGTGCTCAATCATCTAGTAAAGCCTCTTGTCAGAAACACAAAATTGGGACTATTCCGCCTGTGATTAGATGAAATTTGAGCTCAGGCTTCCTAATAAGCTTGGATTAGCATTTGAGCTCTGAGCCTTGGCGGATTAAAATAAAAAAAATCATTATATTAGAATCACCAATTACTGGGTAGTTTTTGAACTCAGGCTTCCTAATAAGCTTGGATTAGTATTTGAGCTCTGAGCTTTACCGGATTAAAATAAAAAAAACTGATTATATTAGAATTACTAATCACTGAGTATTTTAAGGACTTCAACGAGTTATTGGATGTGTGAATGCTATGTTCACAAATGAGTTTTTTGAAGGAGAATTGGGTTACCATGGCATCCCATCATAAGATTGTCAAGGATGTGTCCTTTTGCAGATGATAATACTAATAGTGTATGGGCATTCTTTCTCCATCTCTCAGTGTGTTATGTTAATGTATTTAGAATCATTTGTGAATATTTTTCGAATTGTGTGTGCATTTCTTTAATGATAATTTCATTGATATATAATTTCTTATCTGAGATCAAATCATGGAGTGTAAGAGATGCAGTGTTATGTGGGGGTGCATCCTTGCGTGTTTGGGTGATATTGCGGATGCCTTGGGGATAGGGATGGGACGTCCCCATGCGTCCCATAAAAGTAGAGAAAATGGGGACATCTCTAGGACGTTCTTTGAAAACCAGTAACATTTAGAAGCTGTGCCCAGGACGTCCCGCAGGGTCGGGGATGCTATGATGCCCCTGATGTTTTTAAAATTAAAAAAAAACAGTAGTTAAAAAAACTTAAAAAACATGAATAAAAAAGTAAAACCATAACCCTAAAATCACATTGAAAACTATAAATGTTGATTTCTAAGTTGCTGACCATATGCTTTTTTGTTTTGAGCCTTAGCATGTTGTTGTATCATGAGCTCTTCTCAGCCCTGAGTTTGATGATGTACTTTGTAACTTTGAGTAATGAAAATCTTAATATATAATTAATAATTTTGGACTATGATATTATCAGATGAAGTATTGGATCAATGGGTCTAACTATTTTATAGTAATTTACTGTTTTAATTTCAGCCGATTTTAGTTTGTTTATGTTATTTTTATTTTTTACAATTTATTTGGATTTTAATATTTTATTAATTTTATAATGTTATTTTTTATATATTTTTAATGGCCACCCCCCCCACTGACCCCAAAATCCTGAATTTTTTTTGCTGTCCCCGAGAGGCAGGTTACTATGAAGATAAGCTATAGCAGCTTGAAATTCTACAGTTTATCTCAAAATCCCGTTTACAGACACCATAACCTGCTATTGGGATTCAACAATAGGGCATAAATAAAGGCATTCCATTCTCAAATTGCATACTGTACCTCTAAAGTCCATTATGATAAAGTTTTCCTTTATATCGACTTGGTAAAATATCCCTTGCAACTTTGCAAGTCTTACCAACAAAACATGCAGTATTTAACACACGATCTGTTCTTTAAATATTGAATAAAACATCAATTCATTACTGAAAATAAGAACACAACTGATTCCGAAAAAACATGGGCTATTTATAATGGAATGCAGATGGATTGGCTATAAGACTACAAGTTCTATAAATTGCAGTTGACTTATGGGGAAAGATTATTCTTTTCCTTTATTTTGTAGTAACCAAATGGGTATTCCTGTCTGTTGTTTATTTTTGTTGATCTCTTCTGGTAGTATTTGCATCTCTTCCTGCACTTATCCAAGAAGTAAAATTAAACATCACAATATAGTTATCACCCAACAAATTAATTTAGCATTCTTGAGAGATTTGCCATGAAATTGAATAGTTATAGTTATTTTAAAATTGCTCCATCAAACAGACTGATATTCACTGTTAGAAATCAAAATGGATAGGCTGCAGACAATCAATACAGGCAGCTCTTGTCGATATTCGTTTGGTGCCATTGTTGGTCATTCTTGTTTGCATTTGACATCACCCCCTGCCAAAAAGTTTATAGCGAGAAGAATCTGTGAGCTTACCTGCTAGATTTTCTCATTCCGAAGCTCAGTTGTAATGTTTAAAGTTGTGCTTACAGTTGATAAATTGTGGAAATCATTCCAGTAGAATAACAAGGGAAAATTCCTGTATTTCCAAGCCCACGAATCCATTATTCAATGTCATTACATTGCTTCATTGCACTCAAATTGGTTGTTTGAAGTCCCCAAGTGCTTGTATTCCATGGTTTAGCTTTTGTCTGAATGCCTTCGGTCACGTTGATACTTTAATGCTATTGCCCTAACTTCATACATTCTGGTGTCAATTCTGATAGCTCTTTAAGCTCGAGATGGTTATTCAAGTGTCAAATTCCGTGTATAAAGAATTTGTCAAGTATTTCTAAGTTTAATGTCATGTTGGCCTTACTTGGCTGTTCCTGAATCCTCGCCATAAAATCTCACAATCTTGCAAGTACAGTGAACGTTTTTAAATGTTCCTTTTCTAAGTCTTCACCTCTGTAAACATAAAGTCCTTAAAATACCTTCAGTCAATGTTTGTGTGCCGAGTGTCTACTTATCATTTTATTTGGTCTTGCACTGTTAAGTCTTGTGAGTTTTGCGGGACTGTTGGATCGTAAGTTGTTCAGTGGATGGAATCTCACTTTACTCTCAGATTTGGCAAGCAAATTGAAACGTAAGTAAAGTCACAAAAGACTGTTTGATCATTTATGACGGCTCTTGTGTAATCTTGCATACTCGAGGAAGGTACAGAGTGAAAGGTGTTCATTGAAGCAGATACCATCTGATTGCATCTGATCAATGGTTGGTATTGGTCCAATAATGAAGACAATTCCTTAAGCAGTCCCCAAGCTCGTGGTCGGGTGATACCTGTTCAAATTTGACACTAGAAGTTGCACCAAGATGTATGGTTGAGATTTAATCTTGAGATCTGATTCATATTGTGAAATGAAAAGATGTTGGATGATACACTGATCCACGGCTGTAAAGGATTTTCCCTCCTGATAAAGTGAAGTACTCAAAAGGGCAGGGATATTCATAAATACCATTCGAACATTCATGATCAGTTTCTAATATCTCCCTTCACCTTCGGAACTGACAAGCTAATCAAAGATGAAGCGAGGCCTTGAAGGACTGTTATTCATGACCATTTGCTCCTCATCAAAAGAAAGGAATTAAAGGGTGATACATTCTGCAAATACTGTTTGATCATTCACGATCAATGGTTAATATCTCACCACACCTTTAGATCCAAGAGACAAGTCAAAGGCAAGCGAGATCATGAAAGACTTCTGATCAATCATGATCGATGGCTGTTATTTTCTCTTGCCTCTCAATAGAAGGTATGAAATAAAAGGACGGTGGTTCTATCAATGACTACGACATAGTTGAAGGCCTGCACAAAGAAAAATGAGGATAGTGTTAGGGTCTTTACTTAAACCCCAATCTTTTTCTTGTATGTATATATTTCCTTTTAATGGTCCTTTGGGTAAGATATTTTACCCGTAAGTTGATTAAACAACCTAAAGATTCTAGTCCTCACAATATAACTAAAAGCCTCTGAAAGAGTCTTCTAACAAGGAAAATTTTGTTTCAGAGACGGAGATTATGATTACCGGCAATGGCTGGGGAAATTAATTAACCATGAAGTCGATAGCACAAAGAGTCAAACAAGATACCGTTAAACAACAAAATTGTTTAATTGCTATCCTTTAACTAAACCATACAATGTCAAACAAGGTAGTTGAATGAAGTCAAGCACCAACCCAAACAAATAAGCAAGGAAAACACATTAACTATGCAAATGAATAATATACATTAATTGATTTGTAATTTCCTCAAGAAAGTTACCTTGTTCAAAATTAAATGCAGATTATTTCTAGCCATGCTGCAACTACTTAAGTTTCTCAAATAGCCGTGGTTTTAGAGGGAGTTAAAGTGGTAGACTGTGCATTAGAATGAGTAGAATACTTACAAACCATAAACAACTAACAAGGAAAGGAAACAAACCACATGACACAAAGGAAACCCCAGTGTGGGGAAAACCAGCTGAAGTGATAACTACACTTTTTCCTCTTCTTTCCTTCAAGTAATGGGGCCAATACAGAGAGCTTTAAGGAGCATACAATTCTTACCCTGTCGTCTCCTATCTTCCTTATGATGTCATCGAAAGCATATGAGGAGGATATAGTGGTATCAACTATGAACAATCAATCACTCCTTGCTACTCACTCATGCATTCACCAATTCATTCCAACACTCCTAGAGTGTTGGATGGATTGGATGGGTTTCCAGGTTAATATTCTTTGTCTCACGTCGTTTGTTTCCTCTCTTTGGTTGTTGTTTATGGTTTGCAAGTATTCTATTCATTCTAGTACAGTACCACTCTTAACACACTCGAAGACCACTGCTATTTTAGGAATTCAAGTAGTTAGCATATGGCTAGAAATCATTTGTATTTAATTTCTAACAAGGAAATTACAGATCATTATTGAGAATTTATGGCACATTTCACTGATAAGCACAATTTTCTGATTAGCACATTTCACTGTAATCACTGCCACCACTACAAGGATGCGCTGCCCACTCATCACGAGTCAGGACTCCTTCATACCTTGCAAAACAGAACAACATGGAACATTAGCAGTATCTTGGAAGTACATATAAAATAAATGCACAGGAGTTACAATGCGACAACATATTATATATATATATATATATATATATATATATATATATATATATATATAACAGTCAGCAAACAGGAATCCATCAATCTCAGACAATAACAGTTATTAAAAGATTTTGGTCCAAATTACACCGGGGCCCAAATTTATTAAGCAATATAATAAGTCAAATGTTTTGGGGATGTTACATCCTCCTTCCCATAAGAAAGCCCCATCTTGGTGCTAAATCGAATAAATGTGGGTGCTCCTTACCAATGACATCCTCATTTTCTGAGGGCGCACTCTGCTCCCCATACTGATCTCTCTTCACCTTTATCTGTCAGACCTCTCTGTTATGCAAACTAGCTCTATGCTGGTTCATAATCTTGATTGGCTTAAGACAGATTTCCCATTTGGCTTTCACTTGAAGAGCATGCCCATCAATAGGGTATGAAGGATCACCAACATATTTCTTAAGTAAATAAACATGGAAAATATGATGTCTACGGGAGAAAGAGAGAGTGAAAAGACGAAACAGTAAGGCACACGACTGATTTTCTTAATGGTCTTTAAAGGACCCACAAAGCAAGATGAGAGTTTGGCTGCCTTGCCGTACTTAATAGAGAGATTTTGTGGATGCACCATGAGAAAGACCTTATCCCCATATTGAAGACTCTAGGTGTCCTCTTTGCATCTGCGTAGCGTTTTTGACAATCCGAAGCTTCCTTCAGCCATTCCCCGAGGGCCTTATAATTTTGACATGTTAGTCATACTCTTGAAGCAACTCTGGCCCTATAACCACTTTGTTATTTAAGGTATCCCATCCCAGAGGTGTTCTACGCTTCCGTCCATACAAGGCTTCAAAAGAAGCAATCTTGATGGACTAATTATAAGTGTTATTATGCCGAACTCTACTAAGGGCAGATCTATGACATACATCCGTGACATATCCTCCAAACCCTTGTTAATCCACTCTGTCTTGCATTATGTTTTAGGATGGTATGAGGAATTGAAATTGAGTTTCATCTTGAAAGTGATGTTCTAGCCTCTAGGTATCCCAAAATCTAACAGTCAACTGCTGATTCCTCTCAGAGATGATCGATTCTGGCATCCCGTGCAATCTATTTCTTTGACAAACTTCTTTGCCAATTTATCTGTTTTGTTTTATGAATTTCCTGTGATAAAGTTTGCCACCTTAGTCAACTTATCCACTATGACCAAAATTGTCATGTGGCGAATTTGGGATTTTTGCAAAATTGTTTTGACATGAAGTCCATAGAAACCACAGCCCATTTATGCATGGGAATGTTGTGTAGGTATAATTCGCCAAGTGAATGACAATGTTGCCTTGACCCTCTGACATTTCAGGCATTTTGCCACAAAACAACATTTTCTTTCTTCATTCCATGCCGAAAATAGAGAAATTTCAGGCCCATGTACATCCTAGTCGTGCTTGGGTGAACAGCGTAAGGTGCACAATGTCTTTCTCCAAGTATATTTTCTCTTAAATCACTGTGTTTAGCTACATAGATCCTTCCTTGATACCAAATATAACCCTATTTTTCTAGGATAAACTCATCCACTTTAGGATCTTTTTGCCTTCACAACAATGCTGCCTAAATATACTTATAAAATTCATTGCTATGTTACTGCTCTTTGATTGCATCTCTAAAAGTCATTCTTAGATGAGGGGCTCCCGCAACATAACAATAGTGGCACAAAGCATCCATGACCCAATTTTTCTTACCTAGGACTTAAGAAATGTCAATCTCATATTCGCTAAGAAATTCAAGTCATTTTTGTTTGGCATTGAGATTAGGTTGTGTGAACATATATTTTAAACTTTTATGATCTGTGTACTAGCAAGAAGTGTCCCCAAAGTTTTAAAGTGTGAATCAAAGTTGCTAGTTCCAGATCATGAGTGTGATAATTCATTTGACATACGAATGTTTCTCTTATTGTCGCTAAAAAAGTCAAATCATCGCTACCTAGCATTGAGGTCCGGTTGTGTGAAAATATACTGTACACTTTTATGATTTGTGTCCTAGCAAGAAGTGCTGCAAAAATTATGAAGCGCATGCTAAAGTTGCTAGTTCCAGATCATAAGTTCAATAATGCTTTTCATGCCACTGGACGGCCATCTTGCATAAGTACACCATATATTGAATTCTTTTTCCATGTCTGGCCCCTGCAAGATTGGACCAGTTGCAAAGAGATGACTGGGTTGGCCATCTTAGAAAAGTTCTTCATGAACCTGTAGTAGAGCCTTGCCAATCCCATAAAGCTTCTGACCTCTGACACATTTTTTGGAGCTGGCTATTCCATGACGACCTTAATTTTGGTTGGGTCCACAGTTATTCCTTCAGCCAAGATGATATGCCTTAAATTATGTACCTTTGTCTGGAAAAACGAGTATTTAGGACGCCTCCTGTATAGCTTATGATCTGTTAACTGCTGCAACACCAACCTCAGATGCTGTTTGTGCTCTTGCTCGCTGTGGGATGGCCAAGGCAATCTCATCATCCTTCAAGGGATGAAGAGACCAGTTATGGTCAAAATTGTGCTGGCTATGCAGGTAAAAAGGGTTTTAAGACAGGGATGTCAACTTTTTGATGTTTCGATGAATTCGAAGATCCTGAACCAAAAATAAAAGATTATCCATTCTTGCAAGAATATCAAGATGTATTCCTGGCGAGTTACCTATTTCAAAAGCACCCTATCAGATGAACACTACGGAATTGCAAGAACTTAAGATGCACTCTGCACAATCTCTTGGAAAGGTGTTTCATCTGCCCAAGTGTTTCGCTGTGGGGATCTACAGTATCTTCGTTAAGGAGGAAATTCTCAGCAAAGTTATAGTCAGCAATCCGTATCTGTTACCAGGGATTGATGACTTGTTTCATCAAATGTGGGGATGGACATTTTTTTGTAAAATCAACTTTAGATTGGGTTATCACTAACTCCGAATCAAGGAAGAAGATGTACGCAAAACTGCCTTCCAAACAAGGTATGGGCATTATGAATTTACAGCTGTATCTTTTGTGTTAACTAATGCCCCGTCTGCTTTCATGAACTTAATGAACAATGTTTGTAAAGATTACTTTGATCGTTTTATATTGGTGTTATGAAATGGTAGTCTCATTTTATTCATTTGACAACACGTAGGCTATTCCACAATTTACTGAAGTCTGTACCACAGTTGGTTTGGTTAATGGACAAGAAATGGACCAGCGTAAGATCTCTCACAACATAGGTTAAATGGACCAATTTAAGTTTTTTGATAGCTTAAATGACCGATGGATTCTTGGCTTCAGGGCATGCCATTGTTATTGACTGTATGATTTGCGACATAGGTTGTTGGTCATTTGACATCTCTCAAGACCTCTTCAGATAGAGTCCTAAATGCCGGCTGTTCTCTCACATTGCGACTGTAATAATCTGAGAAAAGGGATAAACTGAACATCTTGGATGATTCCATTTGAAGCAGCTTGTACTGGCCTAGAATTCACTGTACAGACATATCTTAATTGCTGCGCCTAATGTCCAATCTTCAAAAATTAACTTTCAAGATTTTTTTTCCAAATCTCTTCCAAATTGTTAAATTTGTTGTCTTTCACTGCTTTGGGAGGCTGCTATATAATTTCATGTTCTCTGCAAGTCAAACTTTTCTGACAGACATCTCACATACTATCTGCACTTTACTTGATCCATCTTCTTCAGATAGAGATGAATGCCTTTTAATCTGCAAATGATTTTCATTTTTCTGAAGGAAACTAACATACAGTTTCCATTTGAAGCATACATGAACACCAACACCATGATTTTTGATTTTGAGCTGGGGGGGCCCATGGCTCAAAATGCATGCCACATGTATATTGAGCCGTCTGAGTTCAAAGCCAGGTTCATACTGGGTTTTTACAATCCCAGAAAATCTCCAGCAGGTGGATGCACACTGTTCACTTGCAAGCTATCCCAGTCACCCAGGGAACTATACCAAATCACTGGAAGATGACACTATGGGTGAGCTTTGTACTGATATGTAATCATTTATCTTTGGACAGAACCACAATTTAACATAATTAAAGAAACATGCACTATAGAAATACTCATCAGAGTGTTTTTGTTCTGTACATGTCGTGACTCATGTAATTTATATGTAAATCTTTGTTTTCTTCAAATCTATTGAGTGTCTCAATTCTTTCTGTCCTCTCCTGCTTTCCTCACACAAACTTTATATAATCTAATTCTGCCATAGATTTTTTTTGTATGAGGGCTTCTATTCACATGACTTCACATGACTTTGATACCGTGTGATGAAGAGAGTTGGGAGCTTTAACAAACATATTTAAACTTAGAAATGGAAATAGAACATCATTTAATTGATACTGCGGTATGAATAATTATAGTTACCTAGAAACTTGTACCCTATCTCCTAGTACTTTGCCTCCCATATCGAAATGTGTGTACATCTTGGACAGATAGGGGACCGATGGCCTACCCATATATAGATGAGATGGGGGGGGGGGCTACTCTATATAGCTTACGGGAAAATTCAAATGATTTTTTTGTCTCTCTAATATCTATCCTCCTGGAAGCATCTATCGAAAATTGGGAGATTTCCTAGACAATTACCTTAAATATGTCATTTAAATTACATTGGTTTTCTCCCCAAGTGCTAGTAAGCGGTTGACGAGAATTAAAAGATTTGAATATTTCTATACAACTACCTTAAATATAAATGTGTGTTCATCTTGGAGATGCATATGGGAAACTTCAAATGATTTTTTTTGTGTTTCTATCGTCCTGAAAGCATCTATTGAAAATTGGGAAACTTCCTATGCATGTACCTTAAATATGTCATATAAATTACATTGATTTTTCCCCAAGTGCTAGTAAGTGGTTGACTGGAGTTAAAAGATTTGAATATTTATAATTTTTGCAAGAAAACATACTTGTTTGTCTGTAGTTAAAAACTTTCTTATCAAAGCCTAAAGTGGTACTAGGAAGAAGAGAAAACAACAAGAAGGCTTGATATGTCAATGTGCACAAAAGGTTTATCCCGAGATCTAGAATTTTCTCAAAATCATATCATTCCCCATGCACCTTATGCAACATTAATATCTTATTGACCTTGATTGACGCATGAAGTCTGCTTCTCCAACAGATTTAGGGTGAAATCTGGTAAGGGGCCCATGAGATATATAATAGACAGAAGTTGCATATAATAAAGTGCCTAAATATTTATCATGATTTAAGTTTGATAATTGATGGTCTTTGTGAGATGAAAATAACATTATTCTCTTTTTCTAACAAGGCATGCTAGTTTTTTCTTGAGAAATTTATTGAGAATGACAGTTCTATAGTATATGCCATACAGTGTTGTTTATTGGCCAATTTGGTTTGGAATCTTCGTTATGGTCATGGGATTATGGAGGAGTCATAAAATACGCTCTATGAGGTTTTATCAGTATGTTTGTGTGCGCCCTATGAGGTTTTATTAGTATGTTTGTGTGTGCCCTATTAAGAATTATGGTTATATAGTATATGCCATATAGTGATGTTTATCATCCAATTTGGTTTGGAATCTTCATTATGGTCACGGGATTATGGAGGAGTCATAAAAGGCGCTCTATGAGGTCTTATCAGTATGTCTGTGTGTGCCCTATGGACTATATTAGAACTGGGGCTTCGGGTTGTTGGACAGGGCATGAAAATATGCCTAAATTATTAAATGTGGTTTGCAGGATAATATAATTTGGTTTTATGGTCTTCTGCAACTTCTTTTGCTCCCGTTGCCATGCTCCGCTATTTTGGACCAGCTTTTACAACATTGCATTCTTTTATCATCTCCCATTGCTAAAAATTAGAACACAATAAAGAAAGGAAAGCACTGACCTCTTTATATCCAATATATGCAGTATTAATCCTATTGCAGATATCTGATATTTGATGAACAAATGTATGAATGATCCTGCAACTTTTGAAATTTGTTAATTTATCAATTAAAAATCTCTATATTGTAAATGGCGAGCAATAGTGTGTGAAAGAAGTTATCAACAAGCACCAATTTAATGTATAAATTTGTTTAGTGCTATTTGGTCAGTTTCTTGGGTTAACTGTGTCAGTTTTGTATATTCTTTCGTGTTTTGATTTGTTCTTGTGATTTATAGGGTTAGGATTATTAATTCATTCTTATATGTTGCATATTGTGCTCAAACTGTAAGTTATGTCAATCAAGGTATATCCATTAAAAAAGATCATTAGAACTGATGAAAGGGGATAACAGGGTGTTAACACATCATTTTAGTAGTTTCTGGCAGAGTCTCAAAAATTTAGTGATTGAGCATGTACTATACATTATTTTGCTATGGTGATCTTCTATTTTTAGAGAAAAAATTGACAGTATTTTGATTCACAGTTAGGAACATTGCTGGGCAAAGGAGGCGGCAGCAGGCAGTTTCAGTTGGCAAGGAAAGAAGAGATGCAGTGGTTCGGGCAAAGCGACTTTGCAGGGTCGATCACAATGATGAAGATGGGAACATAGTCGAGACTGATTTTGCTATGGCCGATGACATAGCATCCTTGGAAGACCTAACAGTTCGTACTGTGGAGGAATTGAAATCAGCAGCTTCATTCACGTATGTCTTGCTCTGACATCGCCATTGGTGTATTTGCCTTCTGTTGAGAATGAAGTCTCTACCATCTGCTATGACTCAATTTATTAAAATTCCTTTCATTCCTGAAAGAATTTGTTCTGAACTCCTGAAGAAACCTTCTATCTATTATGATAATCAGGATCAAATTAATCATGGAAACCTTGGCTAGTTTGCAACCTAAAGGAGTACTTTTATTTATTGACTAAAGTTATTTTTCTAGAAGAACTTAGGAAGTTAGAGTCCCACATCTCAAGTATTTGTTTGAGTTTAGGCCATCAATTGGGAAGTCGTTTTTCTTGTTTATCTCCTATTATTAGATATTTGCTTCTATAATATATGGCTGCCTTGTGAAATTGTCTTGCTGATTGCTGGAATAAAATACTAAGTACCATACTAAACTGTTTGTGTATGTCCAACTTTAAGTTCTTGTTCTGCAGTGTATACTTGCATGACATTGCAACACTCATTTATGACAATAGACTCGTTAACTATGCCTACTCTTTCAGCTGTTATTAGTGGTGTTAAATGATAAATGTTATGATATGCCCACTGTAGGTCTCAATCATTTTGTGGCACTAGATTTACCTTCATACAGCTTAGATAAGAGAAGCTTTTTTCATAGAAAGCTTGAGCACCAAGAATCGCTTTGCTACTACTGTTGGCCCTACTAAGAAGCATCTAACTACACAAGGCCGATCAAACCCTGACATAAAGATGGTAAAATTCTACTGGTGAAAGCCCATAGACTATTTAGACAGTCCTGCTTTCCTTTTCTCACCACTACCCTTTTCTTTCTTAGTCACAACCTAATGGGCAAGAAGAGTCAAAATGGGTTCTGACAAATCAATGATGCCTGGGAACAACTCATAGGAATGTTGAGGAGAAAATCATAGAAAATCTCAAGCCTTGGTGGGATAGGAAGATTGATGAGGGGAATGCTGCAAGAGGGATGATGACAGGGTTCATAACAAAAAGTAAAAGGATTCTGTATGCATACAACTATTATTCGAATAAAGTGTGAAAAATAGGATCTTTGTTATCCGATAGAACAAACATGAATACATTCATTAGATTTTCAAAATTGAATTTGTCTATCGAAGGGCTTCAATTGCTCATGAAACCGGTTTCCAAATGAGGGATGAAACAAGATCATTTCATTCCAGTTTTAGTCAAATAGTTTACGATATTCCATAGTGATGTTCAATATGGTGAGGGTGTTCGTATTTGCTGTTTGGCTCAATTGAAAGGTTGCCAAAATGGCTAGAACAGAATGCAGCGATTATGAACAAGTTTTGTGGAATGGATTTTGCCATATATTTGATTACGCTTATGCAAAAGTATCTACTTGTTATGGAATTTTTGTTTTCAGTGTAGATCCTATTCCCATAGAAGAAAAGGGATGTGCTATACACAAAACACACGAGATATAATAAAAACTAGAATGGCCCATGAGTAGGGGTGTTTTGGAAGATGTGGCATTAGAAGCTATTGAGCTGGTTGTATCATATATCGAGCCATTGAAGTAACACATCGTGCTATAAGTGTGCATTTCCAAAGAAATGCAAAAATGTGAGCAGTGTCTTCATGGTTCTCCTTTTTATTGGTAGGCCTATAGAAGTGAGAGTGGGAAAAGGGAATCCTACGGCTTGGATTGCTTTTGGGGTCCACATGAAAAATTCTATTTAAAATGGATGGTTTGATTTTGTCAGACAGCTGACAAGTTGATACATTAGCAGCATGTAACCCTGTTTATCTACCAAGTTTGTTTATTGGCCCTAATTTTACAGTCAAACAAAACCCAATGACAAACATGAAGATCTAAGCTTTTCACTTAACCACTTGAGGAAGAGAGGGAGAAGCAACACATGCAAAATAAATCAGACTAATTAATAAACAAAGGTCACAATTGTTGATGATATGCTATGATGACATTATAAAAGATTTATGCTAATCTAACGAGGAACCATATTTTCGTTAGTGCATTAGCATATTATATAACTATTCAAATGGATAAACTATTTAGGAGGATATTCTTTAGGTGGTATAAAAACACAATCTTTCTTTCATCCTTATATACGTGTCACACTTACATACATTCCCTCCTAAGTTCATCTCCATTAATATTCTACTGTACTGCTGATTGACCACTACTTTTTAGGATAACAACATCACAGTCACAATAAATATAAGTGGGTTAACATTTTATGTTTGGGGTTATAATAGTTGGATATAGCTGCACTCACATTTTCACCTGCACTTGATAGATTGAGGGCAGCTATCTAATCAATGATAGCAAATGGAATGAATATAAGGGTCTGACCATAGGGAAGACGAGGGAGACTAGGCTATATGTACTTGGTAGTTGGCAGTCTCTATATGGTATGGCACTTTGTGTTCTGTCTGAGCTTCCCTCATTCATCTGTCCACCGCTTTCCCCAAAAACCCAATCAGAGGCGGGGCAGGTGGGGAATGTAAGAATGCATGAGGCCTCTATATGGTATTGAGCATAGACATGACCTTGGTCCTCCCTATCCCAATAGGGGCTGGCTGGGGCACCCCCATATATAGATAGGGGTGCCCTTGGGACTCCCTATAGCGCTATATTTATAGGGGTTGGTCCCTATATGGATATTGGGCCGCCGCCTAGTAGGGGAGGGAGGGGGGAGTATCCCATATCTATATGCGGGGCCCAATTATATCTATATATAAAAGCTGCCCCCTATATTAATAGGACCCAACCCCACCCTGCCCAGGGTAGTAAACTGGATACCTACTATTGGCCAAGCAGCTAAAAAGAAATGTAAAGAATGGGAGTTGTTGAAACAACATATTGGAAGATCAAATCGGCAGAAATGATCATGAGCAGCTACAATATTGTAAGTTGATTCATCTTGACCAAATTTGTAACCTGCATTAGCAAACTCATTTTCAGTAGTTTTCCCGATCAAACATGGTGGAGAGTGAGTCCCTAGGGCATAGGGTTTAGTAGTAGAGTACAATTCACAACACCTCAAGTTGCCCATTGGAATTCACAATACAAATCCATATATGAGGTTGGACCTTTACATTTGGAGGTTTGTGTGAGGGAATTCACCATGACCTGCCACTATCGGTTTGGGAAGCTATGCTAATGGTATTAAATCTAGAAAAGAAGAACCACTACCTTCGGTGTAAATCCGAATGCCAAGCTTCAGGAGTAGGAGACATGAGTGAGTCCTATACTTGAGCGTGTACCCCGACTCATGGCTCAACAACAAACATTAAAGAGAGAAAAAGGAGTATACAATCATTATGATCTTATGTTTGGACTTCGACACAGCTGCCTAGAAATATCTTTGATGCTTTTATAAAATCAGGTATTAGACTATTCCAAGTATCAAGAAGAGGAAGAAATTCTTGATTAGGACCAAAAGTTCAAGATGGTGCGTTGTGTTTTAGTGCATGCACTCTTGTGGGATAAACACCTCCAAAGCACTAAAATAGAAGTATGTATGATGAAATAGAGGGTGGTTGTATTGATTGATTCTGGCAGCACTCACAACCCTATTGATCGAAAAATGGCAGTTGATCTAAATTGTGTTCCTTATCAAGTATTCAACTTCCAAGTCATGATAGTGAATGGCAAGGCTATTACTTGTGGAAGAAAATGCCACAATTTAAAGCTTTCTATGGGAGGGTACTGAATAATTTTCAACACGTATGCCATTCCTTTAGGGGTTGATGTGGTCTTGGGAGTACAATGGTTGAGACAAATGGGAACTCTTTCCATGGAATTTTGTGAGATGTCCATAGGATTTACAACTGATGGAAAAAGCACAAGCTCATAGGTACTAAACTTCCGTCCAACCAAATTGTTAGTTCGTATGGAATGGAAAAACTGCTAAAGAGAGATGGTCATGGCATGTGGTTGCTTGTCTATGTTTATAAGATGTCCAAGGAAAAAGGCAGCCTATTTAGCCTGAATTATATGAGATCATCCTGCACCACCAACAAGTATTCCAAAAACCAAAAGGATTGCCACCAGCCAGCGATCATGATCATGCTATTGAGGTATTCCATCTAGTCATCCACCTAATGCCAAACCCTACCCTTACCCTTACGAACAAAGGAGGGAGATTGAAAGGATTATTTTGTGATATGTTGGATTCATGCATTATTTGCTGCAAGAGCACCTAGCCTTCAGTTGTGCTCATGGTAAAACAATATGTATGGCGTATGTAGGAGAATGTATTCAAATTACTAAGAACTCAACAAGGTCACTATCAAAGATAGGTTTCCTATTTCTGAATTGAATGGAGTTGTTTTCCTTACTGAGTTAGACCTACATTTGGATATCATTGATTTAGACCAAGATATATTTCCAAGTTTGCATTTGGAACCCATAAAGACCATTGTGAGTTCCTAGTGATGGCATTTTATCTCACTAATGCCCCATCTACATTTCAAAGCCTTTTGAATTAATTTTTTTCGCCCATTTCTCAGAAGGTTTGTATTTGTCTTCTTCGATGACATTCCCATCCACAACAAAAGCTGGATAGCCCATTTGGAACATGTGCAAAAAAGTATTGCAGCTTTTAGAAGAGAATCAATTCTATGACAAGAAGTCCCAAATGCGTATTTGGTGCAAAGTACAGTATTTGAGACATGCATTTCAAAGGAGCTAGTTAAAGCAGATTCTAAAATGATTGAAGTAGTAAAAGCATGGCCCGTTCCCCAAAATATTAAGGGATTAAGGGGAATCTTGGGATTAATAGGTTATTGTAAGATGTTTTCCAGAAATTATGTAAGGATCGCAGCCCCTTGACAGCCTTATTGAAAAAGAACCCATTTGCATGGCCCAAGTAGCTACTCAAGCATGCAAACAAGTTGAGGAGTCATTGAATTCTGCCCTAGTTTTAGTGACCCCCACGGGCCAAACATCATCTACATATTATTGTGGAAAGTGATGCACTAGAGACGTTTTATTGTAGGAAGGTTGTGCTTTTGGCCTTTGTAAGTAAACAATGGAAGGGTTATAATTTACATAGACCAACTTATGAAAAGGAGATGCTGGTCATTATCCATGCAATCAAACAATGGCGTGAATACCTTATCATTCTTCGACATTTCACTTTCAAGACGGATCATGAGAGTCTTAAATATTTTTTGTAACAACAATCATCTTTAGAAAATATTCTTGTGGAAAGTGATGCATTAGAGCAAGGCATTGGTGTAGTATTGTTGTAGGAAGGTTCTGCTTTAGCCTTTGTAAGTAAACACTCGAAAGGTTTATAATTGACATAGACCAACTTATGAAAAAGATATGTTTGTTGTTATTCTTGCAATCAACAATGACGTGAATACCTTATTGTTCGACATTTCACTATCAAGATGGATCATGAGAATCTTATATACTTATTGTAACATTGCTCATCTTAAGAAGATAAAAGTGAGCATCAAAATTATTTGGAAAGGAAATGCTGCAGTAGATGCACTTTTAAGGAGAGGAAACAATAGAAGTGAGTGTTAAAATTTATTTTGCTACAAAGGTAACAATGTGGCGGTAGATGCACTCTAAAGGAGACTATGATGAGGCGGTCTTATATTCAATATCCATGGATCAAAGTGGCAAGGTTAGAGGGGCAGCGAGAACCTCTGACTCACTGATTTATTCAACTAATACATTAGAATCCAAATGCATTAAAAAACATTTTCACGGTGGGGAGATTTATCATGGTACAAGGACAGGTTCTTCTTATGGCCCAAGTCTCTACTAAAAAATCATATTCTTGAAGATACCCGCACATTACTTATTGGAGGACATTTAGGGGTACTCAAAACATATCATCACACTGAGGATTTCTTTTGATAAGGACTTAAAGAGGTATACAAAATTGTTGCTGAATGTCCAGTATATCAGAGGAATGATAGAGAGACAGTCAAGGCCTCAAGGCTATTACACTTACAATTAATGAGCAATGATGGGAAGAAATTTCCAAGGACTTCATAACAGGGTTACCCAAATTAAATGGTATGAATATCATAATGCTGGTAGTGGATCAATGCACTAAATATGCTAATTTTTGTGGACCTTCTCATGATACTCTCATCCATTGAACGGCAACATTGATGGATAAATTACTGAAGTTTTATGGAATTCCAAAGATCACTGTAACCAACAAGGATCTTATATTAGGTACCAAATTGGCATATAGCTCTTCATATCATTTGCAACCTGAAACTCAGAGCAAGTGTTTGACAAGGTGTTACTATGCTAGTGATCTCCTTGGGAGAATGGGATATAATACTACCTTATACTTCAACAAAAATGACTGCATTTGAAGCCCTCTATGGGTATCCAACCTCATATATAACTTCATATTTGTAGGAAAGTTGTTGACAATCACCTTCAACATCAAGGAATGAAAATGTGGGAATAGATCAAAACAAGATGAATCAACAGGCAAACCAGCATTGAAGTGAGAGATAGTTTGAGGAGGGAGATTGGGTTTTCCTTCATTTTTTTCCCTACAAACAAATGTCCCTTAGGAAATAGAAACGTAACAAGTTGTCTACAAGCTTTATGGCCCCTATACGATTTTGTATAAGATTTTCAATGTTGTTTTCAAATTGGAGCTACTTCCATCTCCAAAGATTCATCATATATTTCATGTCTCATGCATGTAGTTTTTTGGGGATAAGACTCTGGTCTAAATAGAGCCTCCAAAGTTGGGTGAAGGAAGGACCATTTTTTAACCTGAAGTGGTATTGATCAAAGATTGAGAAAGCTACGAAACAGAGCCATCTCCAAGTATATCATAAAGTGGAAAAATCTACTAGAGGAAGATGCGTCATGGAAAGATGACAATTTTCAAAAGCAACTCCAAGGATGCATTTTTGATGGAGGGGGGATGACCAACATGTCAATGGCAGATTCCAGAATTATTATTTGCAATGTTGCCGGTTCCATTAGGACTGTTGCCCCAATCTGATGTCACCTATAAACAGAATTCAGGCAGTCTTTACAGCACATGGGTTGTGGAATTATATATTCCTTGCTACGTTTATGCTTACCTATAAACAGAGGTTAGGTACTCATTGCAGGGCATAGGTTGTGGAATTATATATTTATTGTTACATTTATGCCTTCTGGAGGTTCCCCCTTGAAGCAACTTCTTTCATACTTATATTATTTGGTATTTTTGGCCTCACGTTCACTTACATGTCAAATCTCCTTTATTCTGCATTACCGACTGCATTTTGTATTGGATTATTGTTGTTATTCTGGATGGATGATTGTTTTTGAATCATATTGTTACTGTTATTCTGAATTCTGCTTGCTATTGGATTGAATAAATTGCTTTCATGAGAATTTGTTCCATTTACAAAATAGTATTTTCATTACAATCATTATAAACATGTTAATACCTTTGAATAATTTTTCTCTCATATAATCAAATTGTCGCTTTTATGTTTTATTTGATTTTTCATTGGAATGGTATTGGAGTCATCATGATTTTGAGTTTGAGAGAGACGCTATGCACCAAGTAGTGTGAAACCCTCATGGTTTGTAAACAAGATGATCAAAAGCTGTCTTCCAAATTCTTGACAGGTACAAGCAAAGCTTGTGTTGAAGATGTAGATGGTGACAGAGGATGGGTTCTATAGACATTATGAAAATTGTGATCTGTGCCATCAAACAATCTGAAGATGAGCAAACGCTAGTGTCAGGGACATTGATCCTCATTCATAGGTGTGATGTAAAGCTCTTTGAGTGTTGATGACAAGTAATGTAGATATCTATATTAGAGCTGTAACAACTGAAAATCTAGCAGTATTGTAGAATCGTGATGCCCTAGTTTGACTAGACATAGACACCTTTTAAAAAGTTCTATAGTACATTATTGTTTAAAGAACAATCAAATAATGTTCAATTTACAAACAAGGAGTAGATGTTTCATATGTAGGTAAGGAGAAGATGCCATTCAGGAGCCATATATGTCTGCAAGCTATTAAAATCAGGCTCAAACCTAAGCAAAAGCTAATAGAGACATATTGTGAGCGAAAAACAAAGTGATTACACCAATTTTTTCATTTGAAGAACTGCAGCGCACAACGATGATTGCAACATAAAACTATCATTAAGTTGCAGAAGAAGATTAAATGAGGAAAGCTTGCCAACCCTGGTACAAAGTAGAAGATGAGTGTGAGGTACATCATACTTGTTTTTATGGACGGTTTTGACTCTGCTCATATTTTCATTGTGCAGAAGGAAAGAGGTGTTTAGAGACATTGTTGCAGATGCCATATTTTCTTTTAAAAGCAGATTAAAATGCATTCGCAGAACAAGAGATTCTAGAGAACAAATAGTTTGTTGCAAATGCATTGTTGCTTGAGAAGATTTGAAGTAAATTCTTATGTGTAGTTTGTATTTGCAGAGTGTTAGAAGATTGTAAAGCTGCTTCAGGTCCTTTGTCACGTGATTCAGATTAGAGGTAGTCACTATCTCTAGTCGTGGCCTTCATTTGGCAATAGGTCTTCCTTTCTCATGGTTATTTGTAATACATGGTTTTATCATTTTGACATGTTTAGGGTTTGTCCACTTTTAGTTCACCTCCTTCCTAACTAGACTCTTTATTGTTGTGCTTCTAGTTCAGTGTTAGCTTGTAGTCTCTTTTGGAGCTTCTTTTTGCTTCCCCATGCTATTTTTACTGGTTGTATGTTTGAGTCATATTGACTTATTTTGGTCATCCATGGGCATTAAGCTAATTTCATTTTTTGTTTCTTTTTAAGAGCGCAGTAAGGCACCATCCTCGCAAAACACTTGTAGAGGCCTTTCATAACATTCACATCAATTTTGAAGTTCTCATAAAAGTGGAATTTGGGTTCATGAAGCACCCATCAACATGTAGTGGCTTCTAGAGCCGTCACCGCTACCTTTTCTCTATGATGTCCTATATGGGACGGAATTCAATCTCTACCCCTTCTTAGAAGTCTCTAATGGTCTTCTTGACCCTTTCCATCTTTTCCTAGATGTAGCCCATTAGGGACTTTTCCCGATTGACCATACAACAAACCCTCAGTAAATGCTCTGTTACCTATCAACATTTTAATTTTGATTCTTGAAATTAGGACTAAGGAAAGTAAAGAAACTAGATGAAAAATTATGGGAGTAGAAAGAATAAAAATGACTCACCACTTACCTTAATGATTTATTTTTCCTTGGCCCAAAAATTAGCTTCATCAAAAACCCGATCTCCAATATCAATGCAGCCTTTGCCTCAAGCCGGGAATGTGTGGTTTCAAATGCAGTGGAAAATTGATTGACTCCAGGTTGTACAAGCTCCTTCCTCTCCCTGAACTTCCTCATTAAGTCGAGGATCTGTTCAGGGTTGTAGATTTATATACAAATTTTACTCCCATTCTCCACAATAGGTTTAATCCAATCCATTTTTCCCAAGAAGCTTCAAAACATAAGATCTAGGAAATTGGCTGTGCAAGGAGTCTATAAAATAGTCAGGTGCCCCTCCATAAGAATTCTTCCCATAGCTACATAATTGACAGTATTTTTGATGGCCTCCACAACCATCTCTTCCAGTACATCATTTAAATATTCAGCATACTTATTGTTTCAAAAGCATTAACGGGCTCGACGAAAACAATACTCCCCGCAGATGCAAGAAGAAAAGTGAGAACTCTCTTGTTTCTACCATTCATCCAGCCATTGGAGATTATAGTGCAGATGGGATTTCCCCAGACAGTGTGCTGCTCATCAATCGATGCACCCTCATCTGCTACTTCCTCTTTCGTCATTGACCCTATAATTCGTGAAAAAATAAGGGCATTGAACCCCAGAACATTTGCTTCAAGTAAAATTGATGTTTTTATGATGTAAAACTGATAATTATCATAAATAATTTTATTTCAATTTATAATCTAGATCATTTTAATATTTGAAGTGTAATATATATGCAGAATCAAACCGTATCCATATCAGGGGGTTGTAGAAATTAGCCATAACTGATACTGTATCCATATCCATGCAACTCTGCTGAAGTTTATCCACAAAAAGCTCTCAAGAAGTTCAATTATTTCCCTCTGAACCTCTTGTTGGAGAGCTTTGTATAGCTTAACATCATGATCGAGCATATGTGCAAGGTGGTATTTGAGATGGTTAATGTCTTCATGTAACAGCTTATCACAATACTTGCATATGACCTCCGGTCTCATTTCACCCTGATTGTCATGTTTCTAAATGGGAACTTTTTTTTTGGTGGCTGCACCATTTTGAAGATTTGATTCAAAGAAAGGAAAAAAACAGCAGTTAGGATTAGACAAAGAAAAACAATCTTCAATATTAGAGAATAGAGTGTCTGTGTAAGGAAGAATGAAACAAAAAAAACACAAGGAATGAAAAAAAAATCAGGATAAAAGAATGGAAAAAATAAAGATGGTAAGAATGAAAGAATGAACAACCCTTGCCTCCTCAAATGGTTTATAATCACGTGGTAGTGGTCGACAATCTCTTCTCCAATGGCCAATCAAACTTGGATACTGGCTGGAAACGAAACTGGAGCCTTACTGAAAAGGCCTAATCACTGATTATCCACCCTCAAATTTCTGAAGACAAGTTTGTTCTCTTGTTTCGAGATGCACACAACTAAAAATGAAGAAATGGGGAGGAGCTAATGCTTTGTTTCCATTTTTAAGACTTTTTGAAAGTTTCATGTTTGTCCTGTCTAGACATGCGAGTCCTGCGGACCCATAGATAGAATACTCGCCAAAAACTCGGCAAGTTTAGAAAAACTCGCCAAAAATGTAAAAAAAAAACTCAGCCGAGTATAGTTGGAATACTCGCCAAAAACTTGACACAAACTCGCCAAAGACAGCATTTCTTTCCTTTTTTGGATTTTTGGTGAAGAAAACACAAGTGTAGAAAAAAATTTGCCATTTTTGGAAAGGGTCTGGGAAGATGTAGCAGCAAAAACTTGCATGTGCCATAACTTTCATTCTGTGGCCTCCGTTTTAGGTGCCGTTTTCTCTAAAAGTGCATGTTTTCTTGAGCTCTACGCAGTGATGCCAATATTTTTCTTATTTTCATAAAATCCATTTTTGCACCTTTTTGGACCAAGCAACTTCTTGCAATCTTCTGAAAGAATCATGAGCTTTGATCGCCTGTAGACAGATTAGTAGTTAAAAATATTGGATAACTTTGCAAAACTCGACGAGTATTCTCCCGTGCTCGGACTAATCACACGAAGAAGCGCAACAAGTTGACTCAAAAAAGGCTCAACGACTTGGTTTTTGTGCAATACAATCTCCGGCTTCGCACAAAAAAAGTTGAGGCCACATCAAAGGAGCTCATTGATTTGGATGAGATAGATCCATACAGTGAGTGGACTGGGCAAGAAGAGGAAAACCTTGCGTTCACAGCGGACGAGATTGCTTCTTTTGAGAGGGAGGCTATGGAGGGAGAAGCACTAGCAGGACTCCGAGGAGATATTGGACTGGATGACATCTTTGGAGGTGATCTCCAACATGCAGCAGAGGAGCCACCAGCACCACCATCTAGTTCCATGATCGAGCCAAATTCGCAGCCTTCTAGGAGGAGTGTGGAGATGCAGCTGAGTGTGGGGACTAGTATCAGCCGGTTGTCGTATTCGCATGATGATGCGATTTTGTATTGTATTTGTATTCAAATCTAATAGAAAACACTTCTCCAACATTTTATGGGCTCATTTGATACATTTTGTAGCTATGTGTTGCTTAAAATATATGTTTTTTAAAGAAATTTGAGTATTTTTAAGTTGTCGAGTATTCCCGAGTATTGGCCGAATATTGGCGAGTTTTTGCCGAGTTTTTTTTTTGGGGGTCTGGCGAGTTTTCCTACTATGTGCGGACCTGCAGAGTGTTGATAGACTCACTAGTTTCTGCAAAGATTCACTGAGTCAACTGTTAAACATTAACAGACTTGTTGGTCTGACTTGGCTTACAACTTGTCAGCATTTGCCCAGTCTGTCAGCCATATCAACTTTCAAGTAAAGTCTGTGTAGGGGTCAGGCCTACCACATTATTGGTGGAGGCGGCTGCAGCTGATTTTGCTTTCGAAGTACACGGAAGATTTAAACTGAGGTAAAGTCGCTAAATAAGCATTTGACCTCGTCTAAAATGAATTACGATTTGAAGGTTGTGGGCTTATTGGCATGGTCAAGAATAAGCACTGGATCCACATGTATTTCTAGGAAGATCACACTTTCTTTTTTGTACAATTTTGATTCCGTCATTTACATCAAATATCTTTGCTATTTTGTTTGTGGAGACTGTTTGTCCCTGTTGGAAACAACATTTGCTTTTAGTACAATTGTCATATAAGAATCCAACCTGCACCTGCATGATCAAATTTTCCCTTAGAAGCATCGTCAGACAATAGCGAGTTTGGTTCTTGTTTTATAGATTCTAATTTAGAATGATGTTTATCCTGTAAAACCTTCTCTGCAATTGCTGCATTCCAAACTTTAACATAAGCTTTAAGCTCTGTTGGCCAATATTGATTAGAGTTGGGAAGCTTTGCCCAAGTTTTTTTTCTTGCTTAAGGTACCTGGGGTTATGGGACCCTAGACTCGAATCTTTTTGCGAGATACCAACACCCAGGCAGTTTTTACGTTATCACACTAATGAAGAATTAAAAAAAATATAAGAGGCTAAAAAATTAACACTCTATCCATGCGAAAGCCAAAAATTTTATTCTCTCAGCCTCAAAACATTCATTAAGTCGTATGCCAAAAAACCAGTCTCTGCTGCCTTCTGTCTTGATCATCCTCTCCTCTTCTCAGTTCACCAAATTATCGAATAAGTTTGCACACTGGCAGCAACGAAACACATCCCCTGTCAATTGATAAGACAAAGGAGTCCTAGAATCAAAGAAGAGAAAAAAAACTCTGAAGTTTGCATCAATAGCCGGCCATCCCACTTCCCAGCCATCAAAATATCGCAGGAGGCAAACAACCCTTCCATAGTTTCTCTTTCATTCTCAAACTCTCCTCTCCTATTACTTACATTCAAGAGCTTTTTCACATAAGCGGCAGATGTTAAAAAATACAAGCATCACATGTATAGAAGATATAGGTACGTCACCTCTCATCTATCAAAGAAAATCCATCAGACCAACATCATAACTTCCTCTCTCCTCCCTGTCTTTTATAACATGTAGCAGGACCATTCATAAGCATGAAAAAGGCAAATTTTTAAAATAAAAAAGGAAAGCCAATCTCTCTCAAGTGACCTTCCAATCCACTCCCACAAAATTATTACACTCTTGCTTCTAAGAATTCTTTAATACTCATCTTACTTCCCTTTCATTAATAATGTCTCACTTACTGGACTGTGTAGACTGGCGTATTAGGACTGTTATGGTTATCAGTTTAACTACCTATTTTAGTTTATAAAGACTCCTTTTTGTTTATGTTTAGGTGTTGACGGTTTTGTCAACCGACAACCATAATTCATTTGTCTTATAAATACAAGGATATACGTTGGGTAAAGCGCGGTTGTATCAGGTCCTCCATGTACTGTATGAATTGTATTGAGACTTGTCTTTTATGAGTACAAGATGCTAATGTTCGGATGCTTGCTCTGCTATGGTATGTTTTGCAATTACTATTCTGTGTATGCTGTTATTGATAGTTTAATATCTTACTAGACACTAATAATACTACAGACTAAAATATCATACCATGGAGCAGCACTACTACTCTGCTCCCTCGCTCTACATTAACAGTTTAAGCAAGCAAGCTGAGATACTCCCCGTCAACCCCTATTTCATTTAAAAAGGATGGCTGTCCTTTACTACCTAAAAGGAAACTCACAGAAAAGGAAGCAACAACTACACACTGTCTCTTATCTATCCATTATATATAGAAAGAAGAAGCCATACGGCATTTCAAAAAGCATATCAACACTCTTCACTGTCTCTCATCTATCTTTATGACAGTACGCAGCATGCAAAAAGAATCTCTTAGACAGACCAAACTTAGGAATTATAAAGTACGTTCTCAAATTAGTTTTCAAAAGAGGCCGCTACCGATGTGCAAGAAAATCAGCCACAAGAGTCTCAGATTAATCTAAAAAAGAACGTTGAAGTAAAAAGTTTTAAGACTAAACTGCCATACCTACTTAAACAATGTCTATTTTCTCAACAAAAGTCCCACCATCCTCATCTTATCATCAGAATCTGCCTTAAAGAATGGAGCAGGAAGAGGAGTTTGAAAGACTTTAGGAATTACATCCACACATGACTGATGATACATCATTCAATACATATTTTTGTTCACCTTACCAGGAGTCTTTCCCTGTTTGAGCCTGCAATCATTGTCACGTGTCACTAAATTCCTGTTGGTTTGAAAGGAGGTGCCTAAGAGGGCCACCACTGTGGCGACAATGAAATTATGAGCCACATAAAAAATCTTTCTTAACACCCAAGTTTTCTTGGGATCCATAAACAACTTATTTACAACTTTTGTCATGGTATGTAAGCTTTGTCCATCTCTAGACCCTCTTGTTTTCAAGCATTTAGCCAAGGTCACACTGGGGTTCTTGATATGGCCATACATTTGGTCTCTGCGATTCTCAGAGAGATTAGTAGCATTGAGGAGAATGTATTTGATCCCCTAATCCTTCCATATTCTGTGAGCTTTATGAGACGTGAACTCTGAATTGCCTGAACGTGTCTGGGCCCACTATGGATACTGCCTGCATGGGAGCAGCCAACCTACATCCCTTTCTATTTCTTAACAGCAGCAGAAGAACAAGCCCTTAAACCTGACGCAGGGAAGCTGAATCTTAGTTAAAGAAGAATACAAAAGCCATAAGATGATCTGTAATTAGTATAGATATTTCATTCCTAATTCACCAAATGAATCCTTTTAATTTTTTAACACAACTTGATTGACATTCTTGCTGTTATTTTATGATTTATCACAAAGAACAGTCTATTTGTTCTTAAATTAGAGTTATCTGCTGTAAACTAAATATAGAGAATGTATGCAATAACAAGAAAAATTGTTAACTAATGCAGGAACGGTTCAGGATTTGTCCCAAATCTTTCAACAACCTTCACAATGAAGCTAATCACATGGAATATAAGAGGGCTCAAGGGCAGCCCATCTAACGTACAAGAAATCAGAAGAATGATTCAAATTAATCACCCTTTTGTGGTGTTTTTACAAGAGAGCAAAGCATCCATAGAACTTATGTCAGTGTTAGCAGACAACGTGTGGCCAAAGGCTCATCAGCTAGCTTTAAGCTCACAAGGAGCGTCTGGAGGTATAATTTCTATGTGGCACCCCAAAACCATTACTGTATTCAATTCCTGTGCAGTCCGAGGAGCTCTTCTTCTCCACGTTTACTTTAATGTGGATGCCCAGCAGTTGGTGTTAATTAATGTGCATGCACCTAATGAATCAGTGTCTAAGATACAACTCTGGCAGCAGCTCACTAGTATTATTTATAATTTCAAGGGGATCCTAGTTATTATTAGTGGAGATTTTAATACTATTCTTAATCTGCACGAGAAACAAGGTGGTAATAAGCAGCTGGATGCTAGTTCCACTACCTTGTCTCAATTCATTTGTTCTAATCAACAGGTGGATATTCTAACAGGGAATGGCATAATGACATGGTCTAACCGCAGACAAGGACCACAATCCATCATGGAAAGATTAGATCGATTTTTGGTATCTGAAGAATGGCGGACAAAGGAATTTATTCCCAAGGCTCAAATTCTCAATAATATCGGTTCAGACCATTGGCCTGTTTCTTTGGAAATCGGAAAATCAGCCCCTTTCCATGCTCCATTCAGATTTCAGCTGATGTGGTTTAGAAATGCAACATTGAAGAATCACATTAAACAATGGTGGATGGAAGGAAAACCCATTCATGGTACACATTTGTACACTTTTGTTAAAAGGTTGACTTATCTTAAAGCTAAACTTAAAGATTGGTATTGGCATGAATTTGGAGATGTTAAAGAGCAAAAAAGCGAAGTTCTAGAACAACTAGAAGAAATTAATAAATTCGTTCAAAGGGTGCCACATCTGAGCTCATTCAAAAGGAGCTGTTATTAAAAGTAGAGCTAAAGGAATGGGAAACTCGAGAGGAAATATTGTGGAAACAGAAATCCAGAATCCAATGGTTACAAGAAGGAGATAGAAATTTTTCTTTCTTCCGCAAATCATTATTAGGACGTAGGGTACATAACCACATCACCTGTCTTAAGGAGGATGGCCAAAAGGAGTATTCTTTAGAAAGGAATGAAACAAGTGGCTGCTACCTTTTTCCAGCAATTGTCGATAGCTCAACCTCTCAACAAGAAATTCTGGATAATTTGCCCCAAATAATCTCCCCACATGATAATCAACAGCTCATCAAGCCCATCATGGAACATGAATTAAAGACAGTTGTTTTTTCTAAGGAGAAAGGTAAAATGCCAGGACCTGATGGATTTCTGATTGAGTTTTATCAAGTCTTTTGGGAGATTGTTAAAGAGGACCTATTGAAAGTAGTGGAAGAGGTAAAAATGGCCAAGATGATGCTTAAGGAAATTAACAAAACCTGTATCACTCTTATTCCTAAATCTACGGAAATGGCAGAGATTTCTGGTTTTCGGTCTATGACCTTATGTAATGTATTGTACAAAATAATTACTAAAGTTATAGTTGAATGGTTAAAACCCCTTCTTCATAAAATCATATCCCTTGAACAAGGTGGGTTTGTCTAAGTTCGACAAATACATGATGAGATTGTTTTAGCTCAGGAACTCCTTCATTTTATGGATCTACAAAAGCATCTTACCATGTTCATTCGTTTGGACCCTCTCCAGAGCTTATGATAGAGTAGATTGAAATTTTTTATGTCAGGTTCTTGTCAGGCTTGGCTTTATTGAAGAATGGATAAATTGGGTTCAAGCGTGCCTTTCATCTGTATCATTCTCATTCCTGATTAATGGCACTCCTTCCAAGCTGTTTGAAGCTTCAAGAGGAATCCGACAGGGAGATTTGTTATCACCCTTTCTGTTAATTATTTTGGTAGAGTGCCTTGGAAGACTTGTCCGTAAAGCCTGTCAGGAGAAAAGAATATAGGGATTCCAGTTGGCCAGATCGACCAAGCCACTATCCCATCTGCAGTTTGTTGATGACACAACTTTGGTGGGAAGAGCCACTCGTATGGAGGCTAGACAATTTGGGAAACTTCTTCAGATTTTCTCTGATGCCAGCTAATTAATGATACCAAATCAAGTATAATATTCTTCCATTGTTCTCATAGTCCGGATGAACAAATTCTTAATACTCACCATTTTAGTCAAGGCTTTCTTCCAATAAGATATTTGGGTATTCCTATCGTTCACAAACAGATACGTGACTAGAAGTGGCTCACCACTAAAATGGAATTGAAAATGCAAAAACAGACGCACAAATGGTTATCAATAGGTGGAAGAATGACTTTTTGATCAAAGCTGTCTTACAGAAAACGCCAATATATGCTTCTAGTATACTTAATATTCCAAGGGCAACTCTGAAACGTATAGATGCTATATGTCAGAAATTTCTTTGGAGTGGTCTACAAAATAAGAGAAAGTGGTCTTTACTCAAATGGTACACACAGTGCCATACAAAGAGAGAAGGTGGTTTGGGTTTTAGACAATCTTCCAAACAAGCACAGAAACTTGCTGCCAAATTATACTGGAGGATGTTAACAAATCCAGATGAATTATGGGCTACCCATCTTCGAGCAAAATATGCAAAGAATAACCACCCTCAAAACATTATCAGGAGCTCCCTTTCGACTAAAGGATCTCCAATCCTGGCTATCCCGAGGACAAGTGAAACTATTATTAAAAAATAGTTTTTTTGGATTATTAACAATGGCCATACCACATATTTCTGGATGGATTCTTGGGATGGATAACCTCCTATAATACACCAATATACTTAGTTAAGCAACATTATGCAAGCGATGCATTTTATTGGATGGACGAGGGTTACTCATTATACTAGAAATCTCTCTCCCCCTTGGGAAATTGGCAAACAATGGAATCCTCCTTTAGAATGACCTATCCATATTGAACAATAGGAACTGATTCAACTCCATAAGGCCTTGATAGATCGACCGGTGTCCTTTTCCCCGTGGTCGGATACTATAGGTTGGGGGCTTTCTTCTGCAGGAAAAGATACAATTCAGTTTGGATATGTTTATCTAACCAAGAGCATTTCTCATCCGTTCAAACATCTTTTCCATTAGATATGGCAGCCTGCTTTGTGGCCTAAGGTTAATTTTTTTGTTTGGATCTTAGTTCATGGAAGAATCCTAACAGGGAACAATTGATGAAGAGAGGATTATATGGTCCATTTCATTGTCATTTATGTTGTGAGGCAGACCAAACTATCAATCATCTTTTTTTCCAGTGTTCACGGGTCATTCCGTTATGGTGACTACTTGCAGATGTAGTAAATATCCAATGGAATGGGAAACACTTCTTACAATAATTAACTAGAGACTGGCAAGGAATTGTTCCCAAAGGCCAAAACTTAAGTCTGGTTTTGTGGACATGCGTTTCTCTTGTATTATGGAATATTTGGAAGGAAAGAAACAACATAATTTTTCAACAAGCAAGCAAAGATCTGGCCTTTGTTTGGCAAAAGACCAAAATTATTTTTGCAGAAAGCATTAAATATAAAATTTCTATCCCATCCACTATTTCACCTGTATGGGAGAACATATGCAAGAAGCTTTCTATGCAGCCTTTACATTTGATAATGCCAACCTTTAAAATGAAGAAGAAAGCTGATCGTCAAATTCTATGGAAACCTCCTTTGATGAATTTTGGTAAATTGAATACAGATGGAGCATCAAGGGGTAATCCGGGACAAGCAGTTATAGGAGGCGTTGGCAAACTCCAAAATGGAGAGATAGCCTTCTTTTTTGCAGAAAAGTTAGGCCTCACCACCAATAATCAAGCAAAGCTTAAGGCCGTGTTTAAAGGAATGCAGGAAGCTATGAAATGTGGCTGGACAAACATGTACATTGAGTTAGATTCACAAGTCACTATCAAGCTGTTACTGCATGCCAATGAATGTTGGAGTGATAATTGGAGACTTACATGAGAAGTTGGGCGAATAAAATAGTTGCAAGAAAAGTTTCTAGTAGTACTCTTTTCCTACATTTCTAGACACGACAATAAAGGTGCTGATGTGTTGGCTAATTGGGCTCTGGATAATCATAATATTGTATGCTATGGGTCACCACCACTATGGTGGCCTACTAGGCTACAAGAGGATATGAGACATATTTTAAATCTTGATTTTCTTCCATGAATATTTGCAATGCTAATTTGATGTGTAATGCTCAGGCATGGACATTTATAATGCTCAAGCATGGACAAATAGTTTTAATGCTTGGCACAATAGAATTTGTAACCATATCTTCACTCTAATATAAAGATCCTTTGTTTTATAAAAAAATAACAAGAAAAACTGCAATGAATCACAAAACAAATAGGGGAACACAAAACGTTTACCCCGGAGAAAGCCAATGTGGGGAAAATTCTATCACTTGCCACTATTGTTACATGTTTAACTGCATTTCCAGGCCTTCATGGACAACAATCACTATTACATGCCCAAACACCTATATTCGCTTTGCAATTGTTCTAAAAAACGTTCTTCATTGCTCTCAACTCGTGAGTCACTCAACCAAGAACAAAAATGAAAAAGTATTGCTAAGAAAAATTCCCTCCAATCGCGCCTCAGGATATATTTGTATGTTTACATCATGCTAGGCTCGAGACATGAAGCCCAAAAGACAAAGAAGTGGAAGAGAAACTGTCTGCAGCCAGTTACTTGGATTGTTCAGTGTCTTTATATGAAACCACCACATGCAGTAGGGAAAAATCGCAACTTCATGATATATTTGTATGTTTACATCATGTTAGGCTTGAGACATGAAGCCCAAAAGACAAAGAAGTGGAAGAGAAACTGTCTGCAGCCGGTTACTTGGATTGTTCAGTGTCTTTATATGAAACCACCACACGCAGTAGGGAAAAATCACAACTTCATGCAGTGACAGTTGTGAAACTGCCATGTCACATGCGCAGCTGCCAATGACATATGCACGACTGCCATGTCACATCTGTAACTACCACTAAAAATTATGCAGCCACCACTTGGATAAACTCACAGTTTTGCCCTCTGTTCTGCTCCAGTTTCCAAGAAACTACTTCAACTGAATTCATCTCCATGGTGTTCGGATCACCTCAGAACCTCCTGCAATCTCTCTAGACCCTTGTAATTTCTGTATTGCCCCATTCCTGACTGAAAGACATCATATTAAGAGTGCTCCAAGTTACTTTCTTAGTTATATTGACTACTCTGAGAATAATGGTCTAGTTAACTAATTTACCGACATTTTTCATGAGATCCAATTTGGATCATACCAACTCAAGTAGGAGGCTTTTGGTGCCCAAAAGTTTAAGGACTTGTAAGGCAAGGGAACTTCTCCTTCTTGCTCCTTCGAGTACCACATTGCTTTGCTTGGCAATTGTCCTTTCAACCCAATTTGGCCAACTTTCTTGCACTTTAATCTCCCTGCTACTGTTTCCTTCTGTAAAACATCTTTATCCAACTCCTCTTTAACATTAGGAGTATGATCTTCAATGGAAGGTAACAATAGAGCTTCTTCTTCGCCTATGGAGACATACATTTTCAACACTCGCAATGGAAGAAACCTGCATATATGGAGACATGTCCAATTTGATAGCATTTTTTCCCACTAGTTCAAGTACCCCAAATCGTCCATACTCAAGTGGTTTTAGCTTGTTAGCTCAACCTTGGAGTCTATCTTCACTTAAGAACAATCATACCTTGCCCCCTATATGGAACTTATGCCCAACTCTATGCAAATCATGCCTTTCATTGTACTTTGGTTGAGATTCCTTTAACCTCTCTTGCTTTTGAAGGTGAATTTGTCTTTATCTTTTCTACTATTTCTCAGCTTTGTTTCCACCTTTTCATGCTCCCTGTGTGGCTGTCCCAACACAACACCAAATGGACAAGAAGACAAGTGACCAAAACATGAATTTATCTTATTTTTTCAACAATTCCTGAGCTTTGTTTCCACTCTTTCATGTTCCCTGCATGGCTGTTCCAACACAACATCAAATGGACAAGGAAGCAAGTGACCAAAACATGTCTCAAAAGAAGATCTATTAGAAGAAGAATAAATTTCCGTGTTATGAAATTGCTAGATAAATGCCAAATTTTCATCCTAAGTCTTAGGATGCTTCTTGTTACACCCCATCAAGAGCCATACCAATCTCCTATTGACCACCTTTGTTTTCACATCGGTTTGTGGATGAAAAGTTAAGGATCTATTCAACCTAGTGTCATAGTTATGCGGGCACGCGTCCCCCCAAAATTTACAAGTCCGAGACGTCTCGGACGTCTTGGGGACGTGGGGACGTTGGGATGTTGAGGAAACGTTTCCCCCACGTTTCCTACTAGGCAGAGGTCACAGGAAACGTCCTGGAGACGTTTGAGGAGGCGGGGGGACGCTTCGAAAGTATTGGGGACGTCCAGGGGACAGCAGGACTCCCCCGATGTCCCCTACGACGTTTGCATTTTTTTAGTAAAAAACATACTTTAAACCATAGTTGGAATACTCATACTCGGCAAATACTCGGCAGACCCCAAAAAATAATCCGGCAAAAACTCGACAATATTCAACCAATACTCGGGAATACTCAGCAACTTAAAAAATACTCAATTTTTTTTAAAAAACATAAATTTTAAGCAACACAACTACAAAATGTATCAAATGAGCCCATAAAATGTTGGAGAAGTGTTTTCTATTAGATTTGAATACAAATACAATACAAAATCGCATCATCATGTGAATATAACAGCTGGCTGATAAGTAATATTAATTTATGATGATTGACATTGAAAAATATCATCATAAATTTCATATCTATGCAAGTTACAATATACAATAAATTACATTTTCCTCTTCCCCATTTTAGAGAAATATTGGGGAGAGGGTCTAATGCCTCTACTAGTCCCCACACTCGGCTGCGTCTCCTCGTCCTCCTAGAAGGCTGCGACTCTGGCTCGATCCTGGAACTAGATGGTGGTGCTGGTGGCTCCTCTGCTGCATGTTGGAGATCACCTCCAAAGATGTCATCCAATCCTCTCAAAAGAAGCAATCTCGTCCTTTGTGAACGCTTGGTTTTCCTCTTCTTGCCGAGTCTACTTGCTATATGGATCTATCTCATCCAAATCAATGAGCTCCTTTGATGTGGCCTCCACTTTTCTTGTGCAAAGCTGAAGATTGTATTGCACAAAAACCAAGTCATTGAGTTGTTTTGACTCAACTTGTTGCGCTTCTTCGTGTGAATGGCCTTAAACAAACTTAGTTGCGTTCACATCCAGAAGCGCTACAAGGTTGAGATAGAATTATGAGGGCTAACTTTTGAAGATGCGGGGTATTCCCTCCCCAATCCTCCCACCAAGAACCTACAAACAAGATAATCAAAATGTATAAGTAATTAATAAAATCAAATCTGTAACTAATAAGTAACTTGGTAAACATTCTAATTTTTATTACTTGGTGACTGTGTGGCTCTCCCTCGAATAGCTAGCACTGAAGAAAATAGCCTCCCCTAGCATGTTTGTAACTCTGCAGCTTTAAAATGACGAGGTCCCTCATCTCAACATCTGGTATCATCCTCTCAATACATGTTGAAAGGCCCTTCATAACCTCTCCTTTCACATCTGTGAAGTTGTTGGAGTAGAAATACTTGGGGTTGAGGTAGTACCCCGCTGTATGAATAGCTTGGTGGAGTTGATTGTTCCACCTCCGATCAATAATGTCCCAAAAGGGACCATATTTGATGATATCCCCCCTGTAATAGTTTTGGATAGACTCTTTGGCCCTATCCATGGCCTCATATATAAACCCCATGGGGTTTTGCTCCCCATCAACCAAACACAAAACCCTCACCAACGACTCTGACACTTACACACAAATTAAAATGTAAGGTTGCAAACTTACAATACATATTACAAATAAAGTAAAAAAGTGAAAAGTAAAACAATATATTTATAATTTAACAAATTAAAATTAAGGAATGAAATATAAATCAAAGTTTGAAATTACCTTGATGATCTCTATAGCTCTCTTTGCAAAGATATCATCAAAAACTATCTTTGCAACCCTCTCTCCGTCAACTTTCTTTGAATATTGTGAGTCTAGCCATGCTTGATTCACAAACATTTGTTTCAAAGGTGTCAACAAACTAGAAATACTTTGCAACATCAAGAAGTTAGTTGCAAACCTTATGACACCTTCTCAAACAAGCTCTTTCCCCTTTGTGTGTTCTCTCGTCAAGCTCAGAATCCAAGGGTGATTGTATATATAATTTGTTATGGTTCTTGCATCTTCTACAACTGGCCTCACCCAATTAATTTTGTCTATGTCCTCCAAAAGAAGGTCAAGGCAATGAGTTGCACAAGGAGTCCAAAAGTGTGATGGATGTCTTTCCTGCAGTAGTCTCTCAGCCGCCACATATGTTGCTGCATTGTCTGTGACAACTTGCACAACATTATGTACACCAACCTCTAATACAATTGTCTCTAACATAGCACTCAAATTCTCTGCATTTTTTACTATGTTAGAGGCATCAATAGATCTCAAAAACACCATCTCACCATTTGAAGCCGCTAAAAAATTAACGAGGGCGCGGTTCCTTCCATCCGTCCACCCATCTGAAAGAATGGTGCATCTGAATTTTTGCCATTGTTTCTTTTGCTCTTCTAGAATGGCAGTGGCATCTGCAACTGTACTTTCAAGCAATTTTTCACTCAAATCTTTTGAAGAGGGTGCCTTGTACCCTTTCCCTGCAATTGTCAACGTTGTCACCAAGTACTCCCAGTATGGGCTCTTTGCCACATTGAACGACAAGTTGTAGTACCATAAATTTGCACAAGCTTTATCCGCTTCCTCGTGCATTTTTTTGTTCGAGGCCATACCTTCCAATGAAGGTTGTGCTCCAGGTGTGTTCCTTGATACAAAAAAGCTTTGTATGCCTTTGCTCGAACTCGATGAAGATGCGCCTCTTCCGGATCTTCCGCTTCATATGCGTGGACCATGAGTAGAGCTCACAATTGTTGCCGCATCATCCTCTAAATCCTCTGTCATTGCAGCCCCAGGTCTAATAACTTGTGCTATGGATGTCTGCACCCTTGCCTGCTCTAGTTTCTTCTCCTCTTGCTCTTCCAACTTTGCTTTCATCTCTCGCTTTGCCTCTTCTGTTACGTTGGAGCAAATCGTAACATCTCGACAAACAATACATGAGAGGTGATATTTCAAACGATTGATGCCTCCATTCATTTTTCTGCCATAGAAATTGCAAACAACTTCATTTTTAGTAGCTCCACGTACACCATACTTCCATGCTTTGGAATGGGCATTTACAGGAATGGTTCCTGCTAGTGATGCTGACCCAAATGCCGAACTTGATGCCATTTTTAAGCTCTAATCTCCAACACAATGCACATTTAAAAAATTAGAAAAATGTAAGCTTAATTCAATTTGTAAAAAAAAAGGTGCCTGAATAACAAATTTGCATAAAAAAAAAATACATACCTATGGCTGTAAATGAGTATTAAAAAATTACAAGCATTCGATTTTACATTACATGTATTTAGAATTACAAAACAAATCAATTACAATACACAGACATAAAATTTAACTAGTTTAGAATGAATTTGTGTAAAAAAAATACATACCTATGTCTGTAAATGAGTATAAAAAATAAGAATTCGATTTTACATTACATGTATTTAGAATTACCATATGAATGTATAAAACATAAACAATATACACAAAATTTGAAAAAACTTGAAAGAAAAAAAAACCTACCTCCAAATGCAATTCTTCAAATTCTCTCTTCGAATTCGCTCCAAAATCCACTCAACACAAGCAATGCAAGCTCAAATGGTTGTGTGAGTGTAAATGAGGGAGTGGAGGGCCTTAAACAGAGCCAAAACCGTGTTATTTCAGCATTTTTTGAGAGTAAAAACCGTGTTCCGCGTTTTACTTGTGTATGGCGAGTTAAATGCACGAACTCGCCACAACTCTGCAAATTATTTTGACGAGTTTTAATGGCGATTATTTGTTTGCAGGGATGAGTGGCTAGTACTCGCCAACTCGGCTAGTACTCGCCGAGTATTCCATCTATGCTTTAAACACTTAAATTTTTTTTTATTGCAAAGCACTTATAACTTAAAAGAAACATTCCTAACCTAACCCTAACCCTAAAAGTGCAATTCTATGTTATAAATTTACATTATGGGCTCATTTCATATTCACAACAAGCAAGAGCAAGAGCAAGCAAGAGGTATTTATAATTTTATTTGCGTACAATACTTGTTAAAGTCTTTTTTAAAAAAAAATTAGATTCTATTTGCATTTTTAGGGGCTGTTTTTAGTATTTGCATCTACATTCACAATGTAATCATGTTTATAGTTTGTAGGATTTTAAAAAATGCATATTGCATAGGGTTTGGTTGTAATCATTTTTTTTAATTACATCTTTAAATCCAGTTCAAAATTTATACTATATTTACATTTTTTAGGTGCTGTTTTTTAAGTTCTGTATCTACATTCACAATGTAATCATGTTTATAGTTTGTAGGCTTTTACGAAATGCATACTGGTTACGTTTGTTTTTAAATTACATTCTAAAAGTTAAAAAAAACATATTGCATATGGTAACTGCATAGGGTTTGGTTGGAACTTGTGGTTGTTTTCATTGTTTATAAATTAAAATTAAAATTATGATCGTTGTTTATACTTTTTTATAAAAAATTAATTCATTACATAATCAATCAATCATATAGTTATGGTTGTTTTTTAATTCATTGCAGCAATCATCACCATGAGTTCTTCTTCCGAGTATGAGAATGAATCAGAGCAGGAGAGGGTTGAACAAGAACTTGAGATAGGTGGAAGTGTTGGTATGCCACAATGGGGGAAAGTGGAGAAGGGAGACAAAATGTAATGGCAACGACAACTGGTAGTTCAGCTGGTAATGCTACCAATTGCCCCTCGCAAATGTTGTCCAAATTTGCCAATGGACCATTTGATAAGAAGAAGCCATTGTAACAATTTGCCCAAATAATTGAGAACCCCAAGTCTAAAGGGGGGAGCAAAGTATGGAAGTGCAACATATGTGCACTGACTTGACATGGCACCATCACTAGGACCAATGCAGACTTGTTGCACCTTATAGGAAGGAGGTTGGCATCTGTAAGGGCCTTTCACTAGAGCAGAGAGCTGAGATGGTGAGAATCATCAATGGAAATACCAGAGACAATGTGCCAGAACTTCGTGGTTCTATGGCTAATACTCCGTTGAGCTCTCATAGGACTGACAAGCATAGTAATACTTTGGTTGGTTCTAGTTTTGGAGTGTCAGAAGTGGAAAGCAGAGGGAAGAGAAAGGTCGTGGGGGCAGCCCCCAATGCAGTTATAGAAATGTTTGATTCAAAGGCAAGGGAAGAGGCAGACGATGCTATTGAGAATTTTTTCTATGCTGTTGGGATTCTATTTAATGCTGCTCGCTCTCTTTATTACAAGGAGGCTATGGCTAAGGTTGCAAAAACATGTACAAGTTATGTGACTCCTGAAGGCACAAAACTGAGGACAACAATCTTGGATATAAACTATTCCAAGGTTAATCTGTTGATGGAGGAGATGAAGGTCACATGGGTGTCACATGGATGTAGCATTATCGTGGATGGGAGAATGGATATTAGACACCGTCCCTTCATTAATATCATTGTCTCTTGCAAATATGGACCGTACTTTTTGAGAGCAATTGATTGTTCTGGGAAGCAGAAAGATGTTGAGTTCCAGTATCAGATTTTAAAGGATGCCATTGAGGAGGTTGGACCTTCAAACATTGTATAGGTTGTCACAGATGCAGCTTATGTGTGTAAAGCAACAAATAAGCTAGTGGAGCAGGAATATAGGCATATTTATTGGACTTCATGTTGTGTGCATGCCATGAACAATGCACTGAAAGACATAGGGGAGATTTAGTGGGTCAACCAGATAGTGACTGAGGCCAGGGACGTGTAGAAGTTCATATGCAATCACCACACATCATTGACGCTTTTTCAAAATTTTTCGAAGAAGGAATTTCTGAAACCAATTGATACCTGCTTTGCATCCTATTTTGTTTTGTTGGAGAGGATGTTTGAGTTGCAGGAGCCCCTACAAATTCTGAATATGACACAGGATTGAAATAGGTGGCGTGAGTCCAAGACAGAGCAAGGGAAAAAAGTGAAGGAAGTGGTGTTGAGGGAAACATTGTGGGTTGATATGAAATACATCATATCAATCATAGCTCGAGTTTTTAGTGTCATCAAATATGGGGATTCTAACAGCCCCAATCTTGGTGAGATCTACGAGTGCATTGAAAGCATGCTTGGACAAAATGAAGGCAACTATTTGGGTGAGGGACCCCACTTTGGAGTTCTACAATGAACATATACAACCCATTATTCAACAGAGATGGGAGAAGTTGAACGCCTCTCTTCATATGGTTGCGTATGCACTGAATCTCAAATGGTATGTGGAGAGGCCAGGCAGAGTTATCCCATTAGATGATGATGAGGTGAAGAAGGGCCTTATGAAAGCCTTTAAAAAAATGTTCAGTCCACAGGAGGCTTCATAAATCAGATTGGAGTGGCTGGACTTCATTGAACTTGATGGGTACGAAACATCAGCAAAGGCAGACAGGGTAACAAAAGCATAGGAGAAGCCAGTGAGCTGGTGGAAACAATATGGGCTTCTAGGACTGCTGCGACCACTTGCCATTCGCCTCCTTTCCTAGGTTTCTAGCTCCTCTGCCTTTGAGAGGTACTGGTCTACATATGGTTCGATACACTCTGTTAAGAGGAATATGCTTACCTCTGCGAGAGCGGAGAAGCTTGTAGCTGTACACAGTGCTTTGCGTCTTATGGATCGCAAGACACCTGAGTACAAACAAACCCCAACATTACGGTGGGATGTAGATCTCGAGGAGCCGAGGAAGGTTGAAGACAATACTGTGTAATGGGGATTGATTGGGCTTCTCTTTGAGGACGAGGATGCTAGTTCCAACGAGGAGTTCATGGATATTGCTTCAGATGTTGATTATGATTTTTAGGTTGATACTTGTAGTTGTCCTCTTGTTTTGTAATATTGACAATAGAGAGTTGGTTTATTTGGCTATGAGATTAATGATATGAATATCAGCTATTGTCACTTGATCAATCGTAATTTAGAATGGTTTTATAATTTATTTCAGCTTGTCTCAAATTCAAAATTCAAATATGACATGTATTGGTTCCTTATTTTTTTATTCCTTTTGTGTTAGAATGTGATCCGTCACAAATGCAGTTTATGTGTGTAGAGCAACAAACAAGCTAGTAGAGCGGGATTATATGCATATTTATTGGACTTCATGTTGTGTGCATGCCATGAACAATGCACTGAAAGACATAGGGAAGATTCAGTGGGTCAACCAGATAGTGACTGAGGCCAGGGACGTGCAAAAGTTCATATGCAATCACCACACATCATTGACACTTTTTCAAAAATTTTCGAAGAAGGAATTTATGAAACCAGTTGATACCCGTTTTGCATCCTATTTTATTTTGTTGGAGAGGATGTTTGAGTAGCAGGAGCCCCTACAAATTCTGATTATGACACAGGATTGGAATAGGTGGCGCGAGTCCAAGACAGAGCAAGGGAAAAGAGTGAAGGAAGTGGTGTTGAGGGAAACATTATGGGTTGATATGAAATACATCATATCAATCATAGCTCCAGTTTTTAGTGTCATCAAATATGGAGATTCTAACAACCCCAATCTTGGCGAGATCTATGAGTGCGTTGACAACATGATTGGGCAAATGAAGACAGTTATTCGGGTGAGGGCCCTGACTTTGGAGTTCTATAATGAACATATACAACCCATTATTCAATAGAGATGGAAGAAGTTGAGCACCCCTCTTCATATGGTTGTGTATGCACTGAATCCCAAATGGTATGTGGAGAGACCAGGTAGAGTTATCCCTTTGGATGATGATGAGGTGAAGAAGGGCCTTATGAAGGCCTTTAAAAAAATGTACAGTCCCTAGGAGGCTTTACAGATCAGGTTGGAGTGGCTCGACTTCACTGAACTTGATCAGTACAAAACATCAGCAAATGCGGACAAGGTAACAATGGCACATGAGAAGCCAGTGAATTGGTGGTGACTGTATGGGCTTCCAAGATTGGTGCAAACAATTGCCATTCGCCTCCTTTACCAAGTTTCTAGCTCCTCTGCCTCTAAGAGGAATTGGTCTACATATGGTTGGATCCACTCTGTTAAGAGGAATAGGCTTACCTCTGCGAGAGCGGAGAAGCTTGTAGCTGTACACAATGCTTTGCGTCTTATGGATCGCAAAACACCCGAGTACAAACAGACCCCAACTTTACGGTGGGATGTAGATCTCAAGGAGCCGAGTTAGGTTGAAGAGGACAATACTGTGCAATGGGGATCGATTGGGCTTACCTTTGAAGACGAGGATGCTAGTTCGAGAGAGGAGTTCATGGATATTGCTTCAGATGTTGATTCTGATTTTTAGGATGATACTTGTTGTCCTCTTTTTTTGTAATGTTGACAATAGACAATTGTTGGTGTATTTGGATATGAGGTTAATGATATGAATATCAACTTTTGTCATTTGATCAATAATAATTTAGAATGGTTTTATAATTTATTTCAGCTTGTCTCAAATTCAAAATTCAAATATGACATGTATTGGTTGTTCCTTATTTTTTTATTCCTTTTGTGTTAGAATGTGATCCGTCAGGGGAAGGAGCAGGGGCTGTTTTGATGCAAAAGGGGCATCCCATAGCCTTTGAGAGCTGAAAACTTAGTGAAGTAGTGCGTGGATTTTCTATTTATGATAAAGAAATGCTGGCTATCATGCATACATTGGCAAAATGCCGACAATATTTGGTTTGTGGCAGGTTTGTGGTCAAAATTGATCGCAATAGTTTGAAGTTTTTTCTTGGTCAAAAGGACTTGAATGACAGGCAACACAAGTGGGCGAGTAAGCTCCAAACTTATAATTTCGACATAGAGTGTGTTAAAGGAAAGAATAATGTTGTAGTAGATGCTTTATCTAGAAAGCCTTTCCTATGTTCTATTTCTGAAATCTTTGCTGATTGGAAAGCTTTAATAATTGCTGAGTATGTACAGAATGGTTACACTAATGAGATTGTTGAGGGCAAAATATAGGACAACAGGTATAGGGTGGATGGTAGTCATTATTTTACCCTTAATACTTCTTTCTAACCCCAAGTGCATCAGCCTATCATCTAACATATGCTGGGCGCTCACCCGAGGCGTGCACGGTTGCCGAGCCCCTCCTTTATGTGAGCTTTGTAAGAGAGTTCTACCATTAATGGAGGATTATTTGCAGAAACAGAAGTACATTCATCTACTTTGAAATTTAGAAGGTATAACTAACAGATCTACACATTAATGCATCACAAAAGCTAAATAACATTGTAAGAAGTACAAGAAACCAGATATGAGTCATGATAAGCCATAAAACATGAGGGTTTACACCCGTATAAACAAGATGTACAGAATAGATCCATGTATATTGATTTAACAGAGTCTCTGGTAGCCATACTACATTCAAAAGGGTCATCTCAGACCATATACACTAAATGATAGAGACTCAACTCCTATAAGCCTATCTGATCAAAGATCCTAACTATACTTTTCCCCATTATTTCCCTTGTTACAGATCCCAGTACCCATACATATGTTTTATGGTATCCCTTACAACCCTCTAGCACTAAGTACTCTAAACCCTAGCACCATGAACTCTAAACCCTTAGCATTTCTTCAGCACTTGGTTACTCTCCTTCTCTTTCTCTGCATTCTCTATCATTCTCTATGTTTACTTTGTCCCTTCTCTTCTGCCTCTCTGTGTCTCTGTGTCCTTTGTCCTGTCCCAAGCACCTCTTTAAATAGGATCATCGACCACTGCCATGACTTCTCTTCTAAGTAGATCATGTGCCAAGTGTCGATGTGGTCCTCCATTGGTGAATTCTTATCCTCTTTGCAAACCTTCCACTAATTGTAATGATGCCTCTAGGAATATTCCCTACATGGAATATCCTTTTCTTGACCTCCAAGGTTCTAGGCTGGCACCTTATCCACTTATCACACCTAGTTGGGTCCTCACATTTTTCCTCAAGTGACTCCATGATGCCGGATATGACTAAGTCCTTTAAACCCTTGTTCTGCCTCTCGCGCGTGTCCTGGTTTCACTTAAACCCTTCTTAAACCCCTTTTTCCTACACACTTTTCCCTGAGCACCCTTCTATCTACTGATCCTGTGCACGCGCCTCTTGGTACTTAGCCAATATTTTAGGGTCCAACATCACCCCACACTATGCGTGTTCGCTGTCCTCGGAAACATTCTGCTTCCTCAAAGAATAAAGAATAGAGGTATCGAAACAATCAAAGAATGGAAGGATGAAAGAAATGGAAGAATAAAAGAATGTGCTACTACTGCATGAGAAGTGGAAACTCCTTCACAGATGCCTCAATCTTCTCCCATGCGTCTACTTCTCCTTGCGCTTGCTGAAGTAGGTCACCCACTAATGTGCTTACTTCATCAAAACTAAGTTCCTCGCTCTTAGTTTTCAACGTATCAACAATGCTTTCCAGTTGCTTGCTAAGATCACCTAGCGCATCCATCCTGCGAGTGACTTGGGGGTATAATTCCTTTAGCTTATTCTTAATCGAACCCCACAAGGTCTTGATTGCTTCCAATTTCTTCTCAACTTCAGCCAAGATCTTCGCAATCGCATTTCCTTCGCCCTATTTCCTTTGTCCACCTCTTTTCCGACATAATTGTGAAATTCTTTGCAGATTGCCTCATGTGTAACAACCAATATGCTTGCTACTATGTTGACTCTAATGTCTTTGTTGGCAGGATGTTGTCATACATGGTTGAACTTCAGCCATCTGGCGATTCAATATTATGGTCTTTACTTATGGCAAGGAGCTCGGAGTACCACTGAGTCATGTTTTGTCTCCCCAATCTTCCTTATTATTTTCCTCCTTCTGGCGTGCCATCACCTCCTTGTACTGACTCTAATGCGAGTGGTCGCCTTTCCATTTGAGGATGCGGGTCAAGTCTTCCAAGCAGTAGTGCATGGTTGACTTGTATTTCTGCTCATATTTCGGGCTCAGGACCGGGTGCTTCAAGATTATGGCGTTTGAAATGGTCTCTATCTTCTTATGGACTTCGCGCACCTTTTCCTTTTCATCCCTCAGCTCATGCCTTAATTGCGCACTGATCAATTCCTTCTGTTTTATCTCTTTGTCCCACTCAATGATCTCCTCATTCTTTTTCTCAAGCTCTTCCTCCAAGACCCTTATTCTGTCATTTTTTCCAAAGAGTCTTGCCTCTACCTCCACCGATACTTTGTTGAGCACATTGCAAACTTTCTCATCGGATAGTTGTTGGGCATTTACCAGAGGGTTTACTCCCTTGGCATTTGGTATCTTCATCAATGCATCTCGATTTACCTCAAATTCAGGTTCATCAACGTGGGACTCAAAAGCCCAAGATAGCATTTTCCTTGTGCACGGGTACACACCTTCTTCATCAAAAGAAGACCAAGCAAGGATTTGGTTTGTGGGCATGGTACTTTGGAAAGTGCGCACGTAATACCTTATTTGGATCATTAATGTAAGTCATTTCTTGTTCCTACGCCTACTACTATGCCCTTTCCAGTTGTGCGCGCTGCCTTTGGGAAGCTTACTGCTAAGTTGGGGTCTCCGCCCATGCTTCCATACTCCTTTCCCACACTTGCGCTTTCCTCTGTTTCCTTCAGTACTTCCTCGGCACTTCGCTCGACTTCGTGCTCTACCAATTGTTGGATAATTCCAAGACTACTTCCCTTTCTATGAGTATTATCCATCTACTCCTTGGTCGGGGTCGGGGTCGAGGTCTTCTGATCCTTCATGTTTACTTCCTTCTTTGCCCCTTTGTTGTGAGCACTTGCTTCATTCTCATCCTTCTCTTCATTTCTTTCTTCCTCTGACTCATGTACATCGTACACAGGATGATTCTGAGCCTCGTCACACTCTTCATCGTCTTCATCGCCCTTGTCGGCCTCCATGCTTTCTGTCTTGCCTGAGTCTGACCCTTTTGTCACCCTTTGCTTCTTCCTTACTGGTGATTTCAGTTCAGGGGACTTCTTTTTTTCTTTCTAAGGAATACTTCCCAAAATAAGTGACTCCTGAAACATCATCACGGGAGACTACTTTGGTGTCCCTTTATTGCATTGGCGAATCTTTTCTCACAACACAACCTTCTTCTTTTCCTGGACTTCATGACATAAGTCATACTTGGTGCGCTCCACCCTCGTCCTTAATGTTACAGAGAAATTGGGAGTCACAACCTCATTCTCCTGTCACGGTTGCTACACTCAGATCTATTGTCTCTTTCTCTTTGTGTTGTGCATTTACACCCTCTCAATTACCAAAGTAACCTTCTCCTCTTACTCATTTTCCTTGCACTAGTACAATTATTCTTTTCACTCTGGAAATTGGTCTATCAAACTAGGCTTGCCCTATGCATCTTCAGTGCAAATCTTCACAACTCTTCTCAAAATTTCTTCGCAAGGATGCCCTAGTTCCGAGAGCTCTTTGATAACTTAAAATGTAAGGTAAAATAATGCACCCATGATCTTCTATTTATAATTTTTCTTTTCTCCGCAATAAATGCCATGCCACCTACCAATGTACTTTCACAATAAAGGCATTCCATCTGGTTTCTTCTTTTTTTCCAATGCCAACCTTCAATTGCTTTTCCTCCGATGCTCAATCCTACTTCGAACACTTCCGCAACCTTCTAGCGTGCAACTGCCTCAACCATAGAGTTCTTCACGCTTTCTCCCTCGCCGAAGTCAATTCTTCTTTTGTCTTGGACCAAATTCTTTCTGCTGCCTATCTCATGTTGCTCTTGCTCTTTTTACCCTTGTACGTGGTTTCTCAAATCCTTTTGACACCAATCTACTCTTGTGTTCACCTTTTCCACACGTGATCTTCCAATCCACATGTTTTTGATTTTTCAACACGGGCCATCCACAACCATAGCTTCCAGTACTTGTCACATCACTCCAACCCACACAAAAATGGATGCGCAGTCCTCTGCGCATAGAATTTTTTTGAAAATAATAAGTGGCTACCATCAGAGAAACATGCACAACACAATGCAACGAGAAAGGGAAACACAAAGAAAGGAAACTACAACAAAGAAAAACCTAGGCTAACTGGCAATACTGCCTTATTTACAAACACAAAGAAGACTTATTTATAGTAGGGCTTCAGCCTACTCCCATTGAAATGGCCTGGTAACCATGTTCCATCCAGTGCTTGTAACTGACAAGTTCCTGAATCAAGTATATAGGATACAATGTATGGGCCCATCCAATGGACTTTGAATTTCCCAGGATGGCGCAGAAACTTGGAATCATACAATAGAACCATCTACCCAACCTCAAACTGTTTGTTCTTGATGTGTCTATCATGTCATGCCTTCTGCCTGGATTTTTCTGTTTTCTGACTCCAGCGAGCAATAGCCCGCCTCTCATCTAACTGCATTAACTTATCAATCCTCTCCTCAAGTGCTTGTTCATCATCTAATCCTCCTGCACGCGTTATACGCAGCGATGGTAACATGAATTCAATAGGTAACACTGCTTCTACGCCAAACACCAATTGAAAAGGTGTGGCCTTGTTCAGTCTCTTATAAGTAGTCTGATATGACCATAACACAACAGAAACTTTATCATCCCAATCCTTTCTTCCCACATCACAAATCTTGGTTAAAGTGTGATTCAAATTTTTGTTAAATGCCTCAACAATCCCATTAGCTTATGGGTGATAAGGGGTAGTCTTGTGGTGGGATACCATGAATTCCACCAATAAGATCCTAACTGTCTCATTCAAGAAATGAGTACCCCTATCACTTGTTAAGCTCAGCGGGCATCCATATATGTTGATTATATTTTCCCACAAGAACCTAGCTGTTGTTATCTGTGCAATCCCTTGTAGGTGTCGCTTCTTCCCACCTTGTAAGGTAATCTGTGCATGTAATGATATAGTGTGAACCTGTCCTTCGCACGGCTGGGGAAATAGGGCCTACGAAGTCAATTTCCCACTTCTCGAATGGTTCTGCACTGGCAATTGGTCTTAATGGCATTTCATCTCTTTTCCCTGGTTTACCAAGGTGCTGGCAGTGGTCACAGGCCTTGCAATACTCGATACAATCTTTGTAAATTGTTTCCCACCAAAATCCTGCTAGAAGGATCTTGCACGGTTGCATTCCCTGCATAGTGTCCTCCTGCAATTCCACCATGTGCTTCCTCCATGATTGCGGTGCGCTCATGCTCTAACACGCACCGACGCAAAACCTCATCGCGGCCTAGCTTGTATAAGTCTCCACTAATTAACATGTAGGGTGCGGCGCGTATGGCTAACTGCTTCCTTTCCAAAGTCTTCATTCCCTCCGGTGCCACACCCGTTTTGAGAAACACAACAATATCTTCCAAGTCAGAGGGCGTGCACTGCAATCTAAACAGTTGTGCATCTGGCATTGTATCCTCAATGCTCTGTGCGTCCTCCCCTGATTCAATCCTTGATAAATGGTCAGGTCCCAAATTACTCTTACCCGGTTTCACAACAACCATAAACTCAAACTCTTGAAACAACAGGACCCACCTGCATATGCGCCCTTGTAAAATGAGCTTGTTTACCAAGTACTTCAATGCCATGTGGTCCATGTAGAATATAAAGGGTGTTGCCAACAGATACTGCCTAAATTTGTGCAGTGTGTAGATCATTGACAATGCCTCGTGCTCAGTAGTAGTATAGTTCTGTTCTGTTGGGGTTAGCTTCCTACTAGCAAAGCACAAGGGGTGGTCAACAATTCCCTCTCCAGGTTGTGCTAAGATTGCTCCAATCGCCATCCCTTGAAGCATCAACATGTACATGGAATGGCTTATCCCAAGAAGGAAAGTGTAATATGGGCGCAGTGATAAGCCTATTCTTCAATGTATCAAATGCCATCTGTTGTGCCTCTCCCCAGTGAAATGTACTTTTGTGTTTTAGCAACTTTTCCAATGGCGCGACGATCTTGGCATACCCCTTAATAAATTTCCGGTAATACCCCATATGCCCAAGGAATCCACGCACTGCGCTCTGGCTGGTAGGTTCCCCCAATCCCACAATAACGACAACTTTGGCAGGATCCACCAACAAGCCTTCCTTACATATGATATGCCCCAATAGGGTTCCAAATGGAGTAGCAAAAACACATTTCTTAATGTTGAGGGATATCCTCAACTGCCGACATCTTTCAAACATCAGCCTCAGATTGTCACAATGGTCCCTCACTAATCCATATATTGTCCAATCATCAAGGTAGACTTGAAGAAACTTATGGATGAAGTCTTGAAATGCCTGCACCACAATGCGCGAAAACACAGCAGGTGCGTTCTTCAGTCCAAAAGGCATGACCGTGTAGGCAAAACTTCCCCATTCAGTGGTGAAAGTTGTCTTTTCTTGGTCCTCCTTTGCAATTCTAACCTGATGATATCCTGAGAATCCATCTGTGAAAGAATAGATCTCGTGCCCAGCTACTCCTTCCAGGATCTCCTCAGTGAAGGGGGTTGGAAAAGGGTCAATAACACATACCGCATTCAGATCCCTATAATCAACACAAATCCTTATCCTCCCATCCTTCTTAATGTTAATGACCATTGGACTTATCCATTCTGATTCTTCAACAACCTCAATGATGCCTGAAGTGATCATCTTGTCAATCTCTTCCTTGACTTTGATGCACAGATTCAGATTCATTCGATAAGGTCTCTTCCGAATTGGGTGCGCACCTTCCTTTAACTTGATCTTCATTTCTCCCAAGGAGTGGTGAACTCCTTTAAGCTCATGGTACCCGTGTGGAAACAAATCCTGAAATTCATGCAACAGATCAATGATCTTTGAAACCTCCTTTTCTGTCCAGTAATCTCCAATAGTAGCCTCCTTAGGTTCCACCTCCGAACCAATGTTAACCTTCTTGGTTTTTAGGGGTTCATGGTAGGTGCATGCTTGCTCATCAACACTATCCATAACCTCACGCGTACCCACAGTATGGTTAACATCCAAGTTTTCCACCTCTTCACCATCGATCACATAGACCAACTTTCCTTTCTCTTTTTCCATGCATGTGTGCTCAAGTTGTATCTCCTCTGATTCTTCCTCATCAAAGCATGCTTCTAAGCCAGGTTCACCCAATAATTCTAGTATTCTATCCTCCGCCATGGCACTATCTCCCATAGTTAGGTGCTTAACAACCTGCAATGCCTCATCCACCAATGGCTTAGTACTCTGATATTTGAAAGCTTGAAGGAGATCAGCCGTCAACTCCTACCAGTTTCCTATCTGATGGTGCATCTCTGAGTGAATGTACCATGTGCGCGCAACCTTGTAAAGTGGAGTAAAGCTTATGCACCCATAAAGAAGGCGGAAAGGCTTCCGTGCCTTCCATCCAGGCCTTCTCACATGCTTGGATGTGAAACGAGGCAGGTTCCTTCCCATGGTAATCTTGCATGATAGTTGGTGCATTGCTCCGAACAAACCTAACAGAGAATGTGATTCTCACTTCGTGCCACTCTAGAAGGTTATCGTGATGGGTCACCCACCAACGTGTTGTGGTCCCGAGCAAGGTATAGCTAAGCATCCTTCTCCTTTCGATCTCACATCTCCACTGGGTCTCCATTTCTCATAGGAAAACATCAGGGTTGGCTCCCCCAGAATAACTTGGCAACTTCTTTCCTCCTAGGCACTTGACTGAGCGTGCCTTTGTTACTCTCATCACAGAGCCTCTTAACTTCCTTCTGACTAACTCATATGTCATGTGTGCCCAATTGTCACATGCCACACTAGTTGTATCACTTATAGATTGAGTGTCTTCCCACTGAATAACACCTTCTTTTGTTGGTTGCACAACCTCAGGGTCCCTGATAGTGCACACATAAATTTTGTCTAGGTCTTCTTCTCCTAAAGGCTCAATATAGGGCACTGACTTCCCATTGTCAAAGGAATGATAACACGTTCCTCTTTGTTCTCAAAACTTATATACCCCTTATTGAAACGTAAGTCAACATTGTTCTTATAGCACCAGGGGCGCCCAAGTAACGCTAGAAAGTTGTCCACCTCAGCAAGTGCTAAGACTTCGAAGTCTCCAGTGAATTTCGCCCCTTGGATAGTGATAGTAGCATCCTTTAGAACACCAATGGGTATTGCTTTTGTCTTATTAGCCATATACAACACATTTGAAGATGGCTGTAATGGGGGCCTTCCCATTTGATTCCAGGCATCCAGGGTGAGAACATTAACTTCCGCGCCCGTGTCAATCAGAATATTACTTAGGAGCCATCCATCAACAACTGCATTCAAGGTAATCTCCTTATCATAGTCAAGGTTGTGGGGAGGAAGGTTAGCATGCAAAAGCTTGCCTCTCGCGCTCTCCTCCAGTGCTTGGTATCTTATCCCTCAACCATTCTCCTAACAGAGGAATGATATTCTCTTGGCGCAACATCTTACACACCTCTCTGACATCATCTATATCTGACTGAGGGATCTCAATTCTTTTCTTCTGCCCCAACTTCTTGGATTGCTCTTTTAGACACTGAATTTCCCCTTGAAGACTTCTGATTATGTCCATGGTCTCTTGATAGACTTCCTTCTGATGGGTAGGGTCTGGATACTTCCCATATACCACCTCTTCTCTTGTAATCAGTGGTCTCTGCTTTGGTATTTCCCTGGCGCGCGCAGCCTCAGCTCGCGTCGTCACCAGTACAAGTTCTAACTCTGACTCACGCACCACCCTTGGCATCCACTGTTGAGTCTGCTTTCTTCATGCTTACCATCCCGACGCCCTTATCTTTTTGTTGTTGCTGGCTCATGTGTTCAAATAATTCTGGGCACTCCTCATACTTGTGCTTCTTCCCACACCAAGAGCACTGTAGCAGGTCAGGACATTCATGCTTGTAATGCTTTGTGGACCCACAGTTATAACAAGTTCCATGAGGGAATTCACCTCTTCCACCTCTGTGATTGCCATGGCCTCTAAATCCTCCGTGAAAGCCTCTTCCACGAGCTCCTCCATCCGTGCGTCCTTCATAGTGATGACCATCATCCTTGGAATTATTTGCAATGCTGGTCTAGTGCACACCAATATCAATGACATCATGTATCTGGTCAATCAATCTACAATCCTTGGTGTCATGAGTAGTAGAGGTGAAAATCTTGCAATAACAAGACACATTCTTATGGATCACGTGCTGCAGTAGCAAACACCTACTTGCATCATGATCTTCGTGGAAAATCTCACAGTCTACCATCATGGCTCGTACCGATCTCCGAGGACAACTGTCCTTCGTATGCCCCTCTACCTCACAATCCATGCACCATAGGCCATTGCGAGTCTCATGGGCCAAGTTCACAGATAGCTTCTCAGCTGCTTTGCCATGGCAGCAATTTGAGCTTCAAGAAAAGGACTAACACTGGTATCCATGCTTCCCACAGCCTCAGCGTGCAGGGCAACCTCCAAGGCCTCGCGCGGGTCTGTGAAAGTCTTATGTGACAATGCTCTCCTGAAGGGTGTTATTAATCCTCCAAAAAACCATTGAGCATGCTGAGAAGGATGAATATCATAAGATAATTTTGACAAGAGAGTCTTAAAGCACGCGTCATACTCCCGTACACTCTCTGCCATACCTTGTTGAATCTCCTTCAGTATGCTAATGCTCTTCTGTTCAAACTCAGGAATATGGAATTCAACTAAGAAGGCATTACGCAGCGCGGTATAATCTACTACTGTCTGGTGAGGGTCATACTTCTGGTACCAACTATGCGTGCGCCCTTGCAATGTCGTTGCAAACTGACTTGCCCTCCGCTTCGGGGTAGTGATCCCCTTCGTGTGCCATAGCAACTCACATTTGTGTACATGCTCTACAGCATCCTCAACACCTTTGTAATCTGGCAGATGCAAAGACATTTCAAAGAACACTTGCTGAGGTGGTTGAGGCCCTTGTCCACCTGATCCAGAACCTGGATTCCCTCTGGTGTTGCCTCCACCACCAGATCCACTAGATCCACCAGTGCCTGTTCCTCCTGACCCACCAGATCCTCTAGATCCACCAGGTCCACCAGGTTAGTTCCTACTCCCTCTATTTCACCAGATCCACCTCTTGTAGCTGGTAAAGGTCCTGAAGTGGTCGCCTTGTGTCCCCACTGTCGCGTTGAACTGTGCGCTAACAGTCTGTGATATTGCACCACTACCAGATGTGTGTCCTGTGCCGCTTCTAGATGCGATACCCAAGCTTTGTGTACCTGTTTTGTCCAAATGTTGTACTAGACAATATACCTCCAAACACAGGAAATGATTGTGCAACCATGGATGTACCAAATGAAAAATTATACCTCCTAGGTGCTGATCAGTTACTTCCACCAATACCAACTGGGTTAGTAATACTTATCTCTGGATTTGGAAAACTAAGTGCCAAGGGTTGGTCACCAGGTGGATTCAGATGCATGCCGATGACTCTTCTCCTTTCTTCATATGATGAGCTCTCTCCAGAAGTCGAGGGGCTTTCTCTTCCTCGCTTGCCAAGATGGGGTAGCGCAGACTGCTTAGGTTCCACGTCCTCCATGTGAACCTCAAATCCTTCCTGCAATGTCTACCTCCATAAATCCATCACTCCTGCAACTTTGCGTTGTCTTGCCAACTCCCTCTCTTGAGCTTCATTATACTTGAGCCGCCTCTCCTCTCTCTCCATTTCTGCCGCAAGGTCTGCCATCCTTCTACCATGCCAGCTTCCGCGCCTCGCGCCTAGCAAGAATTTAGCCAGCCATGGGAAAGGCTTCCAAACTCAAAGTAATGACCAGGATCTTGATAGCCAGTGGAATAACATGCAAGAATGATCCTCTAGGCTCCCTCAAGAACTCAAACTCAACAATCTCTGGGCAAGAATACATAGAAATAGTGTATTCCAAGGTATAACTAGTCAGCACTCTACTCCACCAGTGATCAACAACACGGGTCCATGTCAGATCAACATCATGCAACCGCTGATATTCCTCCTGGGTCCAAACATGAGGTCTATAGTACCAACTCGTCCTTGATGCATATGCTGATAGCCATTCATACAACTCTATTGGGAAACAACAGAAGAATGTCTCATAGAGTTCGTGATACAGGTTCTCCTCCACCCATTTTTGTGCATCAAACTCAGATCCAATATTAAACCTCTGAGAAAACTCATCCTCTATGTTTTTGAGCCATGCTTCGATACTATCCAAGGTCAAGTGCTCTGTCATCACACATTTCTCTCACAATAGCTTGAAAAGAGGTCCCGACAATGGAACCAAGATGTAGTCATTATTTTACCCTCAATACTTCTTTCTAACCCCAAGTGCGCCGACCTATCATCCAACATATGTTGGGCACTCACCCGAGGCGTGCGCGAACTCCTAGCCCCTCCTTTATGTGAGCTTTGCAAGAGAGTTCTACCATTAATGGAGGATTATTTGCAGAAACAAAAGTACATTCATCTACTTTAAAAGGCAGAAGATATAACTAACAGATCTACACATTAATGCATCACAAAAGCTAAATAACATTGTAAGAAGTACAAGAAACCAGATCTGAGTCATGATAAGCCATATAACATGAGGGTTTACACCCATAAGCAGTTTGTACAGAATAGATCCATGTATATTGATTTAACAGAGTCTCTGGTAGCCATACTACATTCAAAAGGGTCATCTTCAGACCATATACACTAAATGACAGAGACTCAACTCCTGCAAGCCTATCTGATCAGAGATATTAACTATACTTTTCCCCATTATTTCCCTTGTTACAAATCCAGTACCCATACATATGTTTTATGGTATCCCTTACAACCCTCTAGCACTAAGTACTCTAAACCCTAGCACCATGAACTCTAAACCCTTAGCATTTCTGCAGCACTTCGTTACTCTCCTTCTCTTTCTCTGCATTCTCTATGCATTCTATCTGCCATCTCTTCGTGCCTCTCTGTCTCCTCTCTCCCTTTGTCTCTCTGTCCTCTGCTCTTGTCCCAAACACCTCTTTAAATAGGATCATCGACCACCGCCATGACTTCTCTTCTGAGCAGATCACGTGCCAAGTGTCGATGTGGTCCTCCATTGGTGAATGCTTATCCTCTTTGCAAACCTTCCACTAACTGTAATGATGTCTCTGGGAATATTCCCTGCATGGAATATCCTTTTCTTGACCTCCAAGGTTCCAGGCTGGCACCTTATCCACTCATCATGCCTAGTCGGGTCCTCACGTTTTTCCTCAAGTGACTCCATGATGCCAAATATGGCTAAGTCCTTTAAACCCTTGTTCTACCTCCCGCGTGCACCCTAGTTTCACTTAAACCCTTCTTAAACCCCTTTTTCTTGCGTGCTTTTCCTGAGTGCCCTTTTATCTACTGATCATATTGTGCATGACTCTTGGTACTTAGCCAATATTTTAGGGTCCATATTTAAGCTACACGGATTTCCTAAAAATATTATGAGTGACAGGGATAACAGGTTCCTTAGTTTGTTTTGGCATGAGATCTTCTGCTTGATAGGAACAAAGTTAACTCCAAGTACCAGCTATCATCCACAAATAGATGGGAAAATAGAGATTGTGAACAAGTGGATCGAGGGATATTTATGGAATTATGTGGTAGGACAACAGTCAACTTGGGTCAAATGGCTTTATATGGGAGAATATTACTACAATACCGCTCATCACATGTCCATAGGTATGACACCCTTCAGAGCTTTGTATGACTATGATGCTCTTTCCTTTGTGGATTTGGGATTTGCAGATAATAGAGTGTCAGTGGCTAAAGACATGGTTGCACAAAGTCAAGATATACCGGGAATGCTCAAAGAGAATATCCAACATGAACAAAGCCAACAAAATTTTTATGTGGATCAACACTATGTTGAGAGGACTTTTGAGGTTGGTGACATGGCTTTCCTAAGATTGTAGCCCTATAGACAGTCTTCTTTGAAGAAGAGTGGAGCTGAAAAGCTCAAACGCCTTTTCTATGGACCCTACAAGATCAAATAAAGGATAAGAGAGGTTGTCTATGAGTTGGATTTACCAGAGCAGAGTAAGATACATAAGGTCTTCCATGTCTCATGCATAAAAATGGATTTGGGACAACATATTTTTCCTTCTATTGAATTACCTCCTTTGGATGATGAAGGCAAACTTGTGTTGGTTCTTGAAGTAATTCTGGATTTTAGGGAAAAGATATTAAGGAACAAGGTTATCACCGAGTATTTGTTTTGTTGGAAGGATTTACCTGCAGAAGATGCTACTTGGGAGGGTGCTGAAATTCTTAAGCATCCCAACTTGCAATTGCTTGAGGGCATGCAATTTCAGGAAGGGGGGACTGTAATGTTCCTTTTCCAGAATTAATTAATTCTGAATACTTGATGTCTATTTTTATTATTTTCCACAGGCTAAGGGGAAATTAAAAGAGGAAAATAAATTAATTTAAGTGATATTGTTATATTGTAATTGGCAAATGACACTTAAATTATATTTTTAATTCTAATAAGCATTAATAGAAGAAAATAATAATAGAACGTTGACTTATATTATTGGGCGCCAAAGTTAGAATTAATAAATAAATAAATAAAGGGAGCTCCAAAGTTAGAGAGGGCTGAATGAATACCAAAATGCTAATTTTAGGATAGGAGGTGGATAAAGTATTTTTAAATGTGTTTAATCCTATTCTTAGGATGGGGCACCAACATGGAAAAGAAATTTATTATTTTTAATTGTTTAAAGATCATGCATGTAAGTCTAAAAAGGGGGTGCCCACTTTGGAGTGTATTTGGAAGTTATAAAGGCAGATTTGGGGTTCATTGTACAAACATCTTGGAAATTGATGAACTATTTTTTTGGTTTGCACGTAGCTTCTGCTTGTACAAACAGCAACAGAGGATGAAAACCCTCATTTGCATATGGAATTGGGGACAAAATCTCTCACCTCTCAGCTCGGCAACTCTATCGAGGAGTTGCAGAGGTCTTTCAGGGTGCAATTGTTCCGCCAGTTCAGCTCCAAGCAATTGTATTTAGACATTGGTATTGTTTTATTGTATCTGGTTGGAAATAAATAAATAAAAGACCTTTTTTTTTGATATTGGTTTGCTGTTTTCATTTATAAAATCCAGATTATTGCTGCTATTGTAAAAGTTCATTTTAGTAATACTAGGATTTAACAGAAATATCCAGATTTGCTAGAAGTTTCTATCTCCGTGCAAAACTGCAACCTGCAGCAGGGCCAAGCTGCCACTTCGTGTAGTGACAATTGTGCAACTATCACTGATACATGTGCATCCACCGCCCTACATAAACTGATAGTTCTGCAATTGGCAATTTTGCACGTTATTCTGTTCTTCTTGGCTGAAACTACTTAAATTGAATTTGACTCCAAGGTGTCCTGATCATCCAAAAACTTCATGCTTGCAATCTTTGTAGACCCCTGTACGTTTTGTGTTGCTTTGTTCTTGACTGAAACTCATTGGGTTAAGAGTATTAAAAATTGATCAAGGTATATTCTTAGTCATTTTGATTACTTTATAAGAACGTGTAAGATTTGCCAAAAAACGAACCTAATTATTTTTTCACATTCATTTGTAACATTAATGACATATGAAATCCAATGGCTAGTTCCATTTAAAGTACAACTGTTAGCTCCATTGCTAGATCACATAATTCCATAAGCGCAGTCATAAATGGTACATCACGTGTACATGTTGTTAATTTTATTATTATGTATATCAAAAATACAATTCCATAATTATAATATATCTCGCATGATCAAATGTCATGTTTCCCAAGCCATAGTTGGGAAATGTTTAAAAAGAATTTCATGGATTATGTTTTTCTTCAGTCATGATTTGAAGGCTCATCCAGTCTGCATATAATATTTTGCAATTATTGATTTCAAGTTGTTTTGCTTCATTCCATATGTTCCCAGGTATTAGTTTGTACCAGAAAAATCTGATTTCTTTTCTGTTTATGAGGACACTTTCAAGTTTTTTTTCAACTGGTATGCAAACACACCTAGAAAACCCAGTGACACTTGCTTTCCTGAGACTGTAAGTGGCGTTATCATGAAGAGGCAACCATATAATCAAGCCAAAATTCTGATTTACCTGATTATTCCAAATTTAATGCAAAGACGAATTTGATTTCTAGCCATATTTACAGATTACATGAGTATCTTGTACCCTGTCTTAACACCATGTTTGCCAGTTGAAATATTATAATGACATTCAGAGTTTAAAAGCCAATTTAGCATTTTTTTTTTTCAGTTTATTTAATCTTCTACTGGAGTTGTATCAGGCACTCCCTTTACTTTATATTCAACCATAGTTCCATTACTCTTTCATTGGTTATTTGTGGACATCATTAATTTGATTTCTACATTGCAAATCATGCATCACTTTATATAGCATCACTTGTTTCTTAGCACGTTCAACCTTTTGAGAGATAAAATTAGCAATGAGTTTTCCTTGGATTTTCCAAGTATATATGATTCCTATGAAAGAAATTACTCTTCAAAGGGCTTAAACATGTTCTTAGACATGCTTCTTTATAAATGTATTACTTCATACAATTTGGTGCACTAGTATTGATGTTAAAAATTATGGAAAGGACTGTGTAACATACATAATTCCTTCGTTGATAAGGCTATTGATGGTTGGATTTGTAAAGTTAAACATATTTAATTACAGAATGGAACCTGTAAATGCATCACGTATCGGTCAATCCAGGGTTTGGACATGCCGAGGGATAAATCTTGCTCCATTGCAAGGATATTTTGTGATATATTAGTGTTGAATAATTTATAATTATTACTTCAATTTTTTGGTCACTTTTATATTTAAGCTTCAGCAAATTGCTGTTTTTTATTTCCCTCCAAATTCTACTTCAATAAATGGTTTTGTATTTGTTTGCCTTCTAAATTCAGCTTCAACAAATACTTATGTTTTTGGAAAATCCAATCTTCTCAGGAAGAGTCAATTGAAGCTTCTTTTTGTGCATTTGCTATCTGACTATGGACTTAAAGGCAGTCTAGGTTCTTCAGGTGGCAGACAATCATTAAGCAATTGTTGATCAATTGACAATGAAAGTTGGGGATGCTAATTAGAATTTAAAATTGCTTAATCTGATGGAATCATATGGCTTTATATCTATATTTTTCTTCCAAATTTAGCTTTAGAAAATACCTATGTTTTTAGCAAAAAACAAATTGAAACTTGAAGGTCAACCTATAACGTGAGTTTTAAACTCGGAAAATATTATTCAATACAATAGAGTAACAGTTAGTACTCAATGTTACTGTTTAAAGGAGTGCATTCTATTTCAAATCTCAATCCTATATCCTTTGTTCCTTTTCGTATTCAACCTTGTCTTTGGGTGTCTTATTTATTTGCCTTACAATACAGAGGCAAAGAATCATTTCAGAAAAAGATGGAGGTTCTCCGCAGATTGAGACGATTGCTTTCTCAGACCTCAATGCCTCCTGTAGAAATTGCTGTACAAGCTGGGGTCGTGCCTGTTCTTGTTCGTTTCCTTTCATTTGGGTCCGCAAATGAGCAGGTCAGCACTTTGAGATTATGGATCTCAATATTTACGATTCTCTCTTTTTAGCTGAGTAATTGGAAATCAGATTCTCGGGACTCCAAAGAATGTATGGGAATTCTTTGATAATAGATTATAACATGGGACTTAACATTCTATAATGATTATTTGTTGCACGACAGTTACTGGAAGCAGCCTGGTGCATCACAAATATAGCCACAGGAGATGTGGAACAGACAAGAGCACTTTTACCTGCATTGCCGATGATCATTGCACACCTTGGAGGTGAGATAGAAGAGTTTCCATGGCTGAATCCTCATCGTAGTTTTTGACTGTAACCTTGTATTTGTCTGTACTGTTTTCTTTTGACTGCTACCCAATGAGTGTATGTAGGAAGAAAAGTCGACCCTTGGGCCTTTCTGCATGCTAATTGGTATATCTGATAAAAGAGTTTTAATTATATCCTGTAATGAAGTGTCATGTAATGGTAAGTAATTAAGCATCCCATGGGATGAAACATTGTGTTTTGTGACGATTGAGGTTAATTTCTGTATTTGTTCTTGTTCTGCTGTATAGCTGCAGTATTGTGGGTACACTGACTGTTAAGAACAGAGCCAGACCTGATTGATTTCAGTATTGGTAAAAGCAGACTTACCAGCTTGAGAATGGTTTTTGTTAGTAAATGTAAACAGCGACTTCGAGTTCCTGGCAAATAATTCAACTCTGGCATGTAAAAGGCAGCGATTAAAGAAACGAAAAGAATGAGAATCTCAGAGAGCAGTATGATTATGAAGGAGGAACCATGCTGCTGATGTTAATGTAAGTCAAACATCAGTTTCTGAAGTCGAGGTAGATTTTCTATTTACTCAACTAGGACAATTTAAAGTGTCCACTGAGGGACCATTTATAGAGTCAGAGGCAAATTCAACCGCCAAGAAGGATACAGAGCGGAGAGTTCATACTTGATAAAGAAAGAAAACATTTGGCCAAGTAGGACTTCTAAAAAAAGTGGTCCCTTACTGCCTGGTCCCTGCAGCTGCATCACTACAAATTTTTAGTGGGTGTTGTTAAGATAATTCAGGAGCAGATCTGCACAGGTGCAGTCCCACGGATTTCTAAATATGGTGAAAGTATACTTATAGAAAATCTAGGTGGTGTGGATCATTAAAAAAGTGATGAATATTTATAGCTTAATTGTGATAGGATGGAAATTGATATTTCTCTCTGAAATTTTCTTCTGCAGTCACTGTAAAGCCCTAACCCCCTACCTCTTCTTACCTCTGAAAATCCATCCCTAGAACAGTCACTGCTCCTAGTTTTTAGGTAGAGATATTTATATTTGCAGTTTCAACTGTTTTAAAATTTCATGGAACCATGTGAAGCAGAAAAATCAAAGCAGTTTCTCCCTTCAATGGACCGGGCCTTTAGAGTGAAAATGGACGTAAAACATTCCATGATTTACAAATAAGCAAAGGGTCATTTTGGCTATCATAGGGGTTTATAAAGAACTTTGGGGTATTTTCACATCTGCTGGACTATTTGTTAAGTTCCTTGTGAACGGGAGACTAATCAGCAACAAACCTTTGAGGAGCTGAAAATCGTGATAATGAGTGTTCCAATTTTGGTTCATCCTAATTGGGACACCTCCAATTGTGCAACTGGGTGTACATTGGCATAGGGAAGTTTTTCACAACTTGAACCGTCCATTATATTTTGCTTATGGACTCTTGAAAATTTAAACATTATTCGTTGGCGAACTTGTTGATTTCTTCATGGATCATGAGCTACGTTGTATTTGATAAATAAGCATGGATGTATGTCAAGATGCTTGTTACTATTACAAGAATTTACTATTGCTGGTCATTTATTTCAGACTAGGAATGGTGAATCAACAAAAAGAGTTGGTGGTGATTATTGGGATCCTTGGGTATTTTGGGTTGCATGTTAAGGACCAAATATCCAATATATAGAACTACTGCTGAAATATAAAGAGTGCTCAACACATGATGTAAGGTGGTTACCAATGTACCCCAATCTTCATTATTCTTGGAAATAGAATAATCTTGAACATAGTTACCATGTTCGAAAAGTTTGGGTTGTTTGGATGGGGAAAAAGTTCAGGATTTTGCAAGAGGTTTGGTTTGGTTTATTTCAAAAAAATACAAATCTAAAAAATATTCTAGAAGTAATAACTAATGATATTTGTACAAAAAACAATTACTTAAAAATAAATAAACATACAAGTATACCAAAAAAGATACATGCATAGCAAAATCCAATAGAGTGTCAATTTTCATACATATTGATAAAAAATATTTCGATGAGAGTTATTCATTGTTTAAACTTCAAAGTTCAAAGCATTAACTTAAAATGGTAATGAAATTTTAACCATCTGCAACATCAAAATTATTACTAGCATCTTCATTTACTTCTATAGCAGAAGTATTACTTGCTTCTTCAGTTAATCCTACACTAGTATGTTTATCAAATGATTTTTTTTCTTAATCTTCAAAACATGGTTCTCCAAGGCAAGAGTTATCATCGTCGTCTGCAAGAGAGTGAGTAAGCAATTGTAAATTGCTATTGACAAACTGAAGATTAAAGAGTTTTTGAGCCCCTAGTTGATTCCTCTTGTTTGTGTGGATTAATCATTTGTACTTGAATTTCTTTCACATGTAGAAGCATGGAAATGTTGGCTGAAGATTCATATGGCAAGCTTCGACAACTCTTGAGTAAAAACCTATAAGTCTACCGCAATTTAGATGGTTCCCATTTCATCCTACTTGCATGTGCTTTCTTGTCACTAAACATTATATTTTTTATCTTGGAAATAGTAACTTGCTCTCTTGTTACTTCGCATCTTCATAAAAAACCAACCTGTCTATTGTTGTAAGTATACGTCTCTTTATCTCCTCATATGCATCTTGATTTATCTCTACTAATTTAAGATCAAAATAGCAAGTTGCTGCATGTAGAGGGTGATGTGGCATGAACCATAGTTTTTCCACAATTTCCCAAATACACCAGACTTATCTAGATCCCCCTCTCGATGCAAATCTTGCTCCATGCGTCAGTGGTAAGATGATGAGTGTAAATCCCTTTGTTGGAGATTTTGATTTTCCGTAGCCCATGACCGTCTATCCATACCTGCCCTCTGTGGGGAATACAGTTATCTTTGTTGACATAAGAAGCGATAGTTTTTTGCATCCAGACGGCTTACACTTCTTATTGATTTCCACCATTCACCGAAGACTTTTTGGCATGCTCTTCTCCGAAGAAAAACCACAATTTCCAACATCATCCCTAATGCATGCGTCTCCTACATTAGTTCCCTCTATGATATTCTAGACCATCCTACTGTCAATGCACCCAGTCCTTTTCCATCCTTTTCTTCCTTCTCCACTTCTTCCATCAAAAGAGCTATTTTCAAGTTGTGCACCAACAAAGCAGTGCAATGCGAAGGTCTCTAAGCTAAACTCATCAAATATGGCGTGTATTCCCTTACCTTTCCCATTGCCACATTACTTAATGAGGTAATATGTCAAAGCTTCCTGAATTGTGGCCCCACCACATCATTCATCCTATTCATAAATCTGGAGATCTCTTTATTACGATTCTTTCACCTAGGGAGAATGATGCAGGAGCATCAACCATGTATATAAGAAATTTTTGGTTTGTAATGAATTTTGGGTTGTAGTATGTCTTAGGAGTCTTATCAGGTGTTTGTGAACCCTTCTTATACATCTTAAGTCCTTCCATGTGTGTTTACTAGCCATTTTGGAGTTTCCCTCCAAAATGAGCTATTGAATATTTGAATTTGGAAACTAGGATCTAAAAGGTGTAATGTCATGGGTAAAGTCTTGAAAGGATGTAAAAGGTCATAAAAGGACCTCATTTAATGTATTTAAGGTGTTTTCACTCCATAAGCTTTAGTCACCATGTGTAGTTAGTCTCCACCATGGTTTAGAGGGAAAATTAGTTATTTTTCATTCACCTTTTAGGTCTTAAATTGGAGATATTTGAATGGACGAAGATAGAGAAAGTGAGAAAGAGGATTTGGCGGTTTAAGAATAGAGGAAGGAGCCTCAAGAAGGAAAGAACCTGTATGGTCAAGCAGGGAGAGCTAGTAGAAAAACAAGGTTCTTGTATAGAAGGTGTTCTTTTGTAAATACAAATAATGAAAGGATCTTTCATTATAACTCAGTGAGTATGTGTATTTGATGAGTTTTATATGGATGTATTAAAGTGGTTTCTAGTCTCCGAAGTGTTATTAATGCTGATATTGATACATTAGTTAGATATTTGAAGTGAAAGACTTGATGATTTTGATGAAACATTGTGATATGGCAAGTACAGGTGATTCTTATGTGTGAAAGAGGTCATCTAATGTGAGAATGAAGCCTCTTAGGGTTTGAGGTGATGATATAAGTGGAGTTTTCAGTTTGAAGTCAAAATAGATAAGTTTCTTAATGCATTCTTAAAAACATTCATGAAATAAGGAAGGAAATGATGAATTAGTGGATAAGATGAACTGGTGGAATTCATTAAAATAGGTATAAGAGTGCCTTTTAAGGGTGAAGTATGATAGAAGGTGGAGTTTTGAGTGATTATTAAACAGACTTTGTATGTGAAAACAGGGTTTCTTGAAGCTAAATCAAGTAAATGTTGTTGTTGGAAGTTTTAGGTACATTTCCAGTGCTTGGAGTAAGAAGATGAAAGTTGGAGGATGCTCATGCAGAGCTTAAAAGGTAAGTTTGAGGTCTTTACTATTTGATTTGTTCGAGTTATGAGATATTATCCCTCTCGGGCTCTGTGAAACCCTAGATTAGAGCAAAAATGCAAAAAATGGGTGTAACTTGTGTTATAGTGGATGAAACTTCATGAAACTTTCTACATAGCATCTGAGCATGATTAAGAAAGATATTTTTGAGGTTTTAGGTGATTTAGTATTGTACGGCCTCTTAATTTATTGACAGTCTTGTTTGGTGACTAAGAGAGACCTAATTGAGAGGAACATTCCTTGAACTGGGCACATTTTCCGTAACAATCTTTTGCATGGTTGATGCAGTAGTTGTAAGGGCTTAATGGGTGCCTGAAAAGATTCTTTGTTTGCAAAGAAACTAAGTTTGTGAAAAGTTATCGTGAAATTTCATGTTCCACAGGGCTAGAAAACTGTGTAGGCAGTCTTGAAGGGTGAGAACTCTATTTGCAATTTTCCTCGAGGTTTCAGTATTGGTAAAGGTCTGTAATCATGGAAAATGTTGAGTGAAGGTGTGATGCAGATGTATGAAGCCTAGAGAAAGGCCTTAGAAGTTTCTTGAGTTATAGATGATGGTGAGTGATCGTGCATGCTAATAGTCTTCAGTCCAAGAGTAAGGTGAAACAGGGTTACGTTGTGATATATATTGTTCAAGCTTGTTTCTATAATGATTAGAGATACCACAGGACTTATAACATGCAGAAGGGAAGAAGTGGGTAAACAGTGAAAAGAAAGTGAGAACATAGTGTGAGAAGGCAAAGGAACCAGTGAGGGCAGTCATGAAGGTTATTTAATAAGAAGCAAAGTTGACATGGTTAAGAAAGAATATGGAAGTGTGTGAACAGTCTTAAGGTGCATGTGGGCAAGACTAGAGTGCATGAGTTGTAGGAGCACTAGAGAACAGCGTAAAAATTGTATGATGGGAATTGATTTTTGCTAGAGAGAGCTCACAGTCTATAACACAATTATATGTCTCTTAATCTGATTTCTAAGATTGCATGAATAGGGTACAGCCAGAAGGAGATCAAAACTTAATGAGGAAGGTTGGAAACACCAACCAAAGGATAAGTTTGACTCTTTTCATGAGAACTTGAAGGTATGTCTTGCATAAATGGGCTCACAATGCATTGAAATAGTTTGTACATAGAGGTTTGAGTAAGTTCTTGTCCACCTTGCATCAGTATACCGACAATTTCTTCTTGAACTCTTTGTATTGTTGTAAATTTCTTTTGTTGTTGTGTTTCATGGTTACGTTTAACATGAAAATGTTATAAGATAATGTCGTAGCTTGTTAAAAATAATTATTGTTGACCAACATTCACTTTTTCAGTGTTTGGTATAGGGAAGACTGGGTGCTTATTGCCCTTACTCTGATGTACATTATTCTATTTATAAGACAAATGACTCAACGGTTGTTAGTTGATGCAACTGTCAACAACCAAACATAACCAACAAGAGTTATTACAAACTATGTAATGCTGACAATATAATCCTTAACCACATAACAACGGTGGCTAATAAAATACTCAATTAATAAAACAGTGATAACCACGTCAATACTAATATGACAGTCCACAACTCCTAGGATAAGCCCTATATGGAAATTGGGGCAAATTTTGGAGGAATCGGATATTATTTGAGATTATTCAATTGGGTGAACTATAAAATGGAAAACATTAAGAAAGCTAAAATTAGACGCCAACCAATAAAAGCCTACAGTATTCCTTTACTTGACACTTGTAATGAATGCTTAAGAAAGCAACTGGAATGGATTTCCTCACATTCCAGTAAAATATCTTTTTAATTATTAACAGAGAAGCAGAATGAAATGGTTTGGATAAGAGAAGCCAGTTTAGGGAAGGTGTGTGTTTTGATTCATTCTTTTGGGGTGCAGGCTTAGATGTTAGCTTTTTTGGCATTTAACTGTAGGGATCTCCTTTTCAACCCTGTTGTAAAACTGATGTAAATCTATTGTTCTCAGTTGTAATATAAGATACAGTTCTCCAAGAAACTGTAATTCGGCCATTAATGATCAGATTTCAGCAGATTAAAATCTGATTCTTAGTGTTTGAATTCATTGTCGAAGACAAGTCAATTTGTTGATGTACCATCTTGCCACACAATTCATGCGGCATTGGACAAAGGTTGAGACTGTGTTTTCAAGAAACCCTAGGGTTTTCGATTGGTTTCCTTAGTCTTACAGGGTTTTCAGGGACAGTCTCGACACACCAATCACAAGCAAGGGACTTCATTCTTAAAGAATATACTTGGGCTGCCTGTGAGTTCCTCGGGGCATTTTGATAGTCTTTTTCCACACCAAAAATCATTCCAGATCTGGTTCTAATCTTCTAGGATCATCTAGCATCCTTCTGAGACCATCTGGTAGAGTGGGAGAGTCCTCATGATTGCATTCAGGAGCTGGTTTTATTCTCAAGAGACCCTAAGAAAGAAGTTTTGGCTTCTGTTACCTTAAGTACTAGATCAAATTTTAGTAATATGGCCGAGTGTGAAGGATTGACTATGGGCATTAACTTGGATGTTTAAACTTGATATTTCTGGACTGATTTTTGACATTAAGGTTGAATGCTTAGATAATGTTTACTTCATACAACTTGTCATTAAGACTTCCTCATAAATCTACACGGTATAGCATGACATTTCATTTAAAGAAACAGCAAAATCCACCAAGGACAACATGTACGAGGATCATCCATATTCATGATAAATTAGAACAAGCCATCCAGAATGATACCTTGAATATGGATCTTTTGCCATCCACAATTCTGGCTCCCAAATATTTGTCATCAAATAGAATTTATGAAAAAAGATTAAACACAGTTCGAAGGACTCACTAGTAATTTTTGTTCGGTAAAGTGTTTCACACAAGTTGTCATACAAGGAGATTATGCTTTAGGCCTGTTGGTTAGATTTTCTGCACAGCTGAAAACCTAGGCAGTCATGAGATAAATCTCCCTCATTTACCGGTGAGGCTTCCGTGTAAGATTTTTTCAATTATATTTCCTAATATCTATCTGTTGGTTTTACTTTAATTGCGTAGCTGATGAACCATAACTAGGCAATTTTGCAGCAAGTAAGCAACTGTAAGCAATATGTGCAGGAAAGGGAAATAATTAAATACGAGAAGAAAAGAAAGAAGATGGGCAACTTGACCAATAGTTAACAGAGTTGGTCACATGCACATAGGCGAAACAAACAGATCTAGAAATGCAGTATTCGAAGCACAAGAAGTTTCAGATCCATATTTAAGATAACACAAAGTTTATGCAAAGATCTAAAAAAAAAAAGAAAAGAATGCACTGTTGACACAAAGTTCTTTGGAAATCTGCCTCCTCTCTATTTCTTGCTTTCAGAAAAATATCAAGGGTTTTAGCTCAAAGTCTGGAACACAAGAATGCTGGTTACAAATTCTGATCCTTTAACTTGTAGGTTCTTCCTCTATTTATAGTGTATAGAGGGCAATCACAAATAGAAAACTTTTAATGAATTCTTGCATGCATAAGCTATAGAAAAGGGTAGCAACTGTCAATCTTCCTCCTGGAATTCCTCTTTGCATGACATGCATAATTTTAAACTGAAAATAGAACCTTCTATTTTGCATGTCTGCCACCTATTTCTAAGTAATTGACTTCTTTAAGTAACTACTTTTAAACTAATCACTTAAGTTTTATAATTTAATTGATTGCTTAATTACTTTGTCGTAGAAAATAAGAGAAAGAAGATGAAAGAGGAAAAGAAATTAGAAGAAAGCCGCAACACTTCTAGTCTTGTTCTTTATCCATATTCTGCATGCGGTTGACTCTTTTGCCTTTGATTCTCACCAAACTGGATTTGAAAGCAGTTGACTGTGATTTGCTTGTGAGTATTGCTTTTGATTTGTCTTCCCTCTTATCCTTGAAGCTTTTGTAGTTCTTCTCCAGTACATGCACCGGTGCAATGTTTGTCGTAAATAATTTAGACAAAACTCATTATTTTTATTTTTAATTGCATATGAGCAATTTTAAATTCCGGAAAGCACTTCGGGTGAATGCAAATACAAGTAAATTCAATGAAAGCTTCAACTGGAAGATTGAGAGCACATGCACAAGATCCTGGAAGGAATTTTCCATGCATTGATTTTTGCGTTAGAAACAAGAGGATGAATTTTTGCCGGAAGGCTTTGCAATTATGAGATCTGGATCTGTAAATTAAATCGGTGATAGGTTCAAGGCCTATGTCTGTATTATTGACTTTAGCAAATCTGGAAGCTATGCATGATTCTGCTGATCCTTTTTTTTCATCATGCTTCATCATGGCTGGAACAATCTTTGACTGAGCTCTTTTTCTTTTAATTCTGCCAAAATCCCTTGCAATTGGATCAATTTGTGCAGATCTGACAACTTCTTCAGATTCAAAAGATATATTCAATGTACATGACATTGATTTGAGCACCTGTGATGAATACCTGCAATTTATTTAGACAAAGATTGAGTCCATGGCATGCATACTTGATTTTTATCACCAAAATCTGCATATAATGCCTACTGTCCTAAAATTTGAGCTTTTGCTTTCATGCAAAGCAAACAAAAATATTATTTAATTCATTTAGGCACATATACCAACATGCAGACACTAAGAATGACAAAAATTAGGCTATTCCAACTCTAGGCGCCAAAACTGAAAGCTTCCCAGTAGTGGAAAATATTATTAATGCAACATCCTCCTTTTGGCGCTAAAACCTGTCCGGGCTGCAATCCTTAGCAAAAAGAATTAATTGCTTCTTCATTATGGCAGCCCATGCTTATATAACCCTCAGCATACTATTTTTAATTATTGCCCTTCCTATTCCTAGCAATTTAATTAATAAATAATCATGTCTATTCACCCAAATTGGGTGCCCAATTATGCATGCTGCTGGTTGCTTTTAACTAAATTTATTTTATTTATTTTTAACATGCATCTTTGACTTCTCTTTAGCTCATCCTTTGGCATTGACTTTGCTTCTATTTATGGCGCTAAAGTTGGGTGAATAAACCATTAATAAATATTATTAAATGCATTGTTATTCACCCAAGGTGGGTCACACTTTTTGGCAAGGGTAGTTGCTAAAAATAAGAAGTCAACTTGATGGGAGTTTCCACCTTGCACTGCAGCTTCAAAAATCCCCTTTTCCACTTAAGTGATTTGACTTTCATCATGAGAATTTTTACCCTGCAAGGTAGGTAAGAAATTTCCGTCGATGTTTTAAGTGATTTTTCTTTTATAATGAGAATTTTACCTTGCAAGGCAGGTAAGAAATTCCCGCCTCCCTGCCACCTCTAATATTCCCATTGCAGCGTAAGTGAATTTGACTTCATGGGAAAAAGTACCCTACAAGACAGATAAGAAATTCTCGCTTGCCTGCCACTACCAAAATTCCCATTGTAGTTTAGATCTATTTATTTCAAAAAGTGCGACTTGCCTAAAAGAGACTTTTTGTGCTTGACTTCATCTTTTTTGATCAGAATTTTGCTTTCTGAGGCTGATTCTTTCTGATGCAGCAGCCGTAAATGATCTCCAGATGTTCCAGGCAATTAAACAAACTATATAAGACAAAGAACGGACCCAGGTGAATTAAACAGAAAGACAACGGGGAAAACTAGAGAAAAATGCAAAAGAAATAAATAAAAACGAAAAATGTTGCCAGAAGTGACAGACAAAGCTCTGAATTCATTCTTGGTGAAAACCCTATTGAGATGTGTGAATACTAGCATGCAAAACTTAAACATGATTCAATCGGAGCACAATTTACTTCAAACGGGGCATTATTTATTTAATAAATAATTAAATAAAAATTTCCCATAGACAAAACTTGGCGAAGGGATAAAATGAGTTTTGGCATCTGGGTATTTGTCGAAATTGGCTCATATGAGTCACTGGGAATATCTTAACGTAATACAAACTTCTTTTGGCAATAAAAACACAAAAAGACCCGTTATTTTAAAAGAACGAAATTTTTTAAACATGGGGTAGTCTCAGATTTCAGCAAAAAAATAGAGACACCAAGGCCCTTGGGGCACATCAGAAATGAAATATAATCCTCATTGGCTTGTGCTACGTCAAAATAATTGCTGTTGCTTGTGTCATTGAGAGAAGTCCTGGTTAGATGTTTCGCAGATGGTTATTTTAGAGGCTTTGCTGCTGGTTTCTTTTTTGGAGAGTTTCGAAAGTTTTAGACTTTGCATATGGTTTCTGTTTAAGTTATATAAGTGTTACAAGGTGGCTTTTTAACACATACACTTGCTTCTACTCTGTCTATGCTCCGTCATTGTGTTTACCTTTTCCTTTTATGTATTTTATTGCAACAAAGTATATCTTTACAATGTTTGGATGTGGAGCTTGTTGGACCAATTGAGCTCCTAATACCTATGTTATATACCTAGCACATGTTGGATGATGTCACTATTGCAATCTATGAGTCTATACTTGTATTAATCAACGACCACATCTGCCACTTCCTCCTATTTATAGGGAATCTTTCCAAGTATTCAAGAATCAATATGTATGAGATAGACATATGATTATTTGACAGTGCCTTTCTCTTGAACCCAGCACATTTGTGTCGCATGTTAATGGTTTATGTACTCTGAAACCTATAGGTTTGTACATATTATTCTTAAAAAAATGCTATCTGTTCATAATGTGCATATAGGCAGTGAATACTGTTCTTTGGCATTTGAGTTATTGCTTAGGTAATGAATAACGTTTTTTGGGATTTGAGTTATTGCTTGATTAATGAAAACATTATTTGAGATTTGTGATAATGTTCACTTTCTATTTAAAATGTTTCACATTCTTTTGAACAGAAAAGAGTTCAATACCTGTCGCTGAACAATGCGCATGGGCTCTGGGAAATGTTGCTGGTGAAGGAGAGGAGTTTAGGGACATTTTATTAGCACAAGGAGCATTGTTGCCTCTTGCACGGTTAATGCTATCAAACAAGGATTCAACATCAAGAACGGCAGCTTGGGCTTTGTCAAATCTCATTAAGGTTTTACTTTGGTTCCACTTGTCCATATGAATGAAGAGATAGTTTGTTAACCTTCTTTGGTCTGTGCCAGGTTTTTTTATAATAGTAACGTTTTCAAGTGATGGTGCTGAAAGTTGCTTATTAATTGATGCAAAGCGATTTTCTTTGGAAATTGCTTCACATGCAGTTGCTAGCTTGATTTTTTCTTGTAGTATCTCCTCCAAGATTCCCTAGATATGTTTGGAGAAACCTTCCAAGAAGTAACTTTTGAGGATTTAGATGGGTTATTTGTGTTGTTTTGCAGTAATATTTCTAATGGCATGGTTCATATGGTTTGGTGACTTCGAACTATTATATTTGTATACACTTACGCGCAGAACCTTATATTTTCTGTTCTACTTTTTTTATCAGCGAAGTAACAAGTACAAATGCAAAGGTCAAAATATCTTCTATATGTAGAAATATATGATCTCCTTTATCTTTGTGGGGTTTTCAATAAGCACATATCAGAATCATATTAATCAAACATAGACTAATATTTATACGATCTTAGTGATCCAATTATTTAGGATACTCATCTTATCTTCTACCATCTAATCCTCAACCATTTCATTCGACAGGTGTTATAATAACCGCCCAACTAACTAGCCTAAACCTGCATAAGTTAGTCAACCTGCTAACCTTACTACAAGGAATATCAAGATGTTCCATTTGAGTAGGTACTCCCCCTCCCTGCCTACCCCCCACCACTACATTTAGTTCAAATACTGGGAGAGAATAAACTTTGTCTGTGAACAGGTACAAACTCACAGTTGAAAATACATGCAAACATTAGTTAGAATAGCCTTACTGCACCTCCTTAGCAGAAAATGGCCTCGCTGAACAATGGATACAGATGAGGACATACTCCACCATTCACCAAACACATCTCTTATAGTTGGCTTCACAACACTTACATGAACAGGGACACACTTGACTGTCCACAACAGCATAAATGCAAATAGGGACACACTCAAATATTCTCTAAAAACAATAGTTAGACAACGCTTCATTATGTTTCCTCAGTGAGATATGACCGTACTGGATAACAACATCTGGTGGGATTGGACCTCACCTTCTCTTCAGGTTGGATTGGGCATTGCTGAACAGTTACAAAACAACAGTAGCGGGTCTGGGTCATCACTGCACTTTCTCATGTGCAGCAGGACAATGGTATTCATAATCACCTTCACTGTTGATCACTGTCTTCAGCTTTGTAGTCTTTTTGCTCTGGATTTCCAGTAAAGCTATAATCTGAGTTAGCGATGAATTCATCCTGCTGTGATTCTCCATTCTCTAAACTCAGCACATTCAGTTAGGTTGATCATGACGGTTATGCTGACCGCAAACCACTTCATTAAGCTCTTTAATAGTTCTGGCAGTGTTCTTCTCAAGACTGTCTGTCTCTTTCATGAGAATGGAATCCCCCCACTCCAAGACAAAAAGCTTGTAAGGTTGTAGGTTCTATCGACAATGCACCTGTACACAAAAGCATGTCTTTTAAGTTCAGAAGGACATGTATCAGACTATCAGTGTACCATTTTACCAAAAACAAATAAAGTTTTATAGCAAGTAAAACATAGAACAAAAAAAAGCAACAAAATTCCTAAGTATTCATGAAAGAAAGAAAAACTAAAAATGTGCACCCTAAATTTTATATGAAACTTTAAAACTCTTTTTTTAAAAAACTTTATATTGCCTTTGTGCACACTTCCATGTTTTGTTGCTGCACATGTATGTTTCAAACCATCTTCTCACGCTATTGACGCCTGGATTGCCAATGCCACAAATCAGTCTACAGATCTCAAACACATTTTTCATTGCAATCAGGCCTTTCCATCATGGTATTGCTGTTGCTGTTGTGATAAGCCTCTTTCACACCCCTACTCAGGCCAGTGCACACCTTTTGACTATGGCAGATTCTAATGCTGAGCACCTTCTATTTATTTGCCATTCAAAAATAGTAATAATTACTGTCTTCTACATGTTGTCAACTATTGCAGATGTGCGTTTCCAAAGATCTTAGTTGCATAATATTTACTTGTGCCTCACACTGCTACTCTTAAACTCTTTTTACAAATCTGGATTCTCATTCCTTTACATCATCACATCCTCTTGATGATCACACTCTCTTTTGGATATCAGTCAATACAAAATTTCAATCTGTTTCAATTGCCAGTTGTATTCTCTTGTCCAGATGTCAAAAATCCACAGGCTCTCAGAGTGTCCCTGATGCTGTTACTAAGGCTCACAAAACTAGAGACGTGAGTCTACAAAGTCATTCTTTTCAACATGCACTGTGTGCTTTGACATGGTTGGAGAAAAAAGAGCGTAGCTTTGAACTGATTTTTGTAAGAGGAATTAAAGGCGACAAAAGTATTGATGCAAGCATATACTACAGCTACTATGTTTGAGCTGCTGTGCTACCCCTGGTTAAGTCTACGATCAAAGCGAGACGAAGCACATAATTTTTTTTTTTGGTTCCTCACACATGAACATCTTCCAATGTAATCTTTATTGCGCAAGCCGTTGCCTATGTTGCCAGGAAACGGAAACGGGCACGGGCACGGCTACGGGTATGGGTACGAAACGCGGAAATGCCAATTTTCAAAAAACCTCGGGTACGAAACGTTAAGGGAAACGTCTGTACAAAATATATATATATTTAAATTTATATATTTTTTTAATAATATATTATACTCATTTTACATGTATATGCATAGTACTCATTTTAAAATTGTACTCCATGGACCATAAAAGATAATCGATACTTTAGACATTAAACTCTAAATTTAAAAAGTAGCCTATCTTAATTATTTTTTAAATAAGACAATAACGTTTTTATATACATAAACTCCTAAAATAAGATTTAAATTTCATGACATTTAAATAATATAAAATACGAAATAGAAATAAACAAATAGAAATAAACCTATATAAGGACTAAGCACTCGACTCATGTTATGTGCCTCGCAAAAATTCACGGCTCCGCTAGAAATGAGGGCATGAGAGTTCTGCAAATTCACTTCCGACGAAACCTCGACCGCTCTCTACGGCTTAAACACTTCCAGAAAGATTCGAAGGGCACAATGAAAATTTGAATGGCGTTTCCTAAGCGTTTCGTACCTTGTTTCCTTACCGGAAACGCTTCAGGCCTGAAATGGAAGGGTCCCAGGCGTTTCCTGGTAACAAAGGCCTTAACATGATCCTTAACGTTCTGATATCAAATGTGGCTTTTTCAATAAAGCCTGTATCCAAATCATATTAATAATATGTACAAGAATATTTATGCAATCTTTGTGATCCTATTATTGAGGTTACTCCTTTAATCTTCTACTATCTAATCTTCAACCATTTCTATTCTACGGGTGTTATAGTAGTCACCCAACTAACTAGCCTAACAACCTTTACAAATAACTTAACCTCAAAACCTTACTGTAATGTAATAATTCCTAACTTACTTTACCGTCGTGTACGTAGTATACACACACAAGGGCATCTAAGATAATCATACCCTAATAAAGCTACCAAAGACATCGTAATGAAGTTGGGATTATTCAAGCATTTTCAAGATCCTGAAGGAAGCCTAGTAACAAAAAGAATAACAATGAAGATTGCCCAGCTTCAAAACGTAGTCAAGAAATTATGAAAAGATGTTGTGAGCTACATTGGGAATCCAAACATATATTTTCTTAACGAGCTCAAGGTCATGAAAAATAATGCGAGCACTGTAGAAACAACAATGCTAGGATTGCAAAGGAAGTAGCAGATATAGGAAAATTTCTTAAAAGTGTGTGAGCATCATTTAAGAAATTTAAGATGGGGCATAGTAACGATAAAAATCAGCCAAGCCGTCCTAGCAGTTGTACAAATCCATGCTAGTAATAAACATAAATTAGGCATGGTCAATGAAGACTTAAGTTCATAGAGATGAGTATCCAGGGATTCACATTTTCATTATTAAAAAATGGTTCTACTTTATATTGTTCAGAAAATAATTATAGTCTGAGCTGGTCTACCATGTGAACTATACCAATAGTCCTTGATTACATTTATCGCACATTACATATTAGTAGTACCACATATGGTTATGGTGGTTTGACCTCCTAAACATAAACCATGACATTAATTGTTACCTTGGTTACATGCCTAACTTATTCTGACCATTTACCTTTTTTGTTATATCTCCAATGCTTACCTTTAACACAAAAATACTCTTATTTTGTTTGCCTCAATACATTTTTATGAAAACAGAATAAATACATGAAGAAAACATGGTTGTACATCACCATCCATCAAAACGCCCATGCCTCCGGTCATGGTGGTTGCTAGTCATATTGGAAAATAACTTGTTTATTTTCTTTAATCTTTATTTATTAGAAGCAACTCTGTCTAATAGTTCTGCAGCCATAATAGTGCAAGGGATCTACAGATTTTTATCTCTTCTTATTTGTGTAAACCATACTCACCTCCAATCATACATTACCTTCTCAACATCTAAGCACTTAGGCTAGCATACTGCCATCACATCCCCTGCTCTTGCATCTGAGGATCTCCATCAAATGACTTCATGTAGGATTTATTCACACTATTGCATCTTGTATACACACACACTTGTATTAGTATCAGCATTCATATGAAAGCAAACAATGAAATAGATATACTTGTGTTCCATTGTTCATAAACCTCCATCATCACTCCATCCCCTTCCTGAACTCTTAAGACCATTCTACTCACTTTGTATCCTTACACAATCACTATACATCCATTCTCTTTCAAATATAAGACTAGACCTAGGTAGGCCTTTTGGTCCAACTACGCAAAACAATCTGTAGGGCCATGAATCATCCCCATCACTCTTGAAACATCTTATCTAACCTAAAACAAGGTTTTTAGACCCTTAGGTCAGTCATACTCCTCTTCATACCAGTTCTCTAGTTTAGGCCTCTTGGCCTTGTAGCCCTCCTAGCATTCAAATACTGATGGATCTAAATTTTCTCTGAAACATCCTTACTCTTTAAGGATTGATTTGGAGACCCTTTATGGAGCTCTTGAAAATACCCTAGTTTCAACCTATGTCCCTTTGTACGGATTTGCACTTCCCTTGCACTGTTCTAGGCAATTTAGGCTTATTTTACCCTTACAACCATGACAGTGGCATGTACAACTATGATCTTACTGAAATTTGAGGGATACACCTCTGTAATCATAACAAGATTATGTCCACCAAGTTTCATAGGTTGACTCCAAGTTTTGACCATCCATGCACTGGTTTTCTTCTTTTCCTGTACACTGTACAGTCTGTCCTGCTAAACCAATTATATCTTTTACACACGTGTGAGTCCAAGTCTGAAATTTACCACACTTCTATTACTCACCAAAACAGAGATTTTCCCCAATTTAAAAGAAATTTGGCTGGGTAAAAGTCCAATTACACCAAGCCCTAGTTTTGGGCCGAAAGCATACATTTGAGGCTACAGGTAAGATCCTAAGTTTTCAAGACCTACAAAATTTTTCGATGACTCCTCTAGCCTTATTTCAACTGTGCATGCACTTACTGGTTTATGAAAATCAAGTTCTCTTTAACTGTCATTTTTGAGGCCTCGGCCTGAGACAGAGTCTTTAATACACAATTTATCCAAAGATGATAATTCAAACAAAATTCAAACAAAATTTGCCTGCAACACAAACATATGTCTCCATCATTCATTGATAACGTCTATTACATCATCATCTACTGCTCTATCTCACTCCACACGTGAGACTCTTAACAAATTTGTTGTTTCTCTTACAATAGCATGAAAAGTCTTGATCCTAAAATCATGTAACTGTTACTAACTTGAGCTCAACAACCTTCCCAACTTTAACATGACCTGATCATCCCCAAAACAACTCATGAACACATTTTACAAACAAATATCAAATCTTTTTCATGCCTTATATGGCTTCATTTAGCCTATATCCACCTAAAATGCCCTTAATTAGGCTTATGACAACTAACTTCAACCTCCTACATACCTAAATTTACCTTTTACAAGCTTATTCCATTTTCACACTCATCTGCTTCAAGTAAATCACTCATTTACATGAAATCAACATGCTAGGATAGGTTTCCTTTAACCCTACGACATTCTAAGGTCTTGATGCTCCTGCATCACATAAATTCTTTATCAAGCTGTTGTCACCCTTGTAGAGATGGGATTCTCGAAATACCACGGCTTCACCCAGATGACCTTGTTAAAATGACGATGCTTATATAGCATATTAAACAGTTATACGGTTATTAACTGTGCAACCAATTGTAATTTCCTCTTACAATAAATACACCCTGCCTGTGTCATTTAGACAGCGCAGTTTTTTCCTTCTGTATTCTTTCTTCTTTGTGCATCTTGTAACATTGGTATCAGAGCCCCAAAGGTTGCAGTTCGAGGAAGCCTTCAAGAGGCACGAACAACAAACTCGAGGAAGTCCTAACAAGGCACGAGTTTGGCAAAACGGTTCGAGGGCATCGTGGTTCGAAGGTGTAGCCACCAGCAAAGTCGTGGCAGTTGCAAAACCTGAGAGGAAAACGAAAACGTGAAGGGAAAAACGTGGGCCAGCAGAAGGCAAAACGTGGGTCTCAGAAGCCTGCGTGGGGAGAAAGAAACAACTCCTGCAAAAACGTGGGTCGCGAAAGCAAATCGGTGGAGCAAATCAGTGGTGCTGTGTAACTGCAAAGTCGGTGAAATTATTTTTATTTACCTTGTTTTTGCGTGATTAAATTTGGAGGCATAAGTAATAATATTTGTTTTATTATTACTTATATTTGCTGGAAAATTGGATATTTTATTATTTTATTATTTTCCATTACTTTGAAATAATAAAATGTCAAACATTGCAAATTTGATTTTGCCGGATACACAAAAATTAACGGGCACGAATTTTAATGTGTGGAGCCATAAGATCTTGACACTGGCAGAATTTTGTGGTTTTGAGAAAATAATCACGGGTGTTGAGAGTAGACCTTCAGCAAATTTCGATGATTATGACAAACGTCATCGGGAGGCTCTTCTACTAATAAAATTGTCGGTATCGGATGAATTGATACCTGAGGTCCAGAATGCCACTGAGGTGAGTAAATTGTGGGTTAGTCTGAAGGACAAATATCAAATGTTAGAGAAGAGTCGGGTTCTATACCTCAAAAATATGCTTTTTTTCCGTAAAATTACAAGAAAGTGGATCGTTGTCTGAGCACCTACTTCGGATGAAAGATCTCCGAGATCAGCTTGCTTCCATCAACAAGCCGATTGATGATGATGATATGGTGGCTCTCATTTTAAACAGTTTGCCCTTCTAGTATGACTCGTTCGTGGAGGCTCTTCATTTAATGGGCGAGAGTCAAACTCTTACGTTTAACAAGGTGAGTTCCTACATGTTGCAAAAGGAACGGAGACAGACACAAGTTCAAGAGTCCAGTTTTGGACAATCTGAGAGTGCATTTGCTGCACAATCCAAAGGAAAGTGGAAGCAACAGGCTGATGCGTCGCCTTCTTCTCCTAAATTTCCGGTAAAGTGTTACTATTGTCACAAACTTGGTCATGTGAAGAAGGATTGTCAGAAGCGACTAAGTGCCCTGAAGAAGCGGAAGGGGCAAGCACATGTGGCAACAGTTGAGCAACACGAGTCAGAAGATGAGTATGCCCTCATGGCATCTTGCCCGGATGGTGGCAGCCCTACACGGTGCTGGTTTTTTGATTCCGGTGCATCACGACACTTCACGTGTCAATGAGATTGGTATGTTACTTTTCATGCTAATTCATGTTCTTCTGATTTAGTTACTTTAGGGGATGGGAGATCACATGCTGTGGAAGGGATTGGGGATGTTTGTATCATGTTAAATAATAACACTAAATTGCTTGTGAAGAGTGGTAGATATGTGCCTAAGATGAATAAGAACCTGTTATCCATAAGTCAGTTAACTGATAATCCTCATATCTCTGTAAACTTTTCTGGTAAACAATGTATTGTGTCTGATGTCAAGCATAATAAGGTGGTTGCCCTGGGAATTGGGCATGGAGGTTGTACATACTCGTTGATCCTGCCACGGTCAACTTGCATGCCTTAGGTGTGGTAGAAAATACCAGTGTTTTGTGGCATGAAAGATATGGGCATCTCAATCTTCCGTATTTGGCCCGTCTTCATAAAGACAACATGGTTGTTGGTTTGCCTCCTATCTAGGAAAAGCAGGATGTGTGTTAGATGTTTTGCAGGCAAACAAAAGCGGAAACCTTTTCCTCATGAAGGTGTTTGGCGTGCAAAGGGGCTCTTAGATCTTGTCCATGCAGATCTATGTGAGCCATCGTGGAAGACTCCCACAACCCTTGGTGCACGTTATTTTCTCTTATTGGTGGATGATCACTCTCGGCGGATGTGGATCTATCTCTTGAAAAAGAAGTCTGATTGCTTTGCTTCTTTTGTCAAGTTCAAGGCATTGGTGGAGAACCAGACTAGCCGACGGATAAAGACTTTGAGATCCGATAATGGGCGTGAATTCACTTCTAAACAGTTTGCTGTTTTTTGTGAGAAAGACGGGATTCAGCGTCAGTTGATAGCACCATATACTCCCCAACAGAATGGGGTGGTTGAGAGGCGGAATAGAACCATCATGGAGATGGCTCGGTGTATGATGCACAGTCGTGGAGTGCCATACACATACTGGGGAGAAGTTAATACAACGGTCTATATCCTCAATTGTAGTCCTTGCAAAGCCTTGCAGGAGATCACACCAGAGGAGGCATGGTCCAAAATCAAACCAGAGGTATTAGCTTTTCGTATTTTTAGTTCAGCTGCTTATACTTTGGTCCCTGATCGTAAGAGTAAACTAGATTCCAAAAGTTCTAGATATTTCTTTGCTGGTTATAGTGATCATTCTAAAGCATATAGATTGATTGATACTTCCACTAATAAAATCATTATTAGTTGTGATGTTGATGTAAAAGAAACAAAGTCTTTCTTTGGCTGTAATCAGCAAATAGACCAGCAACATGGCAGCGATTAGCAAGGGGTGGTCACAGAGATTGGTACTCTTCTTGGTCATTCTCATACTCCACAGACTCCATTACAGTCTATGCTCTCTCCTACTGAGTCTTTTCCATCTCCTGGAAATCAACTTGCGTTGGTTTCACCTCCGGAAGTCCCACTAGCTTCCGAATCCTCAGTTCAGCGACGGCCCAAGTGGTATTATTCCACTATTCAGGATCTGACACGAGACGATTTGTCTCCACTCTTAGATGGCCGGTCTCGCAGACCTGGCAAGAGGATTGATTACTCTGAGCAAACTCAATTTGGTCTTGCTTCTGATCTTCTCCATATTCGCGAGCCACAAAAATAATCTGACGCACGAGGCATACCAGAATGGGAAACTGCCATGCAAATCGAGTATGATGCCTTGATTAAGAATGATACCTGGAAGTTGGTGCCATTACCTCTAGGTAAACACCTTATTGGTTGTAAATGGGTGTACAAAATCAAGTGTAAAGCAGATGGTACTTTGGATAAGTACAAGGCTCGACTTGTTGCAAAAGGTTTTTCGCAACAGGAGGGGATAGATTATGAGAAGACTTTTGCTCCTACTGCAAAGATGGTCACTTTTCGGTTATTTCTTGCCTTTGCCGCTCAATTTGGTTGGAAAATATATCAGATGGATGTGAAAAGTGCATTCTTGAATGGCGATTTGGAGGAAGAAGTGTATATGACTCAACCTGAGGGTTTTCAAGCATGTGGTCGTGAGCATCTGGTATGCAGGTTGATTAAGTCCTTGTATGGGCTTAAGCAGGTTCCTCAAGCCTGGTACATTAAGATTGATACACATCTCAGAGATTCGGGCTTCAAACGAAGTCATTCTGATCCGAATCTCTATGTCAAAAGCACAAATGATGACATTGAGATTCTTATTGTTTATGTTGATGACCTTGCCATCATAGGCAGTGGAGATGCTGCGATTCATAAGGTAAAATCAGATTTGTGCACTGCTTTTGACATGACTGATTTAGGCCTCCATTATTGTCTTGGTGTAGAATTCTGGCAACATGATCACTTGTTTTTCATTTCTCAATTTAAGTATGCTACAGAAATTTTAGATGTATGATTTTAATTCTTCTTCTACACCTATAGAGGTCGGGCTGAAACTCTCAGCTCGTGATGATTCAACACCGGTTGATGAATTGTTATACAGATAGTTGGTGGGTAGTTTGATCTATCTAACAACTACATGACGGGATCTATGTTTTGTTGTCAGCTCTCTCTCGGTTTTTATCTAAACTGAAACACATTCATTGAGGAGCAGCAAAATCGCGTGTCTACGATATGTCAAAGGAACTCTTGACTTTGGCATTCTTATATCAAAGAGTTGCAGATTTCAGGTTGATTGGCGATACACAGATTCTGATTGGGGAGGATCATGTAGATACTCGGACGATCTGCCACAGGATATATCTTCTCTTTTGGTTTAGGAGTTATTTTCTTGGCTAGAGTAAACTTCAGCTCACTGTTGCCATCTCTTCCTTTGGATGCAGAATACAAGGCTACTGTTAGTGCCAGTTGCGAAACAATATGTTTTCATTAGATTTTGACTGATTTTCAGTTTTCCCCAGGCCACAACAACACCTCTATCACTTTTTTGTGATAATCAAGGTGTGTATGACAGATGGTGAAGAATCCTGTCTATCATTCCTGCATTAAACATATTGAGATTCATCATCATTATATTCGTCAAGTTGGTTGATTCTTGTAAAATCTCTCTGTCAGTTTCTGTCCGTCTGCAGGACCAGTCTGCTGATGTGATGACTAAACCTCTTAGTTCTTTGTTGTTTGTCAAGTTTAGAGATAAACTTGGTGTTGTTTCAAGGCTAGTCATTAAGAGGGGGTGTTAAAATATAGCACTTTATATAGCATGTAAAACAGTTATGTAGTTGTTCGGTTGGTAATTGTTCAACCAATTTGTAACCACCTCTTCACATATAAATAAACCTCTGCCTGTGTAATTTGAGCAGTGCAGTTGTGCCTTCATTTCTCTTTCTTAGTCTTCTTCTGCTAACCTTATGTTGCCTATGGTCTAGTGAAAATCTAAGCTCGGGAACTATGCTTTGAGCTCAGATTTGGTATTAGAGCGGGTTGGCTTGGTAGAGGAGAGTACGAAGAAAAAATACTGTCTTAGGATATAGTTTTGATATCCTAGAAAGGGGCTGAGTAAGTGATTTATGTTGCCTATGGTCTAATGAAAATCTAAGCTCGGGAACTACACTTTGAGCTCAGATTTGGTTTTAGAGCGGGTTGGCTTGGGAGAGAAAGGAGAGTAGAAAGGAAAAAAAACAGGAGCACCATTGCACTTCCTATGAGAGAAGAAGAGTAGAAAGGAAAAAAATAGGAGCACCATTGCACTTCTTATGTAAGCTTCAGGTGACAGATTTCTTCCATTGAGCAAGTTTTTCAACCTATGAGTTTTGAAAACATAAAAGAAAAGTCTTTATTTTCTTTTGTGTGTTCTTAACCTGCTCCCAAATCTCGGTTGGGTGGGCACACATGCATGCATACATGCGCACACACACATATATTACTGACTACATATGGCAAGAAGAATGACATCGGGAGAGACATCTGGCATAGGCCGTATATGAGCCACAAAGAGGCGTTTAATAAATAGCAGCAGAGGCATATTTTTTTTTTGAGGCACCATCTAATCAGAGAAAGCGGAGCCCAGCTATAGACATATCACATGCTGAGCACGACTTTTTTCTAAATGCAGCAACCCCATCTCTTATGCATGTAGGAGTCTGTTGAAGCATGGAGGAATAGCTCAAAAAAGGAAAAATACAGCCTGTCAAGCCAGGGCGCAGCCAAAAGAAGATTGGATATTGTACAAAACAGCATATAACACAAACTAAAATGCAGTCCACAAAGAGGCACAGCCTGTTTGTAGCCTACAAGTAAGCGCATCATATTTGAAATCAGCCTGGAACAGTAGCATTGCCTGAATGTGAAGCAGTAAACAAAATAAATAAATTCAAATGCTATTCTACAGAATGTGAGAGCTTGCATTAGGTGCAAGGCAATTTTTTTTTGTTTTTCATATATTGTAAAGTTTTTGCTAATGTTTTGCTGTTATATAATTTAGTGCAAAAATTTATTACATTAGGTTTAATTAAAACGTTTTGTAAGGTTTTTTATTAATTTTATCTGAACTATTTCTCTATGTAAGCAAGGAGTGAAGCTAATTTCGAGCTCCCAATTGGGATTGACCTAGAGGCTAAAAAGTTTCCAGTAGGTTTCCAATGGTAGTTAAAAACATCTCCCATAAGCATTTTGCTGCAGTTCTTACGCAGTGCGAGATTTAATTGTTTTCTATAAACTTTTCTTAGAATCGAATTAACTTGATATATGGACCAGGTGCAATTCTTCGCCAAAAATTTGCGAGGATGTGTTAAATGTTAGTGTAAAACAATTCCCAAAAGGATTTTTGTACTGCTCTTAAGGCGTAAAAAATTTAATTGCTCATGTAAATTTCATTAAAATTCTCATTAGGTTTCCTAGCCAAGCAAATTAATTCAATATCCTTTGTTTGGAGCTGATTCAAAGATTGCAACTTTGCCTGATTTACTGTTATACGGTGTTAAAGTTGTTTGTAAAGGAATTTTGGAATTTGCATGGGTAATTTGCTGGAATTAATTGTTTTGTGAGCTTTTCCAGTGTAAAAACATGGGTACTGGTGCTCCTAAGGTCTCAATACTAGATTCTAAGTTTGTCCATAAAAAAGACTATTATGCCTAGAAGATGGAGGTCAGAACTCTTGTTTAGTTTGACTTTGAAGACACATGGCCTGTTGTTGAGGGCACTTTCACTAGACCCACAAACGATGTTGACCAGCAGTGGAAGTTCGACAAAGCAAATCAGATGGTGAAGCTGATAATTGTGTTCGGTGTTTCAGAGGTCCAACCTCATATTCGAGATTCAACAACTACCAAAGACGCAGGGGACAAGCTGGGCACCATTATTATGAGGTGAATAATGAGAACTAGATCCTGCACCTAAGGATTCAATTGCACTGCCTAAAAATGAAGATTGAGGAGAAATTTGAAGTTTTTTTCCAATGACTTGATGAGTTGCGAACTTCGCAACAAGCATCATACGAAAGGGGTGACAGTTGACTCCCTTGTTCGCATTGTCCTGAGAGTACTTCCCTGTGCATTCAAAGTGTTTCACTTGATAACTTTTTCCAATCAAAATATCACTTTGGAACAGTTGGCGAACATCCTACAGAAGGAAGAGTCCATACACGAAGAACAAGACGATGAGGGATCATGCCTTGGTCACACACCAGAAAGATAAGAAGTCCACGAGGCCTACAAATTGTCTTCGTAAGCAACAACATCACCAAGGTAACAATTCTCTTTTTGAGAAGACATGCCTAATACGTGGAAAGAATGAGCATGAACTGAAAGACTGTTGGTACAACACATTCACGAATGGGTCATCCATCCAAAAGAAGTCATCATCGCGATAATCACCACAAGGTCTGAAGAATGAAGTCACAAGACTCTCATTGGAAGAAGAAGCCTTCCACATAGCAGCAACATGGCGATATTGTTGAAGACACCAATCCATTAGATGAATATTTTGTCTATGTTGCACAGACTAGTGAGTAGATCCCACATCAGAATTCCATTTGTGACATGGACTGAGGAGCTATGTGACACATGAATAGACAAAAAGATTGGTTCACCAATCTGAACCATGCATCTTATGGCAGCCAAATCTCTCTTGGTGATGATACATTCTACAACATCCATGGTTTAGGCGATGTATTTCTGCCACTTGGCAAACATTCATGTACAATTGCAAAAGCTCTTTATGTTCCAAGTTTAACAAAGAACTTACTGTTGGTCAATCAATTGCTTTATCACAACCTTAAGGTTGAATTTGATTGCAAAGGTACTAGAAAAGTATGTCTCATTTGACATAAATCTAGAAGCTCTCAAAGATTATTGCAGTGCTCCTGGAGTTGGAAAAATGTTTGAGCTTGATGTCATTCACAAAGACAATTTTGACAGTCAAGGATATAGAGTGCCAATCGATGACATCAAAGATATGATCATTTGAGCATTGGTCACTTAGACTCAACAACCATGATATGGTGAGAGGCCTTACCTCACTCAAAAAGACCACCAATTTATGCTCTAGTTGTTTAGTTGGAAACATCATAGAGCCCCATTTGGTTCTAGCAGATATTGTTAAAATATAGCACTTTATATAGAATAAAGATGTACGGTTCCAAGCAGTTATTGATAACCAACAAATAGTTGTAACTAAATGTAACTGCTCCTCCTCTCAATAAATAAAACTCTACCTACCTGTGTCATTTGAACTGTGCAGTTTGCTCTCTCTATTTCTTTCTTCTCTTTGCACATGCTAACATTGGTATAAGAGCGTCCAAAGTTGCAGTTCGAGGAAGCCTCCAAGAGGCACGAACCATTGCAAATTTGAGGAAGCCCTAACAAGGCACGAATTTGATAAAACGTGGGGTATTTGAGGAAAAATACCAGACGCTAGGGCAAAGAAGGAAGAAATTCCTCCATTCGAGGCCAAGAAACCGTGGCTGCTCAGGAGGGCAATAAAACTCAGACATTTGAAGAAAATACGTTGGGAAAAGTCGTTGCAAATCAGAAACGTCAAACCAGTCAAGAATACAGTCGTTTTTTTTTGAAAAACGTGAAGCAATACAGTCGGTTTTGCTCTCTTTTTGACTATGTTGCAAATCCAGTTTTGGAGGAAAATGAGAGCACAGAAATCATGCAAATCCAGTCGGAATACAAATCGTTGGAGCAAATTCGCGTGACATGCAAATCGTTGGAGCAAAGTTGTGTGACTCGAAGGATTCGAGGGCATCATTTGGTTTATTTTCTTCGAACTGAAAAGTCGATGAAATTTTTCCCACAAAGGTACCTTGTTTTTGAATAATCAAATTTGGAGGAATAAGTAGTAATATTTTTAATACAAGCAACTATAGTTGGGTGATTTGCATATTTTTAATATTACTTGTTGGAATAAGTAATACTTGGTGGAATAAGTATTATTTTATTGAGTGTGGGCAAAACTATTATTTTATTATTTTCGTTCTTTTGGAATAATAAAATGGTAAATATATCACACTTGACTTTGCCGGAGACACAAAATTTAACGGGCACTAATCTTAATGTTTGGAGTCATAAGATTTTAATGGTCGCGGAGTTTCATGATTGTGATAAAATAATCAAGGGTGATGAAAATTGACTAGCGACGAACTTAGAGGATTATGACAACTGTCATAAGGAAGTGTTATTGCTTCTCAAGTTGTTGGTGTCAGATGATATGATACCGGAAGTGCGGAATGCCACTGTGGCAAGCACGTTGTGGGCCAGTCTGAAGGATAAATATCAGACATCAGAAAAGAGTCGGGTTTTATACCTGAAAAATATGCTCTTTTCCGTAAAGTTACAAGGTGGTGGATTGTTGTCTGAGCACCTACTTCGGATGAAAGACCTCCGAGACCAGTTATCTTCCATCAACAAAAAGGTGGACGGCGATGATATGGTGGCTCTGGTTTTGAACAACTTACCTTCTTCGTATGAGTCATTTGTGGAGGCACTCCATTTAATGGTTGAAAGTCAAACACTCACGTTTGACAAGGTGAGTTCCTACATGTTGCAAAAGGAGCGGAGACAACTTCAGGCAAAATCTAATTGTGACCATTCAGAGAGTGCTCTTGTCACTTAGTCAAAGGGAAAATGGAAATGTCAATTTGGCGAGTCTTCCACTCGGTATCAGGTCACATGCTATTACTGTCACAAGGTTGGGCACCTCAAGAAGGATTGCCGGAAGTAGAAGTATGATCTTTCACAGCAGAACAAAAAGCCATGTAATGAGGAACATGTGGCAATAGTTGCAGAAGAACGGGATTCGGATGACGGGCACGCTCTTTACTGTCTTATGACATCATGCTCGAATGACAGTGGTACCAGTTGCTGGATCATTGACTCTGGTGCATCTGCACACTTTTCATGTCGTAGGGACTGGTATGTTTCATTTACTGCAAATATATGTTTTGAATCAGTAGTACTAGCTGATGGAGAATCACTTGTAGTAGTTGGGATAGGAGATATATGCATTGTATTGAATAATGCTCATAAATTGTTGGTACGGAATGTTAGATATGTACCTTCTTTACAAAAGAATCTTCTATCTATTCGTCAATTGACTGAAAATCCCAATATTTCTGTGGAAAGAAGTGTGTCGTCTCTAATGTGAAACAGAGGCGGATAATTGTCCTTGGTATTGGGGAAGGTGGTCAGTATCGACTTGTTGATCCGACTGTGCAATCAACATGAATGCACATGTGGAGGATAGCTCCACCATTCAGGATGTGCAAGAGGCTGTAATGCTTTGGGAGGAAGCCATTCCTCACAAATCTGTTGACTTGGATACAGTCAACCTATATGCACCTATTGTGGAGGGAGTATTAACTATACCAGGTGTACAGGAGGCGGACATGCCTTAGGAGGATGGATTTCCTCATTCTGAAGAACAATTTGTTGTGGATGGAGACTCCACTATTCCAAATGCATTGACGCTGCATGGTGAGATGGCATGCTCAACCACTCACTCAGAGGTCCTTACTCAAAAGACAATAGAACATGATCAATTTGCTCATTGTGTTGTGAAGGATCTTTCCCAACAGAGGGGGATAGATGAGAAAATAGATGAGGAGTTGGTTCTCACTCCTACCACTGTTGAGACGGAGACCACTGCTGAGATGGAGATGGTTATTTCTCCTACTATTGCGGAGTTGGTTCTAACTCCTACTGAATAGATGGTCACATTTCTCTTATTGAGAAAGTTGGATGAGCACTACATAGTGTTGCAAGGACGTGATTGAGGTGACTTCGATTGCAGGATAATTGTGTCTTTGTACAGACTCCAGCAGGCTACACAAGCCTGGTATAGATTTTTCAATCCACATCTTCGAGGTTTTGATTTCAGCACTTTGGAGATGGGACTGACACTCTCAACCATTGGTGATTCATCACTGGTCAATGAATCACGTAACAGAGAACCAGTGGATCACTTGGCATATCCTTTGTTCATGGGACCAAATTTTTGTTTTGTGGTTCTTCTTCATTCGACAACCGCAACACAGTCATGGACTGCTGATTTTGAAGTACAACTTATGGCACAGTCTGTAGATGTAATGACTAAACATATGGGCTTTAGGAAATTTGTAAAATTTCGGGACAAACTTCGTCTTGTTTCCAGTTTAGTCATTTAGAGGGGGTGTTAAAATATAGCTACACTTTATATAGAATAAAGATGTACGGTTCAAGCAGTTGTTGAGGTTAACCAACAACCATAAATGTAACTAAATGTAACTACCTCTTCCTATAATAAATTCACCCTGCCTGTATCATTTGAGCAGTGTAGTTTGTGTTCTCTAATTCTTTCTTCTCTTTGCATATGCTAACAATTAGAGTGAAATGATTTTTGGTGAAGGCATTACTTTAAGAGGAGGCATTATTATTATTATTTAAAAAAAGACAACTTTATATTTGATGGAAATCAATAAATATATATTTGGCCATGCCAAGCCTGAAAACTATTAGTCCAAGCTTGAGCATTATACAAAAGTAAAGCCGAAGAGATAATGATAACAAGGAATCAAGATTAGGAATATATCTGATGTCTTCTTGCAGCCTATTGGACCATTATGAAGGAGGCAAACCATAACATAGAAGATCCCTATTATCCAGGGCCTACTTAGCCAAGCCATCAACAACTGTATTCCTTTCACAAGGGATGTGACTGAACTGAACTTCTTAAAATTTCTCCTGCAATGTTTTTATCTTCCAAACTTTCTTAGCGATTCGTCAGTTGGGAGAACCAATATTATTTTCAGACAACAACTTCATAATGATTTGTGAGTCTGCTTCAATTTGAATTTTTTGCCACCCAAATTTTAAAGCCTCTTGCATGCCCTTATAAACCGCTTTCACCTCCGCAAAATTATTGGTAGTAATACCCAAATTCTCTGGAAAAATAAAATGCACATCACCTTCCTTGTTTCTACCAATTCCTCCCATAACCGATTTCCTCTAAAAGCCCCATCTGTATTCAGTTTTCCAAAACCCAAAAAAGGGGCTTTCGATTGACTTTCTCTTACAATTTTCTTATTAATATGAAAACGGGGCATAGAAGCATCCCTAGGATCAAGAGATAACTGATTGCATAAATGATCCCATTCTGTAGAAAGGGTATGAGGCAAATATATTTTAAAGAGAGGACATATTCATTTTTTAAAAGGGGGCAAAATATATTTTTTGGGCACATTAAAATGAGTTATATACTTTTGTAAAAGAAGAGCACATTTTGTAATGTTGTAAAAAAATGCCGGAATTTTTTTGTGAATAATGTTTTTTGGCCATTTTAAAGGTCAACCAAGTTCTAAATTGTGTTTGGTGTTGGGGACCTGGATGGTGAGGTCTGGTTTGATAGGTTGTCAAATATTAGAATATAAGGCTTATAATTTAGCATTTAGGTTTGCGGCGGTTTTGGTTATTTCTCGCAAAGAGCGTATGTCCTTCTACAAAATGTGTATGCCCTTTGTAAATCTCTTTCCGAACCTATTTTCAATAGGTTCGGGAAAAAATAAAAAAAATGATTCAAATAGGGTGTACACCCTTTGTAATAATATAAATTACTTAAAAATAACATTTCAAAGGGCGTGTGTCCTTTGTTTATTTTCAACTTTTTGTTTTTCTCCCTTCTAAACAATCTCAGAGTTTGGTTAGGGGATTCGAATCTCTGCTTTGAACTTGCATTAAATCAACCAAGAAGGCTTTTGGAGGATTTTGAACATTTATTCTCGTTTGTAGGCACAAAATATTTGTCAGATTTATGCATTTTTGAAAATAAATTATATGGGTTTATAGATGGGGGAATTTAGTTTTCATTGTTTTTAAATATTAAATTATTATGTTTATTTATTACTTAATTTTTGCCTAACATAGCTCATTATGATTGATTCATTGGCGTTACCAATAGTTTAATATTTTTTTGAGATCAATCAAACGAATTAAAAAACTTATATATCAACAATCTACTCATTGTTGGCTACTGTTTAAAAAAGGAAAAATTCAAATATATGAAGTTAAGCTCAAAAAGTTGTCTGTACACTCGCGTTTTTTTTCCTACTTTCTTGACTTGTAAAATCATTTAAAATTATCATATTATTTAAAAAATATGAAAAAATATTCTTAACAATCTTCAACATCTTTTGAATTCAAAAATGCATTCGTTTGCTCCAAAATAGCGTGTCTATACACATGCATTTTTCTTATGTTTTCACAAAAAACTTACTATGTTATTGTTAGAAATGAGTAAATTTCTCATCTAGGTATTACAATAAATTACATAGTTAGAAATTATATTCAAAGTGTCACAATTTATCTTCTTAAGACGTCACAAAATCATATGACTAAGTTCCTCTAAAAGTCTCTCCAAATTAACAAATTACTATTTTTTAGATAAAATGTGGCACTTATCCCCTTGACCGCCCCTCCCTAACCCCTGTTGTCCAACATCTACTCTAATATTACTTAAATATTAACTAATAAATGGTTATAACCAATTCCCATTTTGTAACCATCTCTTACATAATAAAATGATCGGGAAATAATGCATTATGTGTGCATTCCGGTTTCTCTTCAATTCCTTCTCTGCACACATCTTCTAAAATTATTTTTAGAGTCATTTGTACTCAAAGGGGATGAAAGTCGTGGAAGCTTAGTCAAATAGAAGTCTAAAGAAAAACTTCAGATTCGAGAGTTACAAATTTGCGAATCTCCAATTGCAAGTTTCAGGCTCTTAAAATGCTTCTATCGAGTGTTGTGTATGAGGGCGTGAGAGAATACCCAGTGTGAACTTGTGAAGTTGTCATGAGGGCTTAGAAGGATTCTGAAACAAGGTCGAAGAATAATATCACACTGCTCGCAAATACCACATCGTAAATCCTGTCTACGAACCAGGGCACAAGAATCAACATAGAAGGAAATTAGGGCACCCAAATCCAATCACAAATTTGAATATTGTACATTCAAATACTGTCACGATTCGTGTGACATCATTTCATTCACGTTATTTTTGTAGTTGTGAATTTTAAAGGGCATGGACACATTTTTCCATTTCAAGGCATATTTTTCAGTGGTAATGATGAAAACACATTCGGGTATTTATCTTCACATTTTTTTGGTTACAAATTTTACAAGAATATTTTTGATCAAATGAAGTTTTTTTTAAGAATGGAAATTCCAATGGAGAAATATGTTGACTTAAACTTTCACACTTGGAAATTTAAAATACACATGCAATTGATGAACAAAAATATGTGGGGAATAGTTAACGGGAAAGAGAAATCACCTACGAATGCCAACTTAATTCTTGGATTGGCAAAGCAAAGATGATAAAGCCAAAGCCATTATTGGTCTTGCTCTTTTTGTCTCTAAGTTACATCATGTAGACCTAGAAAAGTGTCTAAGGAGATCTTGGATATTCTAATTAAACTGTTTGGAGAAAAAGCTGTCAATGCAATTTTTTTGCTAAAGCTTCAACTTTTTAGATTCAAGATGGTTGATGGAGTCACGGTTTAGCTACATAAGCTATCTGAGATCTCTCCTTGGACACCTAGCATAAGTTAATGCCATGGTAGATGACGAGGATGCTAAAGCCATTTTTTTAAACAATTTGCCTTCTAGATTCAACAATGTCATTTTTACTCATAGCCATTTGCCTTCTCAAACTCTAGAAGATATGCTTTTAGCTCTCTTAGCTGAAGAAAAGAGAAAAATTGTAGGAGATACAAAAGATGATCCTCAACTTGAGATGGCATTATACTCGAGAAATAACCATGTAAGATCAGATACAGAGAAAAGGGAAATTGAATGTTATTACTGCAAAAGATGAGGTCATATAGCATGGAACTGTACCATTCGAACCAACAATGTTCTCAAAGGAAAACATAAATGCATAGCGAATGAAGTTAATGTAGCTGTTGTTGAAGATCTGCCAGATGTTGAAAGTGGTAAAAAATTTGCTAATGAAGAATATGTATTTTAAAGAAGCCCCACACTTTGAAGATAGGAAGGGATCTACTGTAGATGAAGCTTAGCATATATTGTAGACCAATTAGTTCGGGAGTCTGCGATTCTTGGGAATTATAACCTTATGAGGGTCATGAGACAACTTGATGGAGCACTATGGATGTAACTCAATATGGATGGTTGTCTAATAACTCACGAGGTTTGTGATTTGGGAGTTTAGGGAGGTGGAATGTGGGATTTACACCTTTACAAAGGCTGCAAGGTAGCTTGATGGTGCTCTTCCTGATCAAAAAGTTGTTTTCAAAGGGAAAAGCTTATGAAGAATATGTGTTCCTATTACTTTGATTTTTTTCAGTATGTTTGTGTTTTCTTTCTATAGTGTAAGCCTTAAGTAGGGGTATTAGGATATAAGGCTTATAATTTAGCATTAAGTTAATATTAGTTAAGTATTAACTAATAAATGATTGTAACCACTTCAACCATTTTGTAACCATCTCTTACATACTAAAATGATGAACACACAATGAATAATATGTGCATTCTTGTTTCTTTTCAATTCATTCTCCGTGCACATTTTCTAACATCAAATCCTCTCACAATATAAACTCACTTTCTTCCTCTTTTTCTTTGCATTCTGTAATGGCTTCCATTTAGAAAGAGAATGAAATTGAAGAAGCAAAATTCCTTTTTGCACTCCTTCATTCTCTTCAAGGATGCCCTCATTCACTCTTTGCAACACAAAATCGCAATTTCCCAACATCCTCTTTACTAGTTGGACATACATTCCGCTGCTCCTAATCCACCTACAGTCATTGCTCCTACGCCTGCTGAGTCTAATTTGTCAGTATCTGAGCCTGTTCCTATATTTGTTGCTCCTAGTGATGCATCTTATGCTTTTGTGCCTGCTGCTTCAGTTGTAGCACATTCTGCTTGTTCCACTCCACCTCCTTATCTACCTAGCTCCTTTGAGATGCATACAAGTAGTATCCTTTGGTTCTCACATACTTTTTCCATGGATTTTTTTGGTGGAGGTATTGACAGACACTCACAAGGTATAGTTTCTCTTACCGAACTTGTTCATTGAGATACTCACCACGACATTGCTTACGAAGTAGGTATTTCATCATTAGGACCAATTGATGGGAGAGTTCCAATTTTTGTACGTTCTTACTCTTTGTGAGGATATTGAGCACCGCATCAATTTTGTTGTACCATCACTCAGGCTTGAGAACCGTGAGACTATAGTTGTCAGGCATGATCAATTTAGTACATTTTCAGATGTTTCCTTGCATGCACCGGTTGTGCACATGACACCCAATCATATGCAAGCATCTTTGTCTACCATCCATTTTTATCTGGGATGGATCATTGACCATTTTTGGAAGCATCATAAGTGTTCTTTGTGAGGGCTCTATAGGCATGGCTCCTCCACTATTCAGCGTCTTAGTTTGGTCAATGCTCCTACCTTGTGATGTTCTTTAGCTGGTTGAGCTCTTCTTTTGGCATTTTTTTTTAGGAGCAACTCTTTTTTTATTGATGGCATCCTTTAGAGATTGACAACATTATGGAGTTTATTGTGTCACTTGGTGGGTTTTCTGTATTTATGGGATCATTTTATAGTCGCACTAAGTCTAAGAGCCATGAAGGTTTTTGTTTTTTAGTAACAACTTACTCTCATGCGTGTGTGCTCCACTTTGATCCTTTTTCTCTACTTCAGTTGCATGACTCTCCCATCACCACCAGATCCATCTTCTTGAAAGATATCTTTTGACAGTTTTTTCGTAAGAAGCAATTATGTTGCCTACAGTGTGAGGTTGTCCGTGTTCGAGTAGTAGGCTTTGTCCACTCATATAGATGTGTAGCACCACTCTAATCTATGAACAATATGAGAGGGTATGGTGCTGATCTTGTGTTTTTGGTTGTTGTGTTCTTTGCTAACCCTTGGGATATATCTACTAAGGCAATTGATCAAATTAAGTTTGGTGAAATTTTGCACTATCAATACCGCTGATAGTTTCTTTGAATGGAGCTATGTTGGTGAAATACAATGTTAGTTGCTTTTATAGTGATTGAGTTGAGGATCCAGACACCAGTGCAGAATTGAGTTTAAGTGACTTTCCATCTACCAAACATTATCTTCAACATGGTGTTGTGTTCTTTGCTAACCCTTGGGATGCATCTGTTAAGGCACATATCTTGGCTCACTGTGACTAGAATTTGAATCATTTTTCACACTTAGGCTTATTGTGTGCGAGGATGTTTTATTTTTGCTCTCTATGTCTGTTGCTCATTTATAGGAATTCTTGTAAGATGAGGGTGGGACCACCTTTCTTTTTTTCTTAGCGAGGAAACCAACCCTTCAATAAACCTTCTCATTTTCAGTCCATTAGCTGATTACTTAAGTTTTGCAAACAATCCCTTGAGCCTTTTGTGTAAGCCCGTATTATCTCATGCTTACCCTGTTGAGTGTTTTAGATTTCAGCAATGATGTCATTGTCATCCCTCAAGAGTTTGAATTCTTCATCGAAAGCTATCTCCCGTAGGGTGGCTATAAAGCATCGTACCTATGTATGTTTTTCAATTTTCCCTTTGATAGTCCAAATAGTGATGAATGTTCTGAATCGCCACAACTTGTCTTCAGAGCCATCCCCATTGAATTTTGGCAGATTTTGTTTTTTATTTGATGGGGTACCCATGGTTGTGGGGTCTTTTGAAGTGGCACACTAAATATAGTCTTCCTCCTTGGTGCAACTTGTATTGGGCGTTCCTTTGCTCTCTTGGACATGTCTGTATACTTGACCTATCTTTAGGCAATTATCTCTACTCGGTCTTTCTCACCTTCATGTTCCCTCTCAGTGATTTTACCCCTCTATTGCCGCTTCAAGTTTTTTGGTTTCTTTCGAGTATTTGGTGCTGAACCTTTAGTCAATAGTTCTTCAATCTCACAAATGTTTGACTCATATGTAGTGTGTTTTTCCTCTGTGAGGAAGTCGATGCCAATCTATCTATCAAAAGGAATACTTCTCTCCTAAGGGAAGGGGAGTTTTGAGGTTCGTCCTCATTTGATTTTGTTGGACCCACTAAGGGATTTCCCAACCATATCTCTAGAGCTTAACAACAATCTCCATCTACTTCATCGCAGAGAGTGGTGTACGGTGCTCAATCACTTGAGTTGGTGCTGACACAACCCTCTTTGTTCTTGCTTCAGCTTTTTCTTACACTTGGGCTTGGGCTTATGCTTTCCTGTCTTTTATTTCTTCAAGAGGTTGCTTGTTGCAACTTTCCTCGTCTCTCTTCTTGTTTGAAGAGTCAAAACAATCTCCATGTTTCTACTTCATTTGCTCCACAACTTAATTTTCTTTGACCTCCCTTGTTTGGTTCTAATGGCATTGATGCCATTATGTTGATCTTTCCTCCTTTTCCTGGCATTACCTTTCCTTGTACCTTTGTAATATTTGTTTCCTTCGAATCTCTTGGTCACAATTGGCCTAAAGGTTTTTCAATATTATATAATGCTTGGCATTAAGTCGTGGAAGGTGGTCAAGGAGCTGTTCTACATCTTCAGTAATCACCAAGCTTCCCTAGATAAAATCTTGCAATACTTGGGCTCTTGTGGATTCTTCCCTTACGTGATCTCGTATGGAGAGATCCCACATATGAAGTCTTTTTGTATGGTTTTCTTCCTCTTGTTGATTTGATTGAACTGTTTCCTGGACCGGTTGGCCCATTAGTTTTTCACGTCTTTGTTAATCAGAATGGTTGTTCAGAGGATTGTCGGCTGACTTCCAGGTTCAACATGATCCGAGTTATTTTTAAGGCATGACGCCAAAATGTAGTAAAGATATGGTCCAAGGAGATGCTAGACTTCAACAATAATAAACACAGATTAGTGAATGTATCAAATACTATAACAAAAGGTGGAACAACAACAGCTTTGTATTCTTCAAAAATCAGCTCTGTTACAAGCTTTTTAGTTCAGGGAGGACCTGATACAAACACCCTTACCCCGACATTCTTTATGCTATTAACTTATTTAAACTATAGTTTTAGACTTTGCATATGGTTTCTGTTGAAGCTATATAAGTGTTACAATGAGGCTTATTAACACATAATTTTAAAGGGCAAGGCCCCAGTGGTTGACAGTTCACACAACTGTTACAACCGACATACAAAAAATCTTTCTGACCTTCTAACAAAATGTTGGCAAAGGATTAACAAAACACGTATGCTACATTTATGTATAATTAACCTTTTATCGGTCTACAATAAGCATAAAGGACTTCAGGAATCCATCCTGCCTTTCATAGCCTTGACATTTGAGTATAAACAACTCCAAGAACATGCAATGGCCGCTCGGTCTATTATGGTTTCAGATAGTGTCTCTAAACTAAACACATGGCATGTAATGTTTGCAAATGGAACTTTTAACAGAAGAATGTGCCAATGTGGCTTTTTTCCTACATTAAAGTGCCTCAGTCGATCTTTCCGTAACTGTTCTCCGTCATCTTCGAACTCTTAAAGATGACAATGGTGCCCTGCATTTCAAACTGTGGTATCAATGGCTTTAGTCTAAACTAAGAACATGATCTATAATTTTTACAAATGCAACTTCCACCCCAAGATTGTGCTGGTGTATCCTTATTCTATTCTTTATTCCTGCACCTAAGTGCCTCAGACAATCTTTCTGCAACTGTTTCTTTGTCATCTTTGAGGACTTGAAGATGCCAATGGTGGCCTGCATTTTCGAACCCCGGCACCAATGACTTTAGTCTTCACTGGCTAGTCCACATATGTTTCATTGGCTGATCTAGGCAATACTCTACAGCTTGATCTTGGCAGAAACAAATAATGAGATCCTCGACTTTAACTTGTTTCGTCATCCTTGGATGAGACCTCAAGCATCAGGAACAGTCTGCAAGTCCTCATGACGGGTTTTTAGTATAACTTGCCCCACGGATTTGCAAGACATGCTTCAAACGAAGATTTTGGATCTCTCTACTCACCACTCTTCTAGTTTTAGAAAAAATATTTTCATAGGAAGATATTTTAAGCAGGTTATACAGAAGAGCTTTGTTCAACATTTTCGTGGTGAGTCATGGCCATGCTGCTGTTCTATCACTGTTACAGCCTCTACTTTTTTGCTCATTAGACACGTCCACTCAAGCCCTATTAAAGTGGGTGTTACTAGCAGAGGATTTCAACTCTTCAGTCTCAGAAAAAGAAGTCATGTCCATATCAACAGCACAATCAAAAGAAGCCATGCCCATATCAGGAAATTCATCAACTGAAGAGGTTTCTGAAGAAGAAGATTGATTTACCCGATCAGGATCTTTTGTAATGCCTTCTAATTCATCAGTTGATGTACTCTTCTCCAGTACTTCACATCAAAGAAATAAAAACATGTGCTGTCATCCTTCTGCTCATCAAGTTATTCTTGGGCACAGCATTTTCAGTTGCAACTCATTTTAATAATGTCAACTTTCAAAAAGCTCGTCTTGTTTATGAAATAATGTCTTATCAGTAATTTCTCCTTTGTTTGTAATTATGTATCTCCTGTCATCTCCTTGAAAAAGTGTTAAAATACTAGATTTCTGCCTGCCACTAGAGATTACTATCATTGCCCATGTTCCTGAGAGATTTTAATCTTTCTGACCAAACTTTTACAGGCATCCCACCATTTATAAAGCCCCGCTGTCTTTTGTCTTGCCTGATTATATATAACGACGACTAATTGTCTGCAATTTTTGCAGAAATATAGTATGATGCAGGACTAATAAATCTGATCTTCATCAAATATACAACCAAAGGTATAACAGGAGGCAAGAAACAAGAAGAAGAAAACTTTAGCTTTGAATAATTCCTGGTCACTGCTGGATGAAGACTGGCTTGATACTGATATATTGCAATAGCTACTGACAAAATAACTTGTGTCATCTTCTTTCGAATTTTCATCTGTGAAAAATTTGACGATCAACCTTCTGTTACTGACCACAGTTGACAGTCATAGTTCGCTAAAGAAACGACTTATTGTCTGTCCAGATCCGTTTGGCAGTCTATCAAATACGAATCCACCTTCATATGCAGGGAATCAGAAACTGTTTTCAAACACGGGAACTGCTTTTGTTAATATCCCTACCACAGGATTGATCACCTTCACTTTCTGGGATTTTGCATGCTCTGTCAAAGAGTTAGTATTTCATGCTGGAATCTCTCACAACATCAAACAATGCATCTTGCATTTCACACTGATGATTCATCCTCAATGCTCTGCACTCTATTCATGTCCTACTACCATAAAACATCACAGACTTTGTAGTGCCAGGAGTCTCAATTATGATAGCCACATTCACTTCAGACAATATATGTCTACATGGCATCTGTTTCTTGAAACATCGAGATAAAGTTCTTAAAAATGCTGTGTTTAATGTTCATTTCAGTGACATGGAAACCTACTTATAGATGCATGCGCTTTGTCAAGGTAGTAAGGAGAAACTTTGCTCCAGATTGGTGGTTTATTTATTATTTTAATCTTTTTCTTGTCAAAAAGTAGAATATGTTCTTATTGGGGTACACTGAGCTGGTTATATGTTCTACAATGTATTAGGGGTTTGCAAGATATGAGTGTGGAAAGAAAGAAATGAGGAAACCATATTGATTGGATGAATGACCAGTAATAGAGATCAAGCATACTACACTACATAAGCAAGTTGCAACAATATTAGTTGTTCTAGAATCAACATGCCCCTTCAATTAAAATGCAATAGGTAATAAGATCAAGACTATGAGAAGAAATCCTAGAACATTTGAAGTAGAGATGTTTAAATAAGCAAAGCAAAGAGTGAAAGGAGGAAACCCTTGTCTGGTTGCCCACAACATCACAATTTGCATTTATCACTACCCACTACTCCTTGGGGATGTCACATGGATGTGGCTCAGACTGATTGAAATATGTTGAGCAATTCTTGGAGGCATAAAAGTAGCCCCAACAAAAGTAGAAGAAAACGCCTCTTATGTTTCCAAGCTCGAAGAACCCCTAGTTGAGGGAAAAATGTTGACAGTATGACCATGGGCTTGGGCATTGGATAGACTGCAGGTATCATCAACCCTCCACCTATGTCATTTATTGGGTGCTTTTAATTAATAACTAATTCACCCCCAATGTATAGTTGAGTTTGTATGTGATATTACACCTGCAGATAACTTAGACTATGCGTGCAATTTGTGTAGTGTACTATGATTTATTCGATTCATGAACTTTATAAAAATTTTCTACTTCTTGAGAATCACCATTGATTTTCATTTTTGTCATAATTTTTTGAGACAAAGGTTAGGCCGTGGGAAAATATATATTTATTTTGATTATATAAAATTCACAGGCTGTAGTCAGTCCATGTATTTTGCTCATAAGTTTATTTTTCTTGTGACTTGTCAATGCTGATTATCTTGTTGTTAAGTAAGTGTATGCCTTGCGGTGTAGGGACCAAAACCAAAGGCTGCTACAGAGTTGATAAAGATGAATGGCGTACCTGAAGCTATTATTCGACACATGCAAAAGGGGTAAATTAAGACAGCTCATGTGCGCTTAGTGCATTTTTGCCATGCATTTTCTGAGCAACATTTCATTTTTTAAATTTTTTTTGAAGATGTGCTTCATATATTGACAGAAAAATATAACAGCAAGGTCCTGTACAAAAGAATTAGAAAAGTACAAGAGAAAATATAGAGATGGTTACATTTTCCTTAAGCAAAACAGAAGAACATCCAGAGCAGAATAATCTGAGGGGTTGAATTGCTTAGCTTCTTTTAGTAGAATATGACCTTTCGCAAGCAATTGCATTCTAACTTCACATTGCCACGCCTGCCTGAAATTCTCCAACTTACCCTCTACCTCTTTGGAAATGTAATTGCATTTGAGTTTCCAGAGAATAAACAGTGTTGAAACTTGCACACAATGTCATATACTTTTGAAAGGTCTCCCCACTAGCCTGTTGGAATCTCCTAGTAAAGCTGCTCTCCAGTGAAGAGTATGTTGGAAAAATACTGCCAATTGTGTCTGAACTTCTCCCCAACATGTTTTGGAAAATGCGCAATCCCACAAGAGGTGTTTCACAGTTTCAAGTTTAGCACAATAGGGGCACAGTCCATCTGTAAAAGCACTCAAGGATAGCCGAGCTTTTGCAGGTAGACCTTGATAAATTACAATCCATTCAAAAACTTTCAATTTGTAAGTTGTTTTCACTGTCCAAACATTGTGCGATCTATGTATCCATAAGAATTCACTATCAAAAGCAAGCCACCTAGGATTAAGAATGGTTGGCAAAAGACAGTTCTGATGAAGGTCATGGTATAGCCTGCATGCATCAAATTGAGAAATGAGATGATCATATATCGATCTTCAATCTCTCCTTATGTGTCCTTTAAATTCTAGGTTCAACTTGAAGGTTTCTTCTGGTGAGATAAGGTTTTGGATATCCTTAATAACCAACCGATCAGCAGAGGATAATGCAAACTCCCTCGCTAATGTCTTCCATTCTTTCCAATCATGTGTTGTGGTATTCAGTAAGTCCTAAGCAAATTTTCCCGTTTTGCTCAACCTTCGAGCATGAAAACGGGGAAGAGAAGCGATGGATGTATCTTGAAGTTTCCAAGACCAAATTGATCTGTTTGATCAGTTCCATGCAATACGAGCCCCAATAACCCTCCACATTAATAACGCTGCAACTTTTTTTCTAGGCATTCCAAATACTGCGGAAAACAAATGATCCATGTAGTTGGAAACTCTTGGAAGCCACAATAATGCCACAATGTCCAAAGTCTCTTATGATTTTACCTCGATGGTGAGCTGTTAGAATTCTGTGCCTCATGAGAATTTTCAAGGCTAAGAAATCTTCTAGACAACGAGTAATCCATTTTGCTGACAAAATAAACCCTCGAGTAATAATGTCTCTTAGCCCCAACCCTCCTTTTTTGTAATATCCCTGAAAAATACTTTAAACAAATCTGAATATTTCTGTCAAAACCTTAGGACGACAGTGTATAAAATTAACTTTCATGACAACAGCAATAACCTGATTTTTAAACAAAAAAAATGGCAAACTACAATGTGTCAAAACAGACTTTTATTTATTGATTTTGAACCAGTTACATAGAGAATACCAGAGTGTCTGAATACAAGTATTTTGGAGCTGATTGGATAAACACCTTTTCCCTGAATGGTGACTGCAACCCCTGAATTGTGTTGCCAAGCTGAGATTTGAGGGATTCTGTCCTAAAACCTTGTGTGCAAATGAGGGATTTCGTTGAAATGTCCCTGTTCCTAAAATAATCAATCGAAGACCCTTAGGCCAATTTTGTTTCCCGACGGCTAAGGGATGATTAAAAGGGGAATTATAGTCTTAATGAATTATTATAAAGTACATAAAAAAGAAACTTTATAAAAACACTAATATTAATTTATTAATGACTTAATAAAAGTAAAAGGGAAAAGTCACTTTATGTTATATCGCCCTAGGAGAAAATGCAACCCATATAGAAGAGGGGTAAATGTGAAAAAATAATTAAATGGGGGAAAAGAAAGATGATTGGTGGTTTTGGGTGGCTACTGAGCCAAAAATTCTTATAAAAGCAAATCGAATTGCTTAGAAGGGCATCTCTTTTATTTTATAAAAATTCTGAATTTTGTTTGAACTTTGTAAGCTTTGCAAATCACTTCAAAGGACAAAAACCCCTTGAAGTCATCTCTGGAGGGCAAAAACTCTTTTAAGTATTAGAGAGAGGAATGAAAACTCTTCTTTCTCTCGAGAGGATTCTCCATTCAGGGTTTCCATTGAAGCTCAAAGAATTATTTGTGTTTTCCAACAATGTTTGAGGGCTGTAATTTGCAGATCTGAGAAAGGGTTTGAAGGAGAATATTGGTTGCTGTTTGAAGGGTTTTTCTGCATGAGAGGTCTTTGTTGAAGGTCAAACTGAAGGAGAATCAAATCTGAGGTCTTGTGATCAGGTCAGAGGCTTGGTTGAGGGATTTCCGAGAGGGGCAAATGGCTGTTGTTGATTTCGGGTACAACTAGGGTTTCATCTACATATTTCCAGATTTCCAAGCCTGTTTTGGGTGCTTTCCACCCATCGGAAAATTCTGACTTTGGTATCATTGGAAAACTTGTGATTTTATCTTCAATTTGAGCTATCATTTGTCAAAAATTGTTGGGTATTTTCCAAGTTATGAATTTTTGAAATTTCGGTTTTTTTTTTGCAATTAAAATCAGATTTTCAGTATTTTGCAAACATAAAAATATTTTCAGATTTGATAATTCAAGGGCTAGCTAAAAATTTAATTTCATAAATTTTGAGGTGTTTTGAGGCTATTTTACACTCATAGGCAATTCTCCTAGTGTTTTGACAAGGAATTTTGGGCTGTTTGCATTGCTGTCATAAAAACAATAATTCCCAACTTGCTGTCGTTCATTTTTCACATTCAAATTTCAAGGGTTTTGATAAATAATTGCTGAATCTTGATTGGGATTTGTCGCTATTCCATTTGAGTGTGAAAATATGCCCATTGAGGACGTTACATTCGTCCTCTATTGCTGATGCAGAAAGAGAAGCTACTTGTAGACAAAGATGTAGTTGATATATTTCCAAGATTTATGAACAATAAACTCCAAAGCTGCCTTTATAACTTCCATCCCCTCTCTAAAGTGGGCACCCCCTTTTAGAATTACATATATGATCCTCAAACAATTAAAAATAATTTAATTCTTCCCCTATGTGGGCACCCCATCCTAAGAATAGGATTAAACAATTTTAAAATACTTTATCCTCTTTCGATCCTAAAAATAGGACCTTGGCACTCATGCAACCCTCTCTAACTTTGGCGCCCCATTCTTTATTTAATTATTAATCTAACTTTGGTGCCTAATAATAAAACTCATCCCTTCTATTGCTATTTTATTCTATTTCTGCTTTTTGGATTAGAATTATAATTTAAGTGTCCTTTTTCCAATTAAAATATAAAAATACTTTTGGATCACTTAAGTTAATTTATTTCCCTCTTTAATTTCCCCTTAGCTTACGGAAAATAATAAGGATAGGTTTTGGGTATCTAGAGTTAATTAATTTTGAAAAGTGGACATTACATTTTTGCTTAGGCATTATGCATACTGACCATGGAACCGTGTGAAGGTCTCTAGCACTGCCATATTTTGCCAAAGAAAAGTTCATAGAATTTGTTCAAGGTGGAGCAACTGTGTTTTAAATGGAAGCCAACATGAAACGTAATAAATTTGTGAAGTTTGCAAAATCTGACTCAACACAGTCAATTTTCCTGCAAAGGAAAGATCCTCATGTTGCATGAAGGCTATAGTGAGGAGCATGGAATATCGTAAGGCTGCAGTCGAGGATGGTTTGCCCCCAAAATGGTTTAAGGTGGTGTTCGGGAGGAGGAAGTGTGGTTGCCAGAGGAGAAAATGGAAGGGTAAGGTGAGTCAGAGTCCTTTGGCGGCAGTGTGTTTGAAGGTGATGAATTGCATTTGGGAGAATGGGGTGATTCCCAAAGATCTTAATGCTCCTGTTTTGGTCTCCATTCCCAAGAAGGGAGACTTAATGCTTCATGACAACTATAGGGGAATTTCCCTAATAAATGTGATGCTTAAAATCCTGACTAGTGTGGTCATCAAGAGAATCAAAAAGGAAATAGAGGAGAGAGTTCTTCTCTAAAAGTTAGGCAGGGTTCATAATGTATGAGTGCATCGAGTAGGTCGCTGCTCACCATGAAATTTCCATAAGACATATGGCTTACATATGTGGCATTCATAGACTTCAAGAAGGCCTCCAACATGGTCCTGCACGAGGCATTGTTTAGGAAGCTTCAGGTGGCTAGAGTGGGAGGGGGAAGGCCCACCACTTCATTCAAGAGCTCTACAATGGTTCTTCGGTGTGAGTTAGATATGAGAAATTGTTGTCATCTCCTATCCCTGTGAAAAGAGGTGTAAGGCAGGGGTGCCCGACCTCGCCCACTCTCTTTAATATCTTCATAAATGACATCATGACAGATCTTGAAGGGATGGGCGTGGTAGTCTCGGCCTAGCCGAGGTAATTGCCAGGTTGATGTTTGCAAATGACTTGGTAGCTAGACTGTTTCGGAATGGGTACGGGTACATTACGCTGATACGTCAAATTTTTAAAAACTTCGGGTACAATACACTCTTGGGTACGTTTTATATATATATATAATTATGTATATAAAATTATAGATTTAAAGAAGCATTTGCATACTTATTGAAATATAATACTCATTCGTTGCATACTTACTGAAATAACATAGTGGGTAGGAAAATGTTGACGGTTTGGAGGGCCCCACCACCCAATTGCTCATGTGGCAGGAATGCACCGACAAGATACAATGTTCCGCTTCTTTGATATCCGATACGTGGCTAGTTTTTTTAATATTTAAGAGAATTACTAAAATTGATATTATCATAGGAACCTTTTAAGTATTTTAATATTTTAACAAGACCCCAATTTATTTATTTTTTGGTTTGCTTAAAAGGGGTCATAAAAATAAGACTTTGGTTTGCTACAAAGGGGGCAAGGAAGATGAAACAAAAACATTGGCCTCATTTAGATTTGAATTGAAACAAAAACATTGGCCTCATTTAGATTTGAATTGAAAGAAGAGTCTTTATAGATTCTTGCTCAAAGTAATGTGGGGCTTGACGTTGAATATGAGTCCACTCTTTACGACAAATGTTACGCAAACTCCAAAAGTAGGAAATATTCGTGTTTTCTAGGCATCCATTCGTATTTATCACAGAGTCGCCATGCTTTTATAATGCGATGTGTCATCTTATATAATTAAAGACATTGACTGATAGGTAATAAGGGATAAAATATGCGGAACAATCCCACTCAGAATCGCAATAATAGAAACTAATATGTAGAAAATATTACAGATCTGAAATAAAAGTGTAGAAAATAAAAGAACACAATATAAAGACAATATTTAACGTGGTTTACTCAATTTGGGTTATGTCCACCAAGAATCACTTGCTCAGATTTTATTGCAAGCCACCTCTCTCTCAATACAATACCCAGATTTGTTTGGAGCTGTGCTCAAACTCTCCTGAACTCACCCTTAAACTCACACACACCTACAATGATGTCTCACCAATCAAAAGTACATTAATAGGCAACTGCTTAAGCAGTTTTACAATACCGTGGGTACCAAAACCGCCCCATAAACCTATGAGTAAAAAATCCTGCCCATATGAGAAGAACATGTTTCCTAAATTGTGTCACTAGAATTTATCCTGAAATCTGGGACTATCCCTTTAAATTTTTTGTTCTTTTTAAAATAACGGGTCTTTTTGTGATTTTATTGCCAGAAGTCATCTCTGTTACGTTAAAATATTCCTAGTGAATCATATGACCCAATTTTTACAAATACCCAGATGCTCAAACTCATTTATCCCTCTGCCAGGTTTTGTCTGCGGGAATTTTATTTAATTATTTATTTAATAAATAAAGCCCCGTTTAAAGTAAATTGTGCTCTGGTTGAACCTTGTTGAAATTTTCCGTGCTTGTATTCCCACATCTTAGTAGGGTTTTTACTAGGAATGAATTCAAAGTGATTGTTTGCAACTTCTGGCAACGTTTTTCGTTTTTATTTATTTCCTTTTTCATCTGTTTTCGGTTTTCTCTACAGTTTGTTAAATTCCCCTCAATCCGGTCTTTGTTCTGTATAGTCTGTGTAATTACCTGGAACATCTGGAAGTCATTTACGACCTCAACAATGGAAGGAATCAGTCTCCGAAGGCAAACTTCTGACAAAAAAAAAGATGAATTTAAGCAGAAAAAGCCTCTGTTAGGCAAGTCACACTTTTTGGGATAAATAGATCTAAGCCGCAATGGGAATTTTGGCAGTGGTAGGCAGGCGGGAATTTCTTACCTGCCTTGCAGGGTACTTCCCATGAAGTCAGAATCACTTAAGTTGCAATGAGAATTTTAAAGGTAGCAGGCAGGGGGGAATTTCTTATCTGCAACGCAGGGTGAAAATTCCCATTATAAAGAAAAATCACTTAAAGCACCGATGAGAATTTCTTGCCTGCCTAGCAGGCTAACTTTTCCCATCAAAGAACAATTTGGGATCATGCAGGAAAGACAATAATCAGGCTGGATGCACAATTTATTAATTATTGTCTAAAGATTTCGACACGACTTGTGGTGATTGCAATTAACATGCTGGATGTTGACAATAGATGGGAGAAGCACAAAGCAGATTGCGTGGGCATAATAAATAACAGATACATGAAGAAGCCCAAATCTCCATCAAAGTTCCCGAGGACTCTTCCACGATCCAATTTGGTGCAGGAAGTTGATGATATTACTAAATTGTTTTGCAGGATAAATGGAGAAGCCAATACTCATAACTTCTGCTCATGGATGTATGCTTTCGTGAGAACCATTGAGATCAATAGAGTTGATTTGATTATCAATAGGGGCAGAGATCATCAGTGACAACATCGGCGAGCAGCTCCGAAGTGTGAGGCGGACATTCACCTTCAAAATGACTTCATACCTAGTATATGCAGCAACCTCGTAAGGTATATTTTCCAAATTGGATAGACGAGGAGTTTTGTCAAAAGATCCTATTTTCGAGTGCTTTCCATAGTTGACAGTTCCCGAGTGCAACAAAGATTACAGGGTAGTCAACGATGGGTTCTTCTATGAATTCATCTACAAATTGAATAGTGATCTAAAGACCAACAAAGTGAGCAAAGAAGCTTGGGACGCTGTATCCTAGTATGGCTGCATCTTCATCCAGTTTATAGACTTAACGTATCTCAGGGTAACTGTGATTTTTCGGGAGAACCATTAAAGTTGCCGAGGTATCCAAGTGACAAGTGGGTCATCCTGGAGTTGTGTAGGCATAGCTCGTGGAGATGCATGGCTTACAATCAAAGCGGCACAAGTCTACAGGTTTCTTTCCAGTCACAGTGGGTTACTACAGCTGCCAGAGCATCCACAAAGCTAGAGGAGTCGAAGCTGAAATGTTTTCTGAGTATGAGCCTGAGTTCTTCCCAGCACGGTTGAACTTTGACCCATATGGAGTAGCGAGGAAGACAATCTCCCAAGAATACTCACATATGCCTTCATCGGAGGACTTTTGGATGAAGTGCAGGAACGGAGATGAAGTCAGAAAGTAAGACTTCAGCAGGTTATCGGCGCAACAAGTGTTTGATTATGGTTTGGCACGGATACTTGCAGATCTTGCAGATGATGGGCATGTGATACTTGACTCGTATCATCAAATGGGAGGGGATAGAGCTGCTCTTCAGGAAAGCATAAGTGGTTGTCAGACGATTGAGGAAAGGTCTTCCACATTTCTAGTTAACACCTCAAATTGGTTGTTGACAAAGGGGTATTGCCTGGACGAAGCTTTGATGAATCAAATCACAGGTAACTTTATTGTAGGAGACTTCAGCAAAAGAAAGCATGAAGGTGAAAGTAGCAGGAGGCCAAAGAAGCTTAAAGTATACAAGAAGTCTCAGATACTGGAGAAGGCCAATTCTATAGCTATCACACTAGTACCACTTTCAAACGAAGCTTCTCCTGTGTCAACTCATAGCACTTTGGCAGCCCCTGAACCACAGGCAGATGTTGTTGTTCCTCCGTTGAATCCAACGTCATTTGTATTTGCTCCTCAGCCACTTAGATCTTCACCCCCCTGCAGAGAAACTGAAAGCAAAGATGGCGGAGTTTGAAAAAGCATTGTTTTTGGATAATTTAGAGCATGGCAGCCACAACACTGTGGCAAATTTGGATGCAGTAGAGTCTGAGCATGAGAGGGTGGTACACTCAGTGACTTCTCATTCCCCGAGAAGCAATTTTTCATCATGGTTGGCTTTGTAGACGGTTCCAGAAGCCAGAGAGGAGATCGACCTGGAAGAGCATGACTTGCAGCTACTCCTAAGTTTGGGTGGAAAGGATAGGAGACCTAAAGTTGCCAAGGTAACTTCAAGGTTGATTTTTGAAGAATCAGGGCAAAAGTTCGCTGAGTTAACAGTTCCAACAGAGGGAAAGCAGAAGGGTGAACTCACGGTGGCATATATCTCAGTAACCAAAGTGCCACTAGGTCAGACTACCACAAAAGGATTAAAGCAAGACACACGGACACTAATAAACGCTTTATTCCTCAAGCTGGACAAAGAGAAGACAAATAAGATAAGATAAGATAAATTTATTAATGTCCAACAAATGACCACAAAAGTAGGTCAATAGAAATACAGCCCAAACAACATACAAAGTGCGAGCGGGGACAACTCAAAACGAGTTCCCAAAAATAGAAAAACTGAGAAAAGACAAAGCATAAAGGAAACCCGAAGCCAATACCCCCACAGGCAGGGGCAATGGAGCAAGCGGGGGAGAAAGACGACGGAAGCGAAGAAGGGAATGAAGGGGGGGGGGGCAAACGAGGACCAAATGGTCTACTTAGGAATGGTAGCCACACCCCTCCTAACATTAGAGGCCGACGAAAAGAAGCTCCTAATGGACTGGCAACCTGAAGAGGGGGGCGAAAACCTCCTCCCCTGCTGAGATCTGAGACTGAAGCAACGGCCAGGGGGACGAATGGAGTTGGACTGCCCTTTGGTACGTGTGTGCATCCAATTCTACTAGTGGTGATCGAGGGAAGTGTGAAGGTCCAACTGGGGACAAACTAATCTATGCACTGTATCTGTGTTAGAAAGGCTATGTCGTTTAGTTCCTCCACCTGCGGGTATAACCGGAAAGAAGGTTGTAATTCGTCTCGTGGGGATGACTCTCAGAGGGGGATGAAGAATCTGGTCCAAGAATAGCAAAGACTCACGGATGTAGAGGGCAAGACACCGCTGGTCAATATATCTGAAGAAGCCTGGGAGAGTCTAAATCCCTCTGAAGAGACAGTGAAATCGTCCTCTAATCTCATAGTAAATGGGGCAGCGGAAGATGAAATGAGTCTCGGTCTCCAACTTTTGAAGGCTACAAAGCCTACAAAGTTTGTCCTCTCGATCAATGTGGAGATCAGTCTCACACCGAAGTCTGTGGGAGCCGACACAAAACTGACCCAGAGGTATACAGAGGGCATGCACCCAGTGACGAGAGGTGTACTGAGGACGGATGATGAGTCCATCTCTGATTTCAAGAAAGTGCTTTGCATAAAAGGACATATTAGGGCGCAAACCCTAGGAGGGTTCACCCAAGTAGTCTAAATGAAGCTCCTGTAGATATCCTCCCGGATGAACCTGTTCAACACTTGCTTGGTGGACAAGAGATGACTGGGAGCATTCAGGGAATACAGGAAAGGGGGGAGACGATCGATCTGGATACCAACTGAGTCCAATAAGGCAGAAGTCTCAGCGAACAAACAATGGCCCACAACCTGGGCAATACTGATAGAGGAACAATACGCGAGATACGGATACATGTCCTACTCATCGAAGAGATCACCAAACCTCCTGATACGGTGAAGGTTGATATGTCAAATATAGTCTCCAGACGGAAAGGTCAGGCTCCGAACTCTGCCAAAATAATATGATGGGGGACCATATGTTTGCATCTGATGGAGCAGCGAAGGAGGAAAGTTTGAATCCTCTCAGCAGAAGCCCAATCTGTGTCCAAAAGGGAGGGCCCCAGACAACAAACCCATAGAGAATAGTGGGGCGGATGAGGGAGTTCATAAGAAATATCTTGGAGGAGATGTCCTGGAAGTGGTGCCGAAATCACTGTCTCTCGAGAATGGCAAGAGACCCATACCCTTTATTCACCCTCGGTTGAAGAGCATGCCTCATACTGAATCTAGGCCATGAGAACTAGACTCCCAAGTAGGTGTATGTATTAGTTATTTCAACCTCCTGCCCCTTCAAGAAGAAATGGAGGTGTGATGTCCGCAACCCGTTGAAGACCATGACCTTGGTCTTACCCAAATTGATTGTCAAATGCTGAAGATCACAGAATAAAGCAAGTGCATCAAGTTGCCTCTGAAGCCCCTCAGGAGAAGAGGCAAGTAGAACAATATCGTCAACAAAAAGGAGAATAGAAATCAAGAGGTGGTGAAGAAGGCAACCATCCCCTTCCTAAATGTGATCCCGAAGAAAGGATTCCAGCTCATCAATGTAAATGCCAAAGAGGGTAGGAGACAAGGGGCACCCTTGTTTAACCCCAATGGTGCTCCTGATGAGATCAGACAATTCATGTGCAGTACGAAGACGAACAAGGATGGACTCATAGAGGCGCATGATGGCAATAATAAGAGTCTCAGAAATACTAATGTCTCAAAGTCGCTGGAAAAGGGCCATGCGAGGTACGGAGTCAAAAGCTTTTCAAAAGTCTACAAAACAGCAATAGACTTTCGAAGAGCGGTGATGAGCCTCCTCAATAATAGCACGAAGGGTGACGATGTGGTTTATGGTGTGGTAACCAGGGCGAAAAGCAACTTGCCCTCTGGCTCTGAGCTGCTTCTGCTCCAAAATCTCGGACAACAACCTGTAGAGAACTGTAGCATAGAGTTTGGAGAAATAATGGCCCACCATGATAGTCCTGTAATTATTCGGATCAGAAATGGACCCAACTTTGTGAATCAATTGAATGATATGAAGATACCAAGGAGGGAAGCCCATGGTAGCTACCTGATTGAAGAGATCTGTCAAATATTTACCAAAGACCTCAAAACCCTGCTTGAAGAACTCAACCTGGAAACCTTCCACATCAGTTGCCTTGCTACAGTTCAAAATCCTTATTGCCTCTTTGATATTACGGTGAGTGAAGGGATCACCAGGCGGCGGAATGCCAATCTGGGTAGACTGTTGCCCCGAAACATCATAAAGGGTAGAGGTGTGGGAAAAAATGGAGATAGGATCGATCGTTGTGGAGGAGTGGCGGGGAAATACAGTACGCCAGAAGAACCGAGGGTTAGTCCTAAGGGAGGTGGAAAGTATATATCTGCGGTGGCAAATGAAGGATCGCTTCTTACAGTGGAGAAGGCACCGGTAGGCAACCTTAAGGGTGGGGAAGGAGGGGAGGGCATGGGTAAAAGCCTGGCGAAGGCGCCTGAGTGCAGCAAAGATTACAGGGTGGTCAACGATGGGTTCTTCTACAAATTCATCTGCAAATTGAATAGTGATATAAAGACCAACAGGGTGACCAAAGAAGCTTGGGAAGCTGTATCCTAGTATGGTTGCATCTTCATCCAATTTGCAGACTTCATGTATCTCAGGGTCAATGGTTTTTCAGGAGAACTAGTAAAATTGCCGAGATATCCAAGCGACAAATGGGTCATCATGGAATTGTGCAGGCAACTCGTGGAAATGCATGACTTCAATCAAAGCGGCACAAACCTATAGGTTGCTTTCCGATCACGGTGGGTTATTACAACTGCCAAAGCATCCATAAGGCAAGGGGAATCGAAGCCGAAATGTTTTCCGGATGGTGGTAGGAAAGTTGGCGACCAGAGAGAAAGATAGGACAACATGATCGGCAAGGGGAATGGGGGAAACAAAGGAGCATAAGAGGGGTGAAATGTACGTGCTGGCAAGGATATAGTCTACCACACTAGTGCCTCTGCCATGGGGGCGACATGTGAAGAAACGTGAATCCAAAAAGCGCTCAATCCTGTTGAGGATCACCATCCCCTGAGACTCCCCGAGTTGGAGGAACTGCCCATAAGCTGTGAGAGGGCCATCTGTGTCCGCAAAAATCCTATGTAGACCAACTGACATAGGGTCAATCCTTTGTGTGCAAAACGTATCCACTGACCTGTCATGGAGAGGGACCTGTAGGTGTCTGGTACGGGCATTAAAATCACCTAAAATGATAACCTCTCCAGCAACATAGTATTGGCTAATACTGTTGTATAAGTCAAAGAAAGGATCACTGTCTGGGCCATTGTGGATGGCATAAGGGAAAGCAACCGGAGGAAAGTAACACACTGCTATATAGAGGTCCCTAGAAAACCGAGCGGATCTCTTGATACGAATCCACATGAACCTAGCAGACTCATCAAAACCAACTATCGAGATCTTGTTGCAGAGGGAGTTCCTATAAAGACAGGCAACCCCACCAGAGCCTCTGACACCTCCTGAGCCCCGAGTCTCCTGTCTGCAAGCTGATAACCAAAGAAAGCCAGAAATACCTGGGAGAGCCAAACCAAACTTCAAGAGAAAACCAAACTTCAAGAGCAGGTTTCTTAGTTGTGTGAAATCATTGCTAAGATTGCCAAACCTTCCTCTCAGCCAGTTTTAACACATGAGCAGGTGAGCAACTGTCTGATTGAAGGGGTGGAGGATGCAGGTACTCAAGTCACGACTATCAATGAATGGAAAAGCCAAATCTTTCACCAAGCTTCAAAACAAGTCAAAGAGGTACCAACTAGTCTGGAAGTTATGAAAAGTGCATTATCGCAGTTGAAACAACTGATGACAAGTATAGTGGATGAGAATGTAGTGGCTGAAGGTAACTTGGACATTTTGGTTAAAATAAATAAGCTGCCGGAGGAGGTTTTGATTGCAGAGCAACTTGTTCCTGATGGACTGATTGAAAAGGGCAAGCAACTTGAGTTTGTAATTTCTTTCCGCATGGAAATTCTCAAACTTATGCTGAAAAGAATGCAGTTGCTCGAGGATAGGATATTGTCATTGTCGGGCAATATAGTTGCTTTCACTGAGGAGGAAGTAGTTGGGAATGTTTCTTCTTGTAGAAGAGCTATTCCAAACAAGGTGCCTGCTTCTCCTGAAGGACTGCTTCTAATGATTCAGAAGAGGATTGATGAAGCTGTTAAGACTTTCACGTTGACTTCAATCAAGCTGATAACACTTCAATCGGATATTAAAGAGTTCGGACCTAGTTTGAAGGAGGTGGAAGTAAGCATTGACATTCTGTCCAAAGGATTGCTGCAGTTCAAGACCGAGAAAGAGGCTATTGCTAAAACAAATGGAAAATTGCTGAATTATATGTTCGACAAGTATATTCAATATCAGAACAAGAAGAAAGCGTAGGGTGTAACATCTAATAGATCTTTTTTCTCTTCTTTCTCTTACTCCTTATGTTCCCGGATGAAATTGTAAGATTAAAGTTATTGGTTTAAAAGCCATTACTTTAAGTTATTTGGAAAAGTTCTCCAAGATAAGTGGCAGATGTGCACAACTTTGGCTTAACCTCCAGATGCATGTCATTTGGAGAGGAATTCTAGGTTAAAGATTGCCAAATATTCCCTTTACAGCTTCCTGCATGTTCTAGTTCAGTTGTAGTTTCCATTTTTAATTTCCCCTCTATACATTATAAATAGAGGAAGAGCCTACGGGTTAAAAAAAGGAGAATTCATAATCAACATTCTTGTGTTCCAGACTTTGAGCTGAAATCCTTGATATCTTTTTGAAAGCTAATGAATAGAGAGGAGGCAGATTTCCTAAGAACTTTGTGTCAACGATGCATTTGTTTCTTATTTCTTTTTAAATCTTTGCATAAACTTTGTGTTGTCTTAGATTTGGATCTGAAACTTTCCTTTGCTTTGAATTATGCATTTCTAGATCTATTTGTTTCGTCTATGTGCATGTGACCAACTCTGTCAACTATTGGTTAGGCTGCACATCTTCTTTCTTTTCTCCTCGCATTCAATTATTTCCCTCTTTTGCATATATTCATTTCTTACAACTACTTACTTGTTGCAAAACTGCCTAGCTATGGTGGATGAGCTACGCGGTTAAAGTAAAACTGATAATTAGATATTAGAAAATATAATTGACAACATATTACATGGGAGCCTCACTGGTAAATGAGGGAGATTTATCTCATGACTGCCTAGGTTTTCAGCTATGCAGAAAATCTAGCCAACACTGAGATATCGGGAACATTTTTCAAGGCCAAAAAAAATTAGTTTTTCGAACCCTGGCGAGAAAACTGTGGATAGTGTACAATACTTTTAATGTACAGTCTTCACCACTTCTACACATGAAAACATGCTTCACAACATAACACCGACAACATTAATAAATCATAGGATTCGCAACACTTTTAATGAAGCAAAGGTATATTTAAATCTATCAATGTTTTATGAGGATCATCAATTTCTCCATTGTTGACAATTAACCGCTCTTCTTCGTCTGAAAGTATTTGCTTACTGAATTGTTTTTTTGAGTTTCATAAAAAAATGTTTTTCCCTGTGGGTACGCTGTAGGTACGTACCCACATGCCTCAAGTATGGTTTTCCATACCCGAAGCGTACCCTGGACCTGTGGGTAAGTACTCGAAACATACCCATGGCATTTCCATACCCATACTTGAAATGTTTCAGGCTTGGTACGAAAGGGGGGAAACGTTTCTGTGCAGTCTAGCTTGGTAGCCACGGGGGAGTCAATTGAGGACCTTAAGGAAATGCTACAAAAGATTCAGATCTGGAGCGATAAGTGGGGTATGGAATGTGGCATCGACAAGTGCAAGGCAATGAAATTTTTTGGAGATTAAGGAGAGCTTGGTTAACACAAGTTCTTATTGGGTACCAGAAAATTGGGGTGTGTAACAACTATAGGTACTTGGGGATAGAGACTGACCCCTAGTTGTCTATTGAAAGAATCATTAAGGATAGAGCATCGTTAGGAAGCATGACACTCCATGGGGTTCGCCACTTTTTGGCCTCTTGATGAATCTCCACCTTGTCTAAGGTCCTAAGCTTTAAGGCATTAGTTTACCTTGTACTCACATTTGACGCGAAGGTGATTGGGATGCTTGATGTGGCCAAGTAGAATTCCCTTTAGAGGGTGGTAGTGGAGGGAATGAAGTTGATCTTCAGGAAGGTCTCTACTTCCAAACTGATAGGCAGGCTGTTATGCATCGAGAACTCAACATATGCTCATCCCTGTGTTCAACACTGGATAGAGGGCTCGGGCCCTAGAGAGGCATGGTGGTCTAAAGACTCTCATTGCTGATCTTGTTAACAACCACCCATCGTACAGAGTGGGTGAAATCTGGACTTGGATCCATAGAACTATCGAGTGGCTCAAAAAGAATGTACCCGGGGCAAAAGGTAAGAGCTTGTTGGTGTGTGAGGAGGCTTGGTTTGCTTGAGAAAATAAATTCAAATTGCATGATTCCCTAAGACTTGTTAAGCAAGCCAAGCTGGAGGAAACTCAAAGCTACGTCAAGCGGGCTCAACGGTATGAGAATGTGTCAGTGGAAGCTGTCAGTTGGCTTCTCAATGTTAGGTGGGTTTGTCCTTAGTAGTCGTACTGTTAGGATTGGGTCGGTTGATCCCTCCATCGGTTATTAGTGCCCATTGTGTGAGGATGTTGGAGGGGGCTCTCTCCCTCACCTCATACTTAAGTGTTAGCACGTTAAATTGCGTGAAGCAAGAATGTAGGCTGCTTTTCAAAATGTTTTGTATGAGTTGTGCTAGAATAAATATTGGAGAGAGATTCTATCTGAAAGGGATGACTAAATACCTAACAATGTTCTCGGGTTAGACAAAAGTACATTTAGATGGAATACCTTGAGCACAAGCATTTGACCCAACTAGCCAAAATTTTGTCTTGTGGTGATTGACAATGGCACCAAATGCTTCACAAAAAGTATCTAGACAATCCTTTGCTCCAAATACTGAATGTGGTGTTGCTTGCATAGAGAGGAGTGAATCATTTGCAAAAATATTATGAAACATTTGTGAAATATTTGTTAAATAAATGTCATGAACCATGTTCAGTGTCCATGCATCTTCAAACAAATAACATAGGGCATCAACAGTGAGAACATATAGGTAGGGAGCAAGTGGGCAGCCTTTTTGATTGATCGATCCAATGTAATTCGTGGAGAAAACACATAAAAATAAGGTATTAACCATTTTCACAAATGTAATCCCAAGCCCAAGACTTTGAAGCAATTTGTGACAAAATCCCGATATATACGGTCTTAGGTTTTATCAAAGTCAATTTTATGGAAGAAAATTTCTTGGCCCGTCTCTCTTGCCTGTAATGTCCTTTTTGGACAAATATAACAAAAATTTGGATTTTTGGCAAACCCTTCTATACTGAAACTTGAATGCTCCGAAATCTGAAATTAATATCAAACTCTTAGGACTAAAATCCTAAAAATATTGAAATGTCCACAAACCCTTGTGGCATATAAAGCAAATTCAGATTCTGATTTATCTAAAGAGACCCTTGAAAATAATTACAGAATTCCGAAAATAATTATTTTCTTCAAACCCTAAGGTCTGAAAATAATAATTTTGATTTTTCTCTGAATGACAAAAAAATTCTAATTTTATTGGCTGGAAATGTACAGAAAAATTACAAAAGACAACTGCAAATATTAAATTATTTTTCTAAATACAAAAATTGACCGCAAAAGCCAACCCAAATCCTCAAAGGGTGATGTCAGCCCTAGGATAGGCCTGATATGACCTCCCAAAGTGTGGCGTCTCAGCTAAAATGATGGGAAATGATACCCTAACTGATCCTTCAATGTAGATCTGATTGCCCTCGACGTAAATTTTGCCATTTTCTAAATTTTTTGATTTTCTAAATGATGCCCTAGCTGGAATTTCTGCAAATTTGGATATGAAATGTCCTATAGTACTCCAAACCCTCCACAGTTCCAGACACCGAGCTTCAACACATTACTAGCTTCTTTCAGTCAACCTTGGTTATTAGTTGAGGGGTTTTCTTGCCTCCTCTCCCCTCCTTTTCTTCCTCTGCTTGTTCGGGTCCAACGAGTTTCTGCAGGCCTTTTCCGGGCTTCTCTCTTCTCCCATTCTTCTCTTCTTCCTTTCCTCTTTTGTTTGTTCTTGGGGACCTTTTGGTCCTCTGGCTGGAGTCTTAGTTGCCTTCATTATATGGTTGCAGTCCCATTGACCTACTTTTGTGGTCATTCGTTGGACATTTAATATATCTTATCTTAGTTATGTAAACCTGATTTAAATCTCCGAAAATATGGTCTGAAGCTCAAGTGTGACCTCTGTATGAGACCATCAAGGAGAAATTGAGGGTTTTCATCTCCAAGATTTGAATGTGTAATGCCCCCATTGGAGATTATTCAAATCCCATTGGGGACATCACACAAAACCCTTAAATTTGATGTTAAATTACTGAAATCTCATGCTAAAATATTTATAATAATTTAGGTATGCAAGAACACCAAAATACTGAATTTTTAAGACCCAAAACAAGAGCTTGAATTTTATTATAGATCTGCAGAAATACAACTTACAAAAGTCGCCTAAAAGAAGTGATCCCAAGCCTAAATACACCGAATCAAAGCTGAATATGGTCTCCAAAATTATGGCAAAGATGTTGGTGATAAGATCTGGAACAACTGTGCCCTAGAATGTGTTAAAATCCACCCACAAGGTTGTAGATAGCCTTATATATGGCTGAAAATGAAAGTAAAAATATTAAGATAATAATGTAAACAAAATATAGATCTAAAATACCCTAGATATGGGGAGCTACTGTAGAGATCACAAAACCCTCAAATCTGATCATAAATTACTCAAATCTCATACCAAAATATTTATAATAATTTAGGAATGCAAGAACACCGAAATACTGAATTTTTAAGACCCAAAACAAGAGCTAAAATATTATTATAGATCTGCAAAAACATAACTTACAATTGTGGCTGGAAAGAAGTGATCTCAAGCCCAAATACACTGAAACAAAGCTAAATATGGCCTTCAAAATTATGGCAAAGCTATTGGTGATAAGATACAGAACATCCATGCCCTAGAATGTGTCAAACTCAACCCACAAGGGGGTAGATAGCCCTAGATATGGCTGAAAATGAAGGTATAAATCTTCCGCAACACTTTTGTCTTCAAACCCTAGCTAGAATGTCTCAAATCTGCAACATTGGATCTTCAATCACTGCTGAAAATATGAAATACTCCTTGAAGCTCAGTAGAAACTCTTGAGATGGAGGATCTTCACATAAGGATGAGGAGTTTTTGTTATTCAACCTTAGCAAGAGAGGGCTTTCCTCCTCTAATGCAAGTACACCAAAGGGGTTTCGTCCTTTAGTGAAGAAATGGAAGAGCAATCAACCCAAACCAGAAAATAGTTTTTAAAATGACCAAAAGATGGCAAATGAACCCCTCTTCACCTCTTTTTATACTTTGTTGTCTTTTATTTTCAAGTGGGGCGTTCCATGTGGTATTAACAAAATAACTTTATTTTCTATTTTAATATTACTTTAATTTTTCCACCCACCTTTAATAATTAATTAAAGTACCATTAATAAGAACTACTTTGATACTAAAATTAAATTATTAATTCCACCTTTATTCTCCCTTTAGCCGACTGAATGCAATGGAAAATAGGCTAAAAGGGGTCTTTTACCTGCTAGTATTTAAAAATACATTTCATTCTTATAATAACATTTAAAGTTGCCCCTACATGATGAATTGACGGGGCCCAACTTAGAAATATTATTAACGTCCCTTAATTTGAAAAAGGGGACACTGTAGAATGCTAATGAGGGTTTTTGTCCTCAACAACTTGCTAATGAGGGATTTGGTCCTCAACAATTGAATATGGAAGCAACCTGCTCGCATATAAGAATTTAGATGATAAAAGGTAAGGAAATGAGCTCCCCTCTCCTCATATACTTTTTCCTCCTTATTTTCCCAAAGTGGGGCGATCCATGTGGTAGGTGCACTTTATTTAATCAAAGTGACTTTTAATTGCTATTTAAGCGTTTCCCTCTTTTTCCATCCCTTTTAGCCCGCCAGAATAACTAGATAGCTAGGGGTCTTCTTTTTACTTCAAACATTTAAAAATGCATTTTATTTTAATAATAATGATATTATTAAGTTGCCCAAAATGGAAAAATGACCTGGCCCAACTTACAATATTATTAATTGTTTTTAATTTATAAAAGGGGACATTACAATCTGCCCTTTCCAAATTTGCTTGTCCTCAAGGAAATGCAAGCTCATATACCCTAGTATCATCATGGCAAATTGATCAATTTTATTGTAGTGGTCATAGAGTTGTGATCCTGTACCTGTCAAATGGATTAACTCCTGCCAAGGGACATAGTGTGATATATCCCACATGGACGATGGATTCTGGAAGATATCCACAAACCTTTGCAAGTCTGGAAGCTGCCATATGTTCCCAATATTGTTTTGTTGATGTCCCACAAGGCTCCTCTCATGCAATGAACATTCTTCAGCACCAAGCTCTTGAGTCTCAATAGCTGCTTCCATGATTTGGGAAGTTGTTCTCTTTTTTTGATAAAAATCAGATGGTGGACACACTGGAGATGAGTTAGCAGCCACACATTACTTGGATTTTCATCTAGCTAAGTACCTTAGTGGCTGCCGTGATGATTGTCTTCAGATGAACCCTTCTTCCAACTTCTTTCATCAAAGATTTTCCCTCATTTTGTGCAAACTTAGAGCTGTCCTTAGCTGATAATAACAGTCCTATACTTGTTATTGGCATGACCGACAACATGAAAAGGGCACATCAGGTACAAAGTTGAAAATTCCTTGAAAAATCAACTTGGGCAATGTAGAGGCCGAGAACAACCATGCAAGGACTGAAAATATCATATTAGTGATCACCAACTGAAAAGAACTCCTTCCCATGATTGAAGGTTCTTGTATACCGATTTGTATGAAAGATAAAGGAGTGGCTGGTGATGTTGATGACAACAATACAAAAAATCAGTTTCATTGCTGTTCTAAACGTGCCAAGCAACTCCTTTACCTTTGCTGCAATATCAACTTCCCCATGTGCTTCTGAGGCTTGTAGAAACACCCCTTTCATTCCCTCATCTTTAGCTGCAACCTCATATTCTTCCTCATTTGCTTTGGCTGATAATAAACTCAGATGCTTCATCTCATCCTTGTCTTCTTCGTTCTTCATATCCTCTACCCACCTTTCAAGATGGAAATTGGAAGCATATACTTTTCTATCAGTTGCTGTGTAATGTCTCTTTTAGGGTTGAAAATGGAGAAAAGCGGTTTATCGGCTGTCCTGACTAGATCTGATCTGAAAACACCTTAAAATATACACATAACAAACTGAAAATAATTGAAAACCAATCCAAAATCAGCAGTCTCCCAGGGCGACGAACTGCCTATGAGATTCAAGTCCACTTTTCATTATGCAAATCAATGTAAAATGCCACGAAACAATTAATCTAGCCACGACAATATTTATACATCATAAATACATCAAAAGATTGAAGGAATATCTGATTAGCACAACTGGAATTAAATATTTATAACAATTTAACCAAAACCGAGGGCTAGAAAAAATAGTAAATTTTTACCAAGATTCACCAAAGTCCAAATTACGGCCTTATAAATTATGGAGATTCAGATTATAAAAGCAGATATGAAATTTGTTCCCTAGAAGGCACCAAACCAACTTCAAACCCTAGTCACTCTCCTAGGGAATAGCTCTAAAAATGAGGTAAAGCCTTTGCAATCCTTCTTCTTGATATCTCCAACTCAAAATGGAGGGTTTCCGTCCTCCACCAAGCCACAAGGAAGGTTTCCGTCATCCTTGGATGCCACACAAGAGGGTTTGCGTTCTCAAGTGGAATAATATTGAGCAATTAGCCCAAAAATCAACTGTAGATGTAAAATGCGCCAAAGATGATTGCAAATGAAGTCCTTAAGCCCCTTTTATATCCTTCCCTTGGCGCCAAAGGCCAAATAGAAAAGGACCGACCTCTTAAGTCTCACTTTACCTTTAAATTGCTTATTTATTCTCTCCAAACCCAACCGACCTGTCTCCTAAAGGAAAACACTTAAAAGAAAACATTAAATCTAATAAAGAAAAACTAAAATGAAATGCAATTCCTTTCTTTTTTCAATAATTCTTCTTTGCTACGAAAAGGGAATGACAAGAAGTCCATTTTTAGGCCTCAATTCAAAAAAGGGGACATTACATGTTGTCCCAATGAGAAGGTTTTCTTTTTCTTGCCAATCTCTTTCACTTGCCCTTGTGAGAGTATTCTCTCCCACCTCTAATTGCTGCAATTGGATTTCCGCTTGAATGTCCTTTTAAGAACATCCTTATTCAATCACTTTGCCACTTTGTCGTATTTTGATGATGACTTGGAGGCAAGTCTTTTCTGTTGTTATATCCTTATCAATCATCTCTTCAACTACTACTGTCATACTATCATCTTGTTTCACTTCTTTACATTGCTTCAAATACATATGAGCACGTTGGACTGAACCATGCTTATGCCTTTTCTGTTCTATCTACACCATTCTTGGACTTGCACATAGGACAAACACATTAAGGGAAACAAGAGCTTTCAACAACACTCCATCCGATTCATCATGCCTTATAGACATGTTAATTAGCTCTCTTCTATTGCTTGCATCATCCTCATAATTTATGCTCCTATGACGGACTCCCAAAGGTCCATTCATGCTGCCTCAAGCACGGTTGTAGTCTTGCATTTCCTTCCTTAAAATCAAAATGATAGTGGCTGGAATCCATCTTATGACCGAACTCAATTGTGTGGATGCAAAAAACATATTGCGCCAACTGGAAATGCGGATAACAACAATGCAGATATTTGAGACAACATACTTCAAAACCCATAAGTCAAACCTCGTGTTACTCACAATCATAACGCCCATGTCAGATTGAGTTATAATGCTTTGGGCAGCAAGATAACATCCATCTTGCCTACTTGCAATTGCTGAATTCATGAACTAAACATCTACTTTTATGGAAGGACTTTTTCCAAGAGTATGCTTATTAGTTAGGAGCTAAAAATCTCTGTGACATGACTGCTGTTCTGAAAATTAAATTGTGGGACTTACCTTGTGTCCACCCCTTATACCTCCCCAAGCATCGAAGAGTTGTTGTGTCTTCTTGTCCACCAAAATTGTGAAAAAAGAAAATGGTGGATTTTCCTTGATTGATCAACTGACCTGTGGCAGCTGAAAAGGTACACAGAGTTTTCTGAATCTGTCTAGCTTCCATGGTTGTAGCTTTTCCAAGCATCGTGGAATCATCAACAAATTGGAGACAAGAAATTGGATGACAATTTTGAGCCAGCTAAATTCTATGAGTTGTTTTTTCCTGGTAGGTTTTTTGACAAGTCTCCCCATGCATTCTACTATGATAATGAAATTATGAATAAAAAAGGAGATAAAGGATCTCCTTGCTTGAGACCTCTGGAAGCCCCAAAAAATTGTGTAGGAGAACCATTAACAATAACAACTAAGGAAACATAGGTAAAGAATGCTTTAATCCATTTAATCCGTCCCATAGAGAAATCAAACCGAGTCAGAACCTTATAGAGGAAACCCGAGTCCACTCTATTATAGGCTTTGGAAAGGTTCAATCTAATAAACATTGTCGACTTTTTTTGAATTTCCATGGAATGCGAAATTTCTTGGGCTAACACAATCTCATCATGGATATGGCGACCCGACACAAACCCACCTCGCTCAGGGGACATAAGTTTATGGAGAAGGGGTTGCAGTCTTTTTGCTATGACTTTGGTGACGATTTTGTACAAAACTTTGCATAAGGCTATAGGGTGAAACCCAGAGAGATCCTGCACCTCATTAGTTTTAGGAATAAGAGCAATGTAATTCTTATTAATTTCCTTGAGCATCGTTTTGGCCAATCTAGCTTCTTCAACTAATTGTAAAAGGTCTCTTTTTATGATAGTCTGAAAAAGCCTGGCAAAATTCAATCGGAAAGCGATCTGGTCCAGGGGTTTTACCTTTCTTCATGCTGAAGACTATTCCTTGGAGTTCTTGCTTCGTAATAGGTTGAGTCAACTTTTCATTGTCTTGCTGAGAGATTTTTTTTGGTAATAAGTTCAAGAGCTACTATTGTGAATCTGTATCTAACGGTTGTGAGGTGAAAAGTTGCTGAAAATATTGCTAAGCTTCCCTCTGTATCTCATGTATCGATTGAGCCTTCGATCCATCAACCCTAGACAAGGAATGGATATAATTGTGAGCTCTTCTGGCTAGCAAGGATTTATGGAAAAAGGCAAAATTCCTATCACCCTCCTTTAACCATTGGATCTTGGATTTTTGCTTCCACATAATTTCTTCTCTAGTTTCCCATTCCTATAATTCTGTCTTCAGGAGACATTCTTTCTTGAAAAGATCCAAGGAGAGCCCCAATTGTCAGCGAAGAGCATTAATATCTTCCAATAGAGCAAGAATCTTGTTTTTTGTTCCTTTATATCACCAATTTTTTTCCAGTACCAGGCTTTTAGCTTAATTTTTAAATATGTCAATCGCTTAACAAACATAAACATATGAGTGCCAAACCCGGGCTTGCCTTTCCGCCACCATACCTCAACTTGTTTAGCAATATCTTGATGTTGGAGCCACATTAGCTGGAATCTAAAAGGGCTTTTGCACGGATAAGTTTTCCCGACTTCCAAGCAGACTGGCCAATGATCTGAACCATTATTGTTGAGGATCATAGTCTTAGGTATCCACCTCTTTAACCACTCATTCTTCAGAAAGCAGAAAACGGTCGAGTCTCTCCAGAATACAATGTTGACCTTGCCTTCTGTTGGACCAAGTCATTGTGCCATTAATCGTCGGCACATCCCCTAGGTTATGATTCCGGATGAATTGAGACATGACCTCAGAACTGGCATCCAGATGGGAATGACCCCCTCACTTCTCTTGGATATTCAAGATAGTGTTGAAATCACCTCCTAAAATAACCGGCATCGGGGTAGAAGAGTGGATAATATCAGCCATGTTCTTCCATAGTTGTCTCTTCTCTTCCAGACCAAGAGGGGCATAAACATTAAACAGTAGAAACTCTTGATCTTCCAATTTAGAGTAGAGGTGCAAACATAAGGCTCCCTTATTCGCAAAGGAATTCAGAACAGTCATCATTCTAGGATCCCATAGTGAGACAATGCCACCCGAGGCTCCTTGGGAGCTTAGGGAGATGTGCTGAGCTTTAGGCCAAATATTAACAGCTAAAGCCATCATGAGATCAATAGAAGATTTAGTCTCTTGAATACAAACCAACGATGGATGAACATAATTAATCAACCTTCTAAGTTCCAGATCTTTTGAGGGGGATCCCTTCATCCCTCTTATATTCCATGTGATCATCATCGTTGGGAAGTGTGTGAGAAGAATTGAGATAAATCCCTCATTGTTCCCGAGTTAGATGCTTTTTGACCTTCCTAATGAAGCTTGGTATGATTCGATTTTCTACCAGCCTTAAGATTATTATCCATCTTAAATTTCTTATTCTTTTCCTGATCCACCAGTGTCAACCATTAACACAAATTCATCTTAATGGATAAACTTTGGTCTTGATGACAATTATCCCTCATTTATGGCCAGCCTTCTCTTCTATAAAGGTCAAACCACCATCAAACATTTATGCACTTCTTAACTTTTCTAATCCCGTCCTGAGGACCACCATTTGTCTTAATCTTGGTGCATGCAACTCATATTCAACCAAGTCCTAACCTCTATTCTTCCCTTAGTCAATCTTGATCTCATGAAGGTAATCATATTAATGAAAAACCTATAAGTATTTACCTCAGCATTCTTTTCCTGGCACTCTTCCTCTGAGGTCCCCGGCTCCTGATTTGCTATCATCTTTCCCATACAACCTCAAATTTCAAGTCCTTTGGCTATCATTCACTCTATTCAACTATTCCACACTACTCTTCCTCAAACTAGCCTAATGGCTAGTATGTCCAATACTGTACCTAGGGTCTTGATTCACTCTCACCATGCATAAAATACTTAGTCTAACCTGTTACGAGGTGATTAGACCTCCAAACTGTCATACCCTTGCATTTGATCCTAATTCTCTTATTTAGCCTTATTGTCTAGTAGCCCTCTTAAGACACAAATGATGTTGGATCTAAACTTCCCTTGATGCTTTCTCAGAACTAACTAGTGATTTGAGCACCCTGGATTGAGCTCTCAAACATATGTAAATTTCATGAAGTGTTCCTTTGTACGGATCTATACTTCCTGACCCTGCTCTTAGGCAAATTAGGTCTCTTTTAGCCTATAGTTGTGACAGCAGATACTTATCAACTTGATGCCACCTGAAACTTGATTGGGATACCTCTGTAATGATCTTAAGAAGGTGATCACTGAATTTGGTAGCTTGAATCCATTCTAACCCCTTCCATGCATCTCATTTTGACTTTTCTGGGTGCAGTCACAGTTTGCAGGTACAAATCCTCTAATTTCATCCTCACACGTGTGAATCCAAGACTAGTATTTTACACACTTCTACAGACTCCCTGGACAGAGATTCTACCAAATTTTCATCTATTTTGCTGGATAGAATTGGAGATAAACACTGCCCTAGTTTGGGCCCGTGAGGTAAAAAGTGAGGCTACAGGAGAAATCTAATGGTTTCAAAAGTTACAAAAATTTCGGGTCATTCCTCTCACCTACCTCCAGATATTCAAGCTTTGACAGACCTTGGAAGATCCTTGTTACAGGACTGTCACATTTGCACCTCGCTGTCCTGTAGCAGAGTATGTTAGATCTGTTAGCTAGAAGCCACAAAAACATACAAATAACACAGTAAGATATCATACCAACACTCCATTACCCTTATTTCAACTTGTCCAACATATTACAATACTCCTCCTTTATTCATTCGAGCTCTCTTATGGATGGACGGAGTTTTCTTCATGAATAGACTCCATATCTCACTCAACAACACCCTAGAAGGACTCAACAACATTCTATATTTGACTCATCAGGCAACAACTTACAAATATACTGTATATATCCCTAATCTCACTCCATGACTTGTAGACAAACGATTCTTCACACTTACATGTCCTTATTTTACTCTATATATTCTCATTTTAGCCTTATCCGCACATTTTCACACTGTCTTGTCTTCACCATGAGAATTATACATGTAAATAGTTCAAATACTTACAATGGAGGGAAAATAAACCTCACTATACTCCTTAACCCAACTAGACACTTAACACCTAGCTAACACAGATACTCCTGCATCATCCACTCCTATTCCCAGGTCAAGTTGTGATTCATTGGAGTTCCGAACAATAAGAGCTTTATCCAACCCCGGTCTGAGTTATGTGCTGAATATGGTCGGAAAATTGGTCATGGTACTTCTTACGCTGATAGCTTCTAGCAATATTACTATTCGTAGTCTTGTTAGGTTGTGCTTGGAAAATAACCATTTACTGCTGACCATTTTCCTCTGGTTGGCATTGAACTTCTTGTGGCTTATCCATCTGTGTTTCCTGCACCTGTGACTCCATAAGATCCTCCTCTTCTTTTCCTTCTTGTTCCTGTAGTCTAGCGTATCTTTTTGTACTACTAGTTCCAACCTGTTCTTTGCCATGTTTCTTGGCAGTTTGCTTCTTCTTTGGCATGATAAAATCATCTGTAGCCTGCTCTTCGCCTTGCTGTTCTGAAACTTTATGCATGCAGTCTTTTACAAAATGGCCATATTCACGACATAATTTGCATCTAAAAGAAAGGTTTTCGTAATCCAATACCTGGTCCCATTTTCCCTCTTCCATGATTAAGGAGATTTTGGTAGGCAAGGGTTACTGAGACCCAACAACACAGATTCTTGCATAAATCATCTGTTCTAGCTGTAACAATGCATCAACCGTCAACATAAAAGTGCCCGGAGTATTGCCAATTGCCATAAAAACATTCTGAGTCCAATATTTTGTAGGCAGTCCTTGCAATCTTAACCCAAATAGGCGCCACAGTGGGAAGTTTCATCATCATGTTTAAACATGGGATGCCAGGGTTTCATAAATAAACATGCTCTTCCCATGAACCATGGCCCTCCTTGAAAGATGAGATCATGATCCTCTGTAGAAGCAAAGAAAATCAAGAAGTAACCATTAGGATAGACGGAAACAGAAAACTCACCTTAGTACTCCAGACCTTTTTGGCCCAGTCTTTGAAGACCATAAGAGAGGGTCGGAAACCTAGAAAGCGAACTATCAGGCCTCGATTTTCTAGCTCATTGATACTACCTTGAACATCAGATTTTTGTAGCTGAAGAACCGGTGTTCTATCCGCAACTCGCATGCAACCCTTCTCATTCTTCCTAGGGCCCAGCTTGGGCATTCTCAAGGGTAATTTCTGAAGATTTCTTCCATTTACAATATTGCCCGAAGAACCACATAGGGCTTCTATAAAGGATGCTTTGAAACCATCCACGTCAAAGAAAGAAGATTTTCTTTCAGCACTCTTCTTCAAAGAAGTCATTTCCATACAATACTGCCTCGAAGGGCAATTCCAAATGGACACAGTCAGAGAAGGCTTCGAGTGGGGCAAAGATGTCTATAGAAAAGCACATGTGACAGTCAAAAACTGAAGCAAATCTCTCACACCCAGTACACAAGCCCACGAGTAAGCAGAGGCTCAGGGGATCAAGTTGTAACCACTCAAAAGGGCCTAGAACAATGACAAAGGACAAGCATAAAAAAACACAGAGAAGACAGACGGAGTTAGATGTCAGAGCAAAGACGCAAACACCAAAACAAGAAATAAAGGCAGGCTCACCAGAACGAACCACGAAAATAAAAACAAGAACCTGACGTGAAAACTGTGTATGGTAATAATGATCTAGCAAAGATAAACATACACAACAACATATTCATCGATTTTCGTCTAGGGTTTTCTGTAGCTACCACCGAAAATTTTGTTTTTTTTTTTTACCAAATTCGTCTTTTAAGCTCATCAACATTGCTAATTCTTACTTGCACTCCTACCACTAGCTATTTCTAGGATTTTCAACCGGGACATCAAATCTGGACCCTACAACCTTATTCTGAGTTTTTCGACCTGAATTTGGAGTTGTTCGATTCCTGCTTGCTTTGAGAACATTTTTGGATGTGAGGTGACATGTCTTTGGACCTTACATTTGTCCTATGAGCTGCAATCACTGAATTTTCATGTACTGGCTAGTGTTCACAACATATTTCTTATGTTCCTCCAAGCCGAAGTTTGATAACATTATCACTGATACTGATTTTGAAATTAGAAGTTCTACCCTTAATGGGTCTACAAACAACACCAGGATCCCACATTGTTATACTCCAACAATTTTGTTTTTGAGCAAAAGGATCTGTTTGCTCTTTACTACAAGTTGTCCGCTTCACCTTATCGCCCTTTTTAGCATGTTGTTCAAGATGACAAAATTATTGCAGTGACATTGGAGGGATCAACAGATTTGAAATATGATCAACATTATCATACCTATGGCTGCCAACCAAGGGGTCACCCTCCTTTGCTGAATTGGGAGTAGTGGAGATACCTCCAACCCTTCTATCCATTTGACCCCCAATATTTTCTTCAAACATGTCCCTCCACAATGCTGTTCTGAAAATCAATCAATGGCTCCTCCTTTGTACTGGTCTACACAGTAGCTAGTTTTTTTTTCAATACTCGAATCCACTTTTGTTGCTGATGGCGGATCATTCAATTTTGCCTCACATATGTGATGTATGCGCTCCTTTTCTGCTGAACTCTTTGTCCAATCAGTGAAGGGTGCTTTCTTCTTCTCAATTTCCTCCTTGACCTCTTGAGGTGGTGGTGTATCCATTTCTTTTGCTGGTCATTTTTCTTCCTAGGATAATTTCTCCTTAGCAACTTCTGATGTTTTTGATTCTTTTCCTTCCTCGTGCAGCCTTCTTTTTAACTAATCTAATTGTATCGCCACTGTTGGAATGGGATCTAACTTTTCTTCCCTTTGTAAGAACTTACATTGGTCGATTAGTTGTCCTCATGATTCACAGGTTGGGAAGATCACAAACTTTGATACCATTGTAATGTTCCTTTTGGATAGTAATAACAAAGATATGGATTTCTAGCCAGCCTTTTTATACTGAAACTTGAATGATCTAAAATCCGAGAGATAAACTATGAAATCTAAACTCAATATCAAACTCTTAGGGCCAAAATCCTGAAAATACTGCAATGTCCAAAAACCCTTCTGAAATATAAAGAAAATTCAGATTCTGATTTATCTAAGAGATCCTTCAAAATAAGTATTTTCTTGGAACCCTAAGATTTGAAAATAAGAATCTTGAATTTTCTTTGAGTGACTGAAAATCGCTAATTTTATTGGCTGGAAATGTAGGGAAAAATTACAAAAGGCAATTGCAAATTATAATTTATTTTTGTGATTACAAATTGACCGCAAAAGCTATAACCCAAGCCCTCAAAAGATGACGTCAGCCCTAGGATAGGCCTGAAATGACTTCCCAAAGTGTGGTGCCTCAGCTGGAATGATGGGGATGATTCCCTAACTGATACTTCAATGTATCTGACTGCCCTCAATTAAAATTCTGCCTTTTTCTGAATTTTCTGATTGATGCCCTAGCTGGAATTTCTTCAAATTCTGATCTGAAATGTGCCCTAGTTATGTAAATCTGATTTGAATCTCAAGTGTGACCTCTATATGAGACCACCAAGGAGAATTTGAGGGTTGTCACCCCAAAGATCTGAATGCTAATGAGGGTTTTGATCCTTGAGAACTTGCCAATGAGGGATTTCATCCTCAACAGTTGATTATGGGAGCAAACTGCTCACACAAAGGAAAAAGGAAAGGAAATGAGCTCCTCTCATATACTTTTTCCTACTTAGTTTCCCAAAGTGGGGTGATCCATGTGGTAAGTGCACTTTATTTAATTAAAGTGACTTTTTATTTCTATTCAAGCGATTCCCTCTTTCTCCACCCCTTTTAGCCCTCTGGAAAAACTGGATAGATAAGGGTCTTTTTTCTACTTCAAGTATTTTATTTTAATAATAATATTATTAAGTTGCCCAAAATGGAGAAATGACTGGGCCCAACTTACAATATTATTAATTTTTTTTAATTTAAAAAAGGGGACATTACAGTGCCCAATCTATAGCTTCATAAGTATCTAAAAAAGTGTAGAGGATGAAAGGACCCTGTGCAAAGCTTGTATGTTCTGTCCAAACAATCTTGTTATCAATTTTCTTGATTCTTAGTGACAAGGCTTTGGCCAAAATTGTATATACCACACTTAAGAGAGTAATAGGTCTGTAGCTACCTATAGTGTCCCGTAGTTGTGGAGTTCTGGAATAAGTATGATGAATCTCTGGTTATGGAATTCTAAGAGGGATCTGGTAGAAAAAACTTCACTTGCCAAATGATTGAAATCATCACCGTCTGCCAAAGCTTCTTGCAGAATTCACATGCAAGTCCGTCAATCCCTAGAGCTTTACCATTTGACATTGAGCATAGAGCAGCATAAAATTCTATGTAAAATATGTCTCAATTTTACGGCAATCACTAGCAATTACCTTAGCAGGAATAACTCTAAGACAGATATTCCGTGCCTAAGTAATCTCTGACAAAGTGGAGCACGATGCATAGATTTTCTGGAAATGTTGTTGAAAGAGCATTCTAATCTCTGCTAATTCTTTTTCAAGGGAGCCATCTGGTCTACGTATACCAATAATTTTCTCAATGTTAATTTTTTCTTATGTGATGAAAGAAAACTTTAGAGCCTTCATCTCCTTTTTGAATCCATTGCAGCCTTGCATGAGTGCGAGCTCCCCGAGCTGTATATTCCTCGTTCTAGCAGATGATATGTCCCAATCATGTTGCCTCCTCTTGTAATAATACATTATGCAAATCTTCTTCTAGAGAGATATGGGCTGAAACCAACTTAGATTTAGCTTCCTGTATAGAGTGCCTATGCTTTGTAGCTATTGTATGTCCCAGACCATGTATGGATTTAACAGTTCGTCGTACACTAGATTCCCACCACAATATCCATCATGTCTCACCTCGAGGGCGAGGTATCAGATTCCAGATACGGTTAACCAAATCCCAAGAATCTGCAGATTGAAGATGAGAGGCATTCAATTTAAACAAGAAGGAATGGTGTTCCTCCTTAGAGCTGCCAATGGACATGGATGTCCGAATTGGAATATGATCTGATCCAATTTATCTAGTGAGAACATCTAGTAGCCGTAAGCTACCAAAAAAGAGAATATCTCAGGGTCCGTAGAACCTATCCAACCTAGCTTGTATCTTGTCACTTCCTTGGCAGAAAGTATTCCAAGTGTACCAACCAGCATTTGCTAATATTTTTTTTATCCCAATTAGGATCAAAACGCTGTAGAGAAGTCTTGCATCTTGCCCATGCTTGTTTTTCCATCTTGGAGATGACCAATCTGACACTGAGAACCCAATCTCCCTCCCATTCTACCATATTAAAAGCTCCTCAATAATCCATTCAATTGCTGGTAGAGAAGAATGGAGCCAGTTCCAAAGCTGAATACAGTCATAACTCAAATTAGAATCATACACTTCACAGAAAACCAAAGACTTTATTTTGAATTAGAAGTGTTATCTGTACACATTAACTCTCTAGATCCGAGCCATGGTTTACAACAAAAGGCTGCAAGGATGGGGCTTTTGCCATAACCACCCCCCCACTGCCCTGGTTGTGATTGGATGCCCAAAATTGTCCATTCCAACAATCATTCATCCTGTTCCTTGATTCAAAATCAATGGATTTCACCTCTTGCAAGAATAGTACATTAGACTTGGCTTTCTACAACACACTACGAACAAACTGTTTGCAACTAAGAATGGTAACCCCTTGAACATTCCAATATAAAAGAGAAATCTTTTTTCCATAGGAAGAAGATTATCCAAAGAGCTGAACTTATTACTCACCACTAGAGGTGAAACAATATTCTCTAGCAAATAAGACACTACATCCTTGAAATATTTGATATAGGGATATGGGTGGTTTGGGGTATGTTGATTGCAATTTTTTTCTGGTCATGGAATTTATTTTCATTTATGAGTTTTGTGTCATACCCATCATTTTCCGGCCCAAAACAAAGCTCAAACTTAGGCAATTCCCCCCACCCCCCTTTCTTAAACACAACACACACACGAGCAACATAAAGTTTGCTTTCACAATATCACCAAGTACGACTCATCACATATACATTACAATGCTGATTTCAATTGTTTTTTATCCATCTTGAGAATTTAATTTGTTTAATTCTTTGTTTAGGGCGTAGGACACACAAGATTCATTCTCACTTAACCACATTTATACACGACAATCATTGATTCGGTTTTCTTTCACAACATTACACTGTTAATATTCACATTACCACTAGTAACACGAGAAACTACTTAGTTTACATACCTAGGGGACATTTTTATTACTTGTTTATTCTTTTGATTTGTTGAGAGTTCAAAGTGCACCAATATATAGATTGCACTCATTATTGGGTTAGGATTCTATCATCTAGGTCAATGTGCTTCCCTCTAAGAGGCATCACACTCTAATTTCATTCAGCCATCACAAGGTTAACAAATGGGTTTAGGGGAAGAAAAACATCTCAATCTCTCGCGTACAAACTTACCAAGGTCTTATTGAGCACAATTAGGTCATTACACAGTTACAAGATTTCACACACATACACATCGTCCTTAAGGAGGTCTTAGGACTTGGTTCATCCCATCTCCACTAGAGGTAACAAACTATAATCATGGGAAATTACCCAGTTCGATCACATTAATACTAAGAATACATTGTCCCAACTAGATATTAATCACAACGGGTCCTAAAGTATTTGTTATACATTAGACTACTTTTTTACGCAAGGTTCATAAGGAGATATTCCTACTCCGGGTTCAAGGTACAAATTACAAAACATGTTGAGTTGTGGCTTATTTACAAGTAGTTTATGAAAATGGTGACACCTAAGGTAGAGGCTTGGCAAGACTAGATACTAGTGGAGGGCCGCTTAGATATGGCTACTTCTACGTGGTCACACAAAAGAAGTGTTAGCATCCCTTGTTAATCAAGATTAAGCTATGATATTAAGCTCATTAAGAGATAGGTTTTACCTTTAGTAACATTGTACACAAACATTGAATTATCCTTTAAACAAGTCATGAGTAGTTTATTTCATACAATGTTCAAAACTTAGATTGTAGCCATTATTGGCCAAAGATAACATTTCAAGATGAGTTTGAATGAGCTAATTTAATGACATTTTGGCACTGTGTTTTAGTACCTATAATGTAATTGAATATGCTAATTACAATTACAAATTACTCTAAAATAACTGATTCACTTGTATGCGACACACTCACGCAAGTACGTAATATCAAATCATTTCATTTTCTTATCAACGATCCTAAGGTATCACTACTCAATTTATGACGTTAACAATACAATTTCTCTTTCAAAATGAAAGGTGAAAGTTATAATTGAATGCGAATACAATACTTAAATGACCTCAATTATTTCCATTTTTGTCACAACACCTGCACCCTGGCAACAACCTAGGTCAACATGAGGTTGGCATGAATTCACCCTTTCGTATCTAGCTATGAAAAACATACATTAAAAAACTCTCTTCCCAAAATGTTCGCAATTAGTTTGCACTTTCAAGTAAGGAAGGAAGAGAGAGTTTATTATCTTCACACAATTTCATGTTTCCTTTATATTTTTGAGTTCTAGAGAGTAGAGAGAATTTTATGATTTTGACACAATTTCCACACCTCATTTAAATTTCTGAGTTCTAGAGAGAGAGAGGGAAGGTAAGTAAGAGAGCATCCTTTTTTGCACATTATTCTACAAGTCTGATAGCGCACCCAACAGTGGGACTTAGTCTATGTCACTCCTCCTTGCAAAAAATATCGAGCAACACAGACCATCTGCGGTTTATAGCTAGCGATACTGTCCCCGCCCTAAAAAGGGTCAGAGTCTCCAGGGAATGCTCCCGATGAAAACCGTTTGTCCTTTCACCCAGCCATAAGGAGGCCTCACGACAAACTCCCCTATTTCGGAGAATGGGGGCCAATTGGAAGAGAAACTCTTCTAGCAACGCGCCTGACAAGAAGGCTTTGCCCTACACAACTATGCATCAACTCAATATTGTACAAGGTTAAGGTGAAACAAATTATATTGTACAATTCTCAATGTCAGATTAAAGGGGTTATTAGAATACAAGACTTATTTATTAGTGTTAGTTTAGTCTTAGATAAGTATTAACCAATAAACGATTGAAACTACTTTAACCACTTTGCAACCATCTCTCACATAATAAAAGGATGGACACACAATGAATACTATGTGCATTCCGGTTTCTCTTCATCTGTTCTTCGTACATTCTAATATTTCTTTATTCTCGCTCTCTCTCTCTCCACATATTCTAACTTTGGTATCGGAGTGCGGAAAGCAAGGAGAAAGAGGAGAAAAGACATTACATCATTTGCAAAACATTTCTGTAGGTGTGGGACAAAAAAAAGATGTCTGTAAATCACAAATTTATTCATTTGAAACACTTGTTTAGGGCATGTAGACTTCAAGTTCGCGTGAGGCAGAAAACTGTAAAACACAAAGAACCCGTGAATCTGATTCTATCATTGAAGTTAAAACGTCAAGAACAAATGCAAATGTGATTGTAAAGTCTTGAATCAAGGGCACAAATGCGTGTTTGAAAGGCCATTGAAGTCACAGACTAGGGTATGTGAAAATTTTTGATAGAAGCCAACAAATTCGGTCACAAATCTAGTCGCCAAGTCAAATACACTCCATTTCCACCATTAATACCTTAGTAGTGAATTTTAGAGGCGAGTTTCAAAAGGCATAGAAAGAAAATACACTCGCAAGGGTCATTTAGGGCAAAATAATTAAGGAAATACAATCATGAAAGGCACAAAAGGAAAATACAGTTCCGAGTGTCACTTAGGGCAGAATAAAGAAGAAAATACAGTCACAAAAGGCACATAAAATGAATCACGAATCAAGAGAATAAACAACTGATTTAAATAATACAAAATCTAGGGCAAAAATAGAGAGTTTTAGATTGTGATAAGTTGAAACAAGCCAAATATATAGTCATCTAGGGAAAAATATGGTAGCGAAACGTGAAACCTTGAGGGCATGTTTTTTAGATGCAATTCTCAAAATACATGGACAGTTTGAGAATAGAGGATTATTATTATTTTTGTTGTTGCTTGAAGTCAAAAATTCAGAATATAGACTGTAATAAAATACTACATGAAACAAAAGGAAGAACGATTATAGCCATTGTTGAAAATCCACTAGATGTTGAAAACGATGAGCTCGCTAATAGAGAATACCTATTTTAAAGGATTCCCAACACTTGGAAGACACAAAGGAATCCAGTGTAGGTGAAACTCGGCATGGATGGTTGTCTAGATAGTTTGGGAGTTTGTGAATCTCGGGAATTTACCCTTTCAAGGGTTACGAGATGACTTGATGGAGCACTATAGGTGTAGCTCAGTATGGATGGTTGTCCTGTTGAATATATAATGAACCATTTGGTTCGTTCTGGGCAGTTACAACTGATAACTGTTTTGTCACTGTGTTACCATCATCCCTACAATATAAATAAACCTTTGCCTATGTCATTAGGGCAGTGCAGTTTTGTGCATCTTTATCTTCGTGCTGTATTTCTTTATGCTTCTAATTGTAAATGTGGTATTAGAGTGGTTAGTCATCATTGAAGGAAACATCCATGAAAGGAGAGGTCGACAATATGGTTGACACAGGCAGAAGATATGCTTAGTTTTGAGTGCCTGAAAACGTCCAGCGAAAAGGAGAAAAATGTGGTTGTTTAGGAGGGCAATAAAACTCAGTTGTTTGAAGAAATTACACTGAGAAAATTTGTGGCAAATCATGGCAGAAATCGTGTGAAGGAAGAGACATCCGTTGTGAATAAGAAAGTGCCCAGTTTGTTGCTAAATGTGCCCAGTTCAAAAATGTGCCCAGTTTGTTGATTATTTGACCAACTAGAAGCTATACCCAGTCGCAAATAATCCTGGAGGGAATTCGCAAATACTAAGTCGCGTGGGCAATAGAAAGGAAAAGGTGAACTCGTGTGGAGAAGAAATTAGGACAGAGGTAATGTGAGGAGCAAAGATTTTATAAACTATTTTTTTTATAATTTTCCTCCCCTACAACTATTCACTGTTTAATTAATCCCTTGCCACGTGTTTGCATAAAGGGCCAAAATTTTATTTTATTATCTTCGTTACTTTGGAATAATAAAATGGAAAATATTTCACACTTGACTTTGTCAGAGACACAAAAATTAATAGGCACTAATTTTAATGTTTTGAGCCATAAGATTTTAACGCTTGCGGAGTTTCCTCATTGTGATAAAATAATCACGGGTAGTGGACGTTGACCAACGACGAAGTTCGTGGATCATGAGGAACGTCATAAGGAAGCGTTATTACTTCTTAAGTTATCGGTGCTAGACGATATGATATCGGAAGTGCGGAATGCTACTTTAGCAAGCATGTTGTGGGCCAGTTTGAGGGATAAATATTGGACGCCAGAGAAGAGTTGGGTTTTATACTTGAAGAATATGCTCTTTTCCCTAAAGCTCCAAGAAGGTGGATCACTATTTGAACACCTACTTCGAACGAAAGACCTCCGAGACCAGTTATCTTTGATCAACAAAAAGGTGGAGGATGATGATATGGTGGCTCTGGTTTTGAACAACTTACCTTCTTTGTATGAGTCATTTGTGGAGGCACTCTATTTAATGGTTGAAAGTCAAACTCTCACGTTTGACAAGGTGAGTTCCTACCTATTGCAAAAGGAGCTGAGACAACTTTATGCAGAATCTAATTGTGACCATTCAGAGAGTGCTCTTGTCACTCAGTCAAAGGGAAAGTGGAGACATAAGTCTTGTGCGTCTTCCACTCTGTATCAGGTCACATGTTATTACTGCCACAAGGTTGGGCACCTTAAGAAGGATTGCCAGAAGTGGAAGTATGATCTTTCGCAGAAGAACAAAAATCCATATGATGAGGGACATGTGGCAGCAGTTGCAGAAAAACAGGATTTAGAGGACGCGCATGCTTTTTAATGTCTTCGACATCATGCTCGCATGATAGTGGTACTAGTTGCTGGATCATTGATTCTGGTGCATCCGCACACTTTTCATGTCGCAGTGAAAGATCTCCACCTAGATCTGATCGGAAACTTGATGGACAAGAATGAAACCTCAATTGCAATAATTCAAAATCTAAAGACAACTGCTGCAAATCTGATTTATTTCTGGTAAATACGACTAGGGTTTGGGTGGGAACCCAACACAATTAACACCCAAAAGATTATATTTTGATCACAAATTGATTACAGTATTTTAAAATGCCTAAACATATCAAAAATAAGATTTTTAGAGGTTACTAATGACTGAAAAACAGATCTGAAATCTGCATATGAAACTGACTGAGAATACCTCTAAAATTTCTGAAAATGCTTTGTTTTGATTCCCAAAAATCAGTGGATGATATGAAAATAATATTCAGATTTGAAATACCTTGTATACAATGTAAAACAGCCAAGGAATGAGTCGCTCCACAAGAGGAAATTATGATGACACTTCTGCAATTCTATTCTCCAACACACACTGCTGGAAATGATTGAAAATTTGGTTAAACCAATGAGATACCCTGAGTGGAAATCCTTCACAATACTCTTGGGGTTTTCATCCACAAGAGGGTAAATCCGAAGGGTTTTCGTCCTTGGATTTATTTGCAAAAGCTTAGAGCTCAAATGCAAGAGAGAATATCATATAAAAATCTAGGATGCCTCTAGGCAAGTCGACCTCTTCTTTATATAGGAAATGGGACCCAACGTGACCTTTGGACTTCCAATGAAAGTGACCTTTGAACTTCCAAATAAAAGTGACCTTTAGACTTCCAATGAAAGTGACCTTTGGACTCCCAATGAAAGCGATGTTTGGACTTCCAAATCGCATTTTCTCTTAGGAAGTACAATTTAAATAAGTGCTTTTATTTTATTGCACTTTCCTAAGTTTTAATTTAAAATTAAGTCTATTAATTTATTATATGTGCTCTTTATAGTGTTATATTTTAATTTTTGCAATAATAAACTTAAGTCACCCTTGAGCTCACCCTTTGACTGTCGAGTAGACAAAAATAGGCCAAAGGTCTTCAATTAAATTATTCGAGAAAGAGGGACATTATAGTCGTCCCTTCCCGAGATTGCTTGTCCCCAAGCAATTGTAGGGCTAGATGTTGAAGTATAGACTCTCCTTCCCACGTAGAATCTTCCAATGGCAAGTCCCTCCACCAAACCAGGTACACCTGAATCATTCTGTTACTTAATTTCTTCTCTCTTCTGTCCAGAATCTCCTTAGGAAGTAGGTCCAATCTCCCCTCCTCATCCAAGGGTGGCAACTCTGCAGAAGACTCCACGTGCTACCCCAATGCCTTCTTCAAGCAAGACACATGAAAAACATTGTGTATCTTACTTTTAGAAGGTAACTCCAACTCATAAGCTACCTCTCCGACTCTCCTCAACACTGTATGGGCCATAAAACCTAGGCTTAAGCTTTTTTGCACCACTCTTTTTGAGAGTAATATGTCAATAAGGCTACAGATGCAGAAATACCATGTCTCCTACCTCAAACGATCTCTCGGTCTTGTGCCGGTCCGCATACATCTTTTGCTGGTTTTAGGCATGCTGAATATTATCCTTAAGCACTTTCAGGATATCCCGGTTATCTTGTAAACACTCCCGAGCCTTAGGAGCTCTACTGTCCCCAAAAGCCAAATCAACAAAGGATGTCGCATCATACCCATACGACGCTCGGAAGGAAGTCATACCAATAGACATGTGGTAAGTCGTTATAGCAATACTCACACAAATACATCCACCTTACCCATGCCTTCTGCTGTCTCGAAACATAGTTGTGAAGATAGCCGTCTATCCACTTGTTCACAATCTCTATCTGTCCATCTGTCTGAGGGTGAAAACTCGTACTCGAAGTCAACTCTGTACCAGCCAATCGGAAAAGCTTCTATCAAAAGGTGCTCAAAAACCTGCTATCCCGATCACTAACAATGTTCTTCGGAAGCCCATGCAATCTGAATACTTCTCGGAAGAACAAATCAGCCACATACGGTGCCTTAAAGCTGGTAGGAATAGCGAAGAAGTGTGCATACTTCGTCACTCTGTCAACCACCGCTTAAATACGATCTTTCCCTTGCACGATGGGAAGACTTGTAATAAAATTCATTGAAATACTTTACCATTTCTGCTTTGGAATAGGCAAGGGCTGCAATAAATCTGCTGAAAAAGTATACTCTGACCTGTTTTGTTGACAAGTCACACATTCACGTACATGGCGTGGGACATCCTCCTTGAGACTCTTCAAAGAGAATCTCTCTCTAACCAGCCTGTATGTCTTGAAATACCCTGGATGTCCTGCAAGTGGTGCATCATGGAAGGCATGTAGAATCTTCCCCTTAAGCTTAGATTCTGGAACTAGATAAATTTTGCCCTTATAATAAATCAAATTAGCTATTACCTTGTATCGCTCATCCTGAATCTTGCCATCCATAATCTCACACGCCAAAGAATTTTTGGAATTCTAAACTAATAGTTAAGATTTCCAATCTGCTGAAATCTTGCCTAAAGAACATAGGGCAACAAGATATGTCGTCCTGGAAAGTGCATCAACCACTACATTCTTCTTTCCCTCGACATACTTAATGTCAAAATCATATGCCTTTATCCTGCTGACCCACTTCTGCTATTTCTCATTGAGCTCCTTCTGTTCCAAAAAGTACTTCAAGCTGTTGTGGTCGGTCTTCACCACGAACTTCCCACCTACCAAATATTGTCTAAACTTTGCCAAGGCATGCATAATGGCGAGCATCTCCTTATTGTAGGTGGAGTATAACCTCTCATTCTCTCTCAACTTCCTACTCTCGTAGGCAATAGGATAACGATCTTGTATAAGAACTGCACCAATACCCGAGCCCGAAGTATCACACTCCAAGATGAAGGGCCAAGAGAAATCCGGAAGAGCCAATGCTAGACAAGTGCTCATAACCACCTTGAGCCTATCAAATGCTACCTGTGCCTCATCTGTCCATCTAAATGCTCCCTTTCGTGTAAGATCTGTCAATGGAGCTGCAAGATCAGAGTAGCCCTGAACAAACCTCCTGTAGTAACCGCATAATCCTAGGAATCCACGCAAGTTTGAAATGTACCTAGGTGATGGCCAATTCTGCATAGCATGTATCTTCTCCTGATGAACTTTGACCTCGTTGGCCTCAATGACATGCCCAAGATACAAAGTCTCTGTAAGTCCAAATTTGCATTTTGACATCTTAGCAAATAGAGACTGTGTCTCCATGATGCTAAGTACCTCATCAAGATGCTTCAAATGCTCCTCCCATGGCGTGCTGTAAATCAAAATGTCATCGAAGAATACCAACACGAACTTCCTCAACTGCTTGTTGAAGAGATGGTTCATGCATGACTGGAATGTAACATGTGCATTAGTGAGGCCGAATGTCATCAGTAAAAACTCATAGTGCTTGTAGTGACATCTGAATGTTGTCTTGTGAATGTCCTCCTCTCAAACATGAATCTGATGGTCCCGATCGAAGATCAATCTTTGAGAAATAGATAGCTACATGCAACTCATCCAATAGCTCATCTATGCGAGGAAGGGGATACCTGTTCTTGATGGTCTTCTTGTTGAGAGCACGGTAATCAATGCACATCCTCATGGTCTCGTCCTTCTTTACCAATACAATTGGAGAAGCAAAAGGACTAGAACTAGGGAGGATATGACCCATATCCAAGAGCTCTCAGATGGCCTTCTCAATCTCATCCTTAAATTTCTTAGGATGACGATACGGCGTAGTAATCATGGGTTTGGCTCCCTCCTCTAGCTCTATGACATGCTCAAATCCCCTATCCGGTGGTCTACCTGGAGGAATGCCATGAATAATTGTGGCGTGCTTATCCAGTACTGCTTGGATATCTACATGAAAAGGATGTCCACTATTTGAAGAAGATTTGGATGAAATGAAGCATTGGGCTGCCTATACAACCTCTCCGTGTCTGATAATGGACTCCATCCTATGTGCTGAAACAACTCTAGGCCCACCATCAGAAAGAGCCCAGAGCACGATCTTATTCCTCTCCGCAATAAACTCTAACTCCATCCTCCAGAAGTCCTGCACATACCTACCAAGGGACCGTAGCCACTAAATACCCAACATCGCATCAATCTCACCAAGGCCAACTACGTAGAAATCATTGGTGAATGTGTAGTCCCCCAATTGGATGCTAAGCTGAGAGATCCTCCTAGTACAACTCATAGCCAATCCGTCTGCAAATCGTGCATTAAATCCCTCAAAATCCTCAACCTTTAATCCCCGCTTAGCCACAAAGCCCTCATACATGAAGTTGTGCGTAGCTCCACTGTTAATCAAACAAATAACCCGCTGCCCCTTAAGTAACCCTTTCAGCCGAAAGGAATGATACATGGGGAGTCTTGAAAGTGTGGCAATAATGACATTGGATGAATCTAATGCCTCTCCTTCTCCAAGCTCTATCTGGGACTGCTCCTCATGTACATCATGATTGCTATCGCTGTCCTTTGACTTTGGATCTGGTGAGTGCTCATCATCCGAAATTACCTCAATGAGGTGCACCTTGCCTTTACCAAGGCAACGATGTCTAACCTCCCAATGATCCTTGTAATGGAAGCAAAGCTTCTTCCTCAACTCGTTACGAGTCTCCTGATCTGTCCTAGGAGGAGGTGCACTCTTCTGCTGAGTAGTGAAACACTCGAATGGCTTGGAGCTCGTGGGAAAGTTCTTATTGGGATGATAAGAAGTGGGGGATGTCTCCAAATATAATGTCGTCTGAATGGCATCATGCAACATCCTAGGCTTAAGAGCCTTGATCAATCCCCTCATCCTTTTATGAAGCCCCTCTATGAATAACATCACTACTCTCTTCTCGGGCATCTTCGGCACCATCATTGCTATACGCTGAAATTCGTTGATGTATGCCTCAACTTGTCCACTCTATCAGAGTTGTGCCAAATCTCTGTAGCAAAGCTCCACGTCCTTGCGATCAAATCTCACAATCAATCTCTCATTGAACTCCTTGTAAGACTGTAGAAGATCATGGTTCTGTGTGACTAGCACATGCTGCCACCAATCATATGCTACTCCTTCAATGTGTAGAGTGGCGAACTGAATAGCCTCCTGCTCCTGCATAGGCTTAAGGGTGAGGTATGTGTCGAGCTTATGAATCCATGCTCTGGCACTGATCTTCCCACTACCATCAAAAGTGGAAAGGGTCACCTTGTTGGTGGCTTGCTTCAGCTCCCTGTTTTGATGTGATCTAGGCCTACTATCCTGTCAAGCCCTCAAACTGTCTCTCCTTTGTGCACAATATTGTGGAAGGGGAAAGGCATCCCTCATATGTTGTGGTAAATCCCTTCACTCATCACTAGCTGCCATAACATTGTCCTGGAAAGCCGTACCCTCAAGTGGATCCTCACCTTCCGGTGGATCATCTCTAGGCAAGAAGTTGAGCTGCATAGGTCGATTTGCAGTCCGAGGAGACCTCCTCTCCTCCGTATGTGTGTGCCTCCTCTCACGGCGAGGGGAAGTCCTCACGCTACCAATCTCTGAAGGTGATCTACTATGCCTCCTGTGACTACTGGCAACTGATATAAATTTGTCTCTCCTATCTCTTGACCTATCCAACGCCAACCTGTCAAGAGTGGAGCCCATACATTCCATGGACTGAATCAGCCGCTGCCAGGAAGCTATCTTTTCCCTAAAGAGTTCTTGATCTGGATTTGTATGCTCATCCTGGGAAGGGCTACGTGGAACTTCCTGTCTATCACCCATGGGTTCAGCTCTAACACTAGTTTCAAGTCGAGCTTGCCTGCGTGTGTAATACCTGTGTGGACCAATCTCCCGTGGTTGCATCAACTCAGAACCCTCCAGGTAGGAGGAACATTGCTCTGATACCACTGAAAGATCCCCCCCTAGATCTGATTGGAAACTTGATGGACAAGAATGAAACTCCAGCTGCAATAACACAAAATCAAAATATAACTACTGCAAATCTAATTTATTACTGATAAATACGACTAGGGTTTGGGTGGGAACCCAACACAATTAGCACCCAAAAGATTATATTTTGATCACAAACTGAGTACAGTATTTTAAAATGCCCAAACATATCAAAAATCAGATTTTTAGAGGTTACTAATGACTGGAGAACAGATCTGAAATCTGCATATTAAACTGACTGAAAATACCTCTAAAAACCCTCTAAAAATTCTGAAAATGCTTTACTTTGATTCCCAAAAATCAGTGGATGATATGACAATAATATTCAGATCTGAAATACCTTGAATACAATGTAAAACAAGCAAGGAATGAGTCGCTCCACAAGAGGAAATTATGATGACATTGCTGCAATTCTATCCTCCAAAACACACTGCTGGAAATGACTGAAAATTTGGTTAAACCAATGAGATACCTTGAGTGGAAATCCTTCACAATACTCTTGGGGTTTTCGTCCACAAGAGGGTAACCGAAGGGTTTTCGTCCTTGGATTTATTTGCAAAAGCTTAGAGCTCAAATGCAAGAGAGAATATCATATAAAAATCTGGGATGCCTTTAGTCAAGTCGACCTCCTCTTTATATAGGAAATGGGACCCAACGTGACATTTGGACTTCCAATGAAAGTGACCTTTGGACTTCCAAATGAAAGCGACCTTTAGACTTCCAATGAAAGTGACCTTTGGACTCCCAATGAAAGCGACATTTGGACTTCCAAATCGCATTTTCTCTTAGGAAGTACAATTTAAATAAGTGCTTTTATTTTATTGCACTTTCCTAAGTTCTAATTTAAAGTTAAGTCTATTAATTTATTATATGTGCTCTTTATAGTGTTATATTTTAATTTTTGCACAATATAATAAAATTAATAAACTTAAGTCACCCTTGAGCTCACCGTTTGGCCGTTGGGTAGACAAAAATAGGCCAAAGGTCTTCAGTTAAATTATTCGAGAAAGAGGGACATTACACGCAGGGACTGGTATGTTTCATTTACTGCAAATATTAGTACTAGCTGATGGAGAATCACTTGCAGTAGAAGGGATAGGAGATATATGCATTGTATTAAATAATGCTCATAAATTGTTGGTAAAGAATGTTAGATATGTACCTTCTTTACAAAAGAATCTTCTATCTATTCGTCAATTAACTTAAAATCGCAATATTCTTGTCAATTTCTGTGGTAAGAAGTGTGTTGTCTTTGATGTGAAACAGAGATAGATAATTGCCCTTGGTATTGGGAAAGGTGGTCAGTATCAGCTTGTTGATCCAGCTACGATCCACATGAATGCACGTGTGGAGGACAACTTCACCATACAGGATGTGCACGAGGCTGCAGTGTCTTGGGAGGAAGCCATTCCTCACAAATCTGTTGACTTGGATACAGTCAACGCACATGCACATATTGTGGAGGGAGTATCCACTATACTAGGTGTACGGGAGGCAGACATACCTTGGGAGGATGGATTACCTCATTCTGAGGACCAGTTTGTTGTGGACGGAGACTCTACTGTTCGGGATGCAGTGACAGTGCATGGTGAGATGGCCTGCCCAGCCACTCACTCAGAGGTACTTGCTCAAAAGACAATAGAGCATGAACAATTTGCTCATTGTGTTGTGAAGGATCTTTCCCAACAAAGGGGGATAGATGAGCAAATAGATAAGACGGAGGAGTTGGTTCTTACTCCTACCACTGTTGAGACAGAGATGGATATTTCTCATACTATTGCGGAGTTGGTTCTAACTCCTACTGCATAGATGGTCACATTTTTCTTATTGAGAAAGTTGGATGAACACTACATGATGTTGCAACGACATGATTGAGGTGACTTCGATTGCAGGATAATTTAGTCTTTTGTACAAACTCCAGCAGTCTATACAACTATGAAATAGATTTTTCAATCCACCTCTGCGAGGTTCTGATTTCAACACTCTAGAGATGGGGATGACACTCAACCATTGGTGATTCATCACTGGTCAATGAATCACGTAACAAAGAACCAGTGGACCACTTGCCATATCCTTTGTTCATGGGGCCAAATTTTTGTTTAGCAGTTCTTCTTCATTCGTCAACCGCAACACAATCATGGATTGCTGATTTTGAAGTAGAACCTACGACACAATCTATAGATGTAATGACTAAACATATGGGCTTTATGAAATTTGTAAAATTTCGGGACAAAAGTTTAGTCATTAAGAGGGGGTGTTGAATATATAATGAACCATCCGGTTTTGGGCAGTTATAACTGATAATTGTTTTGTAACTATGTAACCATCATCCCTACAATAGAAATAAACCTCTGCATGTGTCATTTGAACAGTGCAGTTTTGTGCATCTCTATCTTCTTGATGTATTTCTTTATGCTTCTAATTCTAACATGTCCAACAATTTGGGAGGTTTTGTAATTCGAGAGTTTGGGTAGGTGGAATCCGAGAACTTGGGAATCCAGCTCAGGAACTACACCTTTACGAGGGTGAGGGAGACAACTTGATGGAGTTCTACCTGATTAAAGAATTGTCTCAAAGGGGAAAACTTTGAGGAATGCATGGTCTAGATTGGTTATGTTATTTTAAGCTTTTGTCAGTATGTTCTATAGTGTAATCCTTAAGAGGTGGTATTAGAATATACGGCTTATTTATTAGTGTTAGTTTAATATTAACTAATAAACGGTTGAAACTACTTCAACCACTTTGTAACCATCTCTCACATAATAAAAGGATGGACACACAATGAATAATGTGTGCATTCTGGTTTCTCTTCATCCGTTCTTTGTACATTCTAATATTTCTTTATACTTTCTCTCTCCGCATATTCTAACAGGGGTTTGAGGTGGAAGGACACAATTCCTTGGTTTGCAAGCGTTAATATAAGGTGATTCCTAATTGATTTCATAATATTGAACGGTCGTGTCCAATGACCAGCTCATCAAATGGGCTTAAAAACCCACACCAAATAAATGTGAAACAAAGGTGTAAGTATTGTTTAATCGTTGTGTTGTTATCTCTTTACACCAAGAAACACAATTGAGTCGAAAAACTACAAAAAGGAAGGCCACGGGATCCTTAATACGCATTGTTTCCAATGTGAATTTATAACTGTAGAGGGCTTTTTTAAGATGGTTGAAATTTAGTTTTATTGGCACTCTCTCAAACGACTACCAAATTAAGCCTAACTTCCATGTTAGAGTTCCATTTCATTTCATGATAGGTAAGAGTGCATTGTAGGTGTTCGCATAAAAATGAGCCAAAGGGGGGTTTTATTCTAGCTATGGTTTGCACAAGTGCATGCCCGTTTTATAAAATAATTATGGCTGATGTATTGTTCAACTTTCATCCAATTACATATGTCCATCAATCTTAACCATATATATAACATAAATGCGAGAGATAGCATCAATGTACGGTAACAAATCTAGAAGGTAAAGGAAAAATCTATACCTTTGAATGGATGTCCACATTCTGCTCTATATCTCCATTTTGGCATATATTTGCATGTAGGCATTGTAACTAGTTCTGATAAAATTCACTTTTTTGTTATGCTTTGACGAGTGTCCAACGTTTTCGATTTGGGCTCTCATTTGAAGCAGAGCGAAAGGATTCTTGCAAGGGTCAAGGGTCTAACAGCCCATCAGCCAAGTGCAATTGCTTGCGAGTTTCCAAGGCCTTTTTCCAAAAGCTCTATTTGAGCTTATCCCATTTTCTTGGGTGTGTGCAGCCATAGAATGGAAAATTCCATCTTTCTTTATGCTGAGAGGGATGTCCAACATTTTCTATAGCTGCCATTTTGGCATGGTTAATAATAGAAGATTGAAATATAAATTTGGAAATCCAGAGCTACTAATGATAGACTATAAGTTTATGTAACAACGCAAATCCTGGCCTGTGAACTATACAGGATGACAATCACATAAATTGTAGCCAGCAATACTAAATATGATGATGTTGCTGGACCATACACCATGCAAATTTCATATTCAAACCACACCCAAAAAAAAAGGCAACAAAGGATAACCTTAATTGTAGAAAGCTTTTTTGAGAATGGAGTTGTGCAGAAGTTATTTTCTATAATTGCATTTTGAACACCTTTCAATGCAATGCAGGTAACAGATTTGAAGGGACGATCTATTCTTTCGAATTACAAAGTGGCAGCCATCGATCACCCAAATCACAATCAAACGGATGAGATCAAATGACAAACTCACATGGAAATGCTGAAACTCTTTTTTGTATTTTAACTGCAATCGACGTACAGAGGCTCGTACAACACGGCTGTTCTGTCCATTTCAACTGTTTTCTGTTGATTTCACGTGATACTCTTCGCGCTTCTGCAACTATCATCTTCTGCAGTTGTTTCTTTTCAATCCTTTTTTAGTTAAAAATATTGAATTTCATGTCAAGTCTCTGCAACCCACTGGTTTTGTTCTTGTATGTTTTGAACCGAAAAACGTCAGGTACCCTGATTGTGTGCAGCCTGCATTTCCTTGCTTTGTCCAAGTGGCAAGGGAAGGCACAGCAATTTATTCGTGTTTACATGCATTTATAAGAACACTAATTTTTTTATTATTTTATTCTGAAGGCTCTGCTCATGAAACAAGCAGGTAGAGAAATAAGAAAAAATAATCATGGGCATTTTCTTATAATTTCACCTCAAATGTTTTGTATTTTTTAAACTTGATTTCTTTTAAAAGTATTTGATGTAATCAAATGGGTTGTAGTTTAACATGAGTGTGATGGTGTTAATGGTGTTGTGTACCCATTTACTAGAATACAAATTTCATGAGCAGATTCTATGCTACCAGCATATTTTGGTATTATCCAACAGTCAGCGTGTAATATATCTACATATTTACCACTTTTTGGTATAAAATGGTGGTACATACTGATGACTCAGCATTTTCCTACACTACAAATTTCATGAGCTGGGTAAATTTGGAGGAATGGAACCCCTTAATCGTGAAATATCCTTTCCTACCAGCATTCCTGGTATTATTCAACAGTCAGCGTGAAATATACCTGCATGTTTTACCACTTTTGATATACAAAAGTGGTACACACTAATGAATCACTATTTCTTAACACTAAAATTACGCTGATACCTCAATCATTAACAGCTAAACTTAAGAATTTTGTACATTTAACTCGTGCAAATTTCAAATTCAAACCCAAAAATAATATTCAACATAATATCCTACATTAATTTTTCTATGACATCACACTTCAGCAACTACTACGCATTATTTCTCAATTTCTATACTATTTTAACATACATATTATTTGACGTTTATGCATTTTTAGTGTTTTCACAAATTTGTTGTGATCTATATGCACTTTTTTAATAAGTTTGTAACAGGAACCATTCAGCAATTGACTAAATGGAGTTGGGTTCCTTAACCTGCAGTGAATGGTTATTATAATGGGGATAACAGTACATTTAGTGACCCACAATCAACGTGATAGTTGGTATTGACTATAAGTTAGCAGATTATGTTGTTACCCCTTATTACTGCAGGTCAATGAGCTACCCTGACTCCAAACATCTATAATGGTTAGGTAGATCCGTCTTTTGTAGGCCCATCACATGTGCAATTAAATGTTGTTAAGCCTAACATTCACTTTCTGTACAAAAAATTTAATTGTGAGAAAATGTGTTACAATCATTCTTCTTTTTTTATTATAATAAAAATAAAATGGATGCATCTATGTTAGATATGTGCTAACAAAGTTAAATTTTGGATCTCTTTGCGGTGCGGTTGTACCTCATTTCCCAAAAGGGAGTGTGGGGGGCAGCGACATGTTATGGAGCCCCCCTTTATGTCTCCAAAGTAAAAGTTAAGGAGTCAATCCCTTGTTTCTAGAAAGAGGAATTCAATCGAAATCTATTTTAAGGAAAATCCTAATGGTATTTTTTGACTCTATTTTTAGGAGGAATCCTAATTGTACTTCGCCAATTAGGTGTATATATTTTTGTAGATATGTAAAGTTGCTAGTAACGAGTTCACACATAATTTGTTCATATTGAGTTAATAAAAGCTTGATATCTTGCACTGTAGATGTTTCCCTAAGCAATTAGATGGGGTTTTACCACGTAAAATTGGTGTTCGTCTCTTACATGCTTGTTATTTTATATATTTCATTTATCTCTATCTCTGTAAACTGTTATTTTGTTATTCAACTTTTTGAGTATTCATTGCTGCAAAGTCTACGGTTTCTTAACAATCTCAAGGTCAGAATATGAAACCGAAAATATTTAACGATGATATTAAGTTTAAAATTATGTATGGCGATAATTTTGCTTTTGGTTTAGTGATTTTTCTTTTTAATAGTCATCTACTACTCCTCGTTCATTAAAAATAAAATTAAACAATAGTCAATATTTTAACCTACAATAAACCTTGGTCTCTTCATATTCTCTTTCGTTGTAAATTTAGGATTAGTACATATATCTGTCCTCGTATGGATCACATAGTGTTATGGATTGAAATGAGAGCTCCCATTGAGTACATTGATGCATTAGCGAGCAGTTCCACTTGTGTTTGTGGACTTTGCACCAAATCTATCAGTAACAAACTTTCCCAAGAAAAGAGGACAATAACAAGACCATGTCATACAAATTTCTACGTACAATTCAATGCTAATATAATAGTAAATGTTACATAGGCAACTAGGAGCTACTACACCATGCATACCCACAACCATTCGATCCTTTCGATGCTACTACATAGGCAACTAGAGTACCTTTTTCATAGAAGCAGTTTCAGCTACATGTTTATAATAATTTGTTAATTGTAACGTTTAATTGCATCCTGTTCATCTTCATTTCTTTGTTTATTGCAGGTAGTACGATCGGATGATTATTAAAAATACTTGATCCTTGTTGGTTCGATTGATTTGTTTTTGGCTCTCATATTTTTTTAAGGCCTAATTAATATTTGTTGTAGCCAGAGAGGAAAAGGTGGGAATAATTAATCGATTGAAGCCCTAATTCCGTACCCAACCTCATCTTCTTCTCTGGCACCACTTCAATCTACACTTGAAATCTATCTCCAATGATGTAACATGTTCGACATGCATACTCTTCTTCTCCATATTTCCTTCATTTGCCTTCTTCGAGAAATTTGTCCTCATGGGATGCTAATACTTTAGGATATGCATAAAATAGGCTTATTAAAAGGCCTTTAAATCTTTTAAAAGAAATCAAATAATATGTGCAAAATTAGTCTCTAGAACTTTCTCCGAGAATATGTGAAATTTGGACCCTCTACAATAGGGTCTGAACATCCATCAAAGTATAATTAAAAGCATATTTTTGGAAGATGAAGTTTCAAGTGTCTATTGGCATATGTGAAATGCCTCAACAACCAAAGAACTTGAAATTAAAGTTTACTCTCCATCAATCACTTCAAAAATCTTTAGCTCTAAGAAGAAAAGAAAGACATTTATTATTATTAATGGTCTTTAAATGTAATTTTGTAAGAGAAACTCATTTTGGCAATAACATTGTGTTAGTGTAGGATTTATTTTCCTCGCTTTATTTGTATTATCCTATTCGGGATATTCCACCTCACTTGGATTTTCCCTACACTTATGGGATATGCTTGCTTAGGTGTACACTTGACTACGCTATTATAGTTAGTGGTATTTATCACCCTTGGCCACTTGTCTACATTGACTAGCTATTTTAGGTATGGAGGTTACCACTATTCTAGATGGAGGTTGTTGTGATTCTAGAAGGAGGTTACACATTCACTATATATGTACATCTCTTGCATTATTTTATTTGATTGTATTGAGTTAGAGTTAGTTATGCATTATTGCAGTTATCTCTCTTGTATTTTCATAATTTATAGTCTTGTATGCGTTCTTTGCTTTGTCTTGGAAAAATTCACGTATCACATCGTTCACATGTCCATTCTTTGAATGAGAAGATCTGTGGTGTTTCTCCGATATGGTATCAGACTTGAGATGGTATTGAGCTTATCTAGTTATTATTCTACAAGATTATTTTCATTTGATGTCATTATTTGTAAAGTATTTGGGTTTCTTTTATTTGTTGGGTTTGCCAGGTTTGTGGTGTATATAGTCTATTTGTAGTCTTCTGCAGTTTACAGGCCCGCATAGTGCATATAAAATCTTGGAGATTGTTATTTGCATGCTTCTGATGTGTTTTACAGGACCTATAACATTTTAATAGGCTCCCTGGAAGAGTTACACAGCTCTTAGAGGCATGTCATAGTCTTCTAAAGGTGTTTTAAAGTCTCATACAGTCACCAAATTAGACTCATGGGTGTATCCAGATCTAGAGGTTGATTTACAGACATGTTCTCACCCTTGCATATTTTCAAACCCTTAAAGGTTGTTGAATAAGATTAAAAACCTGATTAGGATCCATTGCATGTTTCAAACAAACCATAAACGCATTGAAGATCTTGCTTCAGTTATTTTTTTTAGTCCCTTGGCAGTGATGTTCGCTACAACTCATATTTGTGGGAATTTAAGGGCCACAGTAAAGATCCCCTTAACCCAACATGGCCACAACCTACGTAAGAACGCAATCTTGGGTTCATCCATTCCTGCCTCTTTTTTTTGCAAAAACTATATTTTAGTGAACAAAGTGCATTTCAAGTTTAGTGCAAATTCATTTAAAATAAGGCTTATTTACAGGAAGTAATTATTGTAAATTTTTTGATTAGTAGCTCAATATTGTGTCGTTTTTTTTCAAAAAGTTAAATATTTTTCATTTCTCAAAACATTGGACCTATTTATTTTGTAAAACACACTAAGTTATAAAGTGCCACCTTTTGGGAGGATTTTTGCAATGGATGATGAAGAAGACGATGATCACTTGGTTCATTTTTCGGAAATCTAGTTTGAAGACTGAAGGGGTGGGGCTCGGTTTAGTAGGAGACCAAACCCCCCTATTTATGATTTGTTTGTTTCATTTCTTCTTTCTGCAATAAGCACATTTAGTGCATGTGTTTCTCTTGAGAAGAATTTTGTACATGCATTGTAAATGGGTATCTAAAAAGGCGCCTATTGTCGGAACCCATATTGAGGATCACTGTGTCTTCCTTGTAGCATTTGTGGATTCCCGTAGTTCTCTGTGATCATGGCATGTTCAGACAACTTCTCCATTCCTCTGCAGTGCTGACTTTGTCGTCTGTTTTTTTGTGCCCGCTTGGCCAACTGATGGTTTTTAAAACAATATTGGACATATTTGTTCGTGCAAATTCTGCATATTGGAGGGTAATCTTTGGAGCAAGTTCTACTTGTTGGAGATTCTTTATCAGTGTTTCATCAAATTTTGGATTCTTATCAGGTTGTTTTATTTCTTCCCATTTCATCTTTTTATGTACTTGGGTACTTAACATGGCCTTGTTGCCGGGACCCAATTCGTCTATCCACATTAGCAGCTTCATCATCTTCGAGTAGGGATTTCTAGTTCTACTTTCTCTTCTTTGTCTCTCTTTTGGGGGGCAGTTTTTTCCTATTGGGTTTTCTCCTTTTACTCTATCTTTATGAGAGATTTCCATTGTACTTGGGTACCTCATTAGGCTGTTGCCGGGACCCACTTTCATTTTTAATTGCCCATTTAAGCTGTGCTTATGGGGAGGTGTTAGTGTAGGATTTATTTTCCTCGCTTTATTTGTATTATACTATTCGGGATATCCACCTCATTTGGAGTTTCCCTACACTTATGGGATATGCTTGCTTAGGTGTACTCTTGACTACACTATTCTAGGTGATAGTTACCACTTGACTACACTATTCTAGGTGTTGGTTACCACTTGACTACACCATTCTAGGTGTTGGTTAGCACTATTCTAGGTGGAGATTGCCATGATTCTAGGAGAAGGTTACAGATTCACCTCCTATATGTACATCTCTTGCATTATTTTATTTGATCGTATTTAGTTGGAGCTATTTCCGTGTTATTGGAATTATCTCTCTTGTATTTTTCATAATTTGCAGTCTTGTATGCTTGCTTTGTTTTGTCTTGGATCAATTCATGTCTCACATCATTCACCTGTGCATTCTTCGAACCAGTAGATCTGTGGTGCTTCTTCGATACTCTCAGTGAATTTTCATAGGTTTCATGTTCATTTTTTTAGCATAACATAAACTTCCAAAGAAAATTTATAAATTCAGCTAAAATTGAAATGAAATAACAGGCCTACCACGAGACATGAAACATATGTGCAATAGCATCAAACTGATTTTTGTCTACCTTGTGGTTCAAATATACAGCTACTCTAGAGCTAACCATCTTGTTCAAATTTATAGCTATCATGGTTGCCCTCCCATCACACAGAGGTGTCTGACCTGTAAATTTAGGAAGTCTACAATGTAAACATAATTGCAAAAAAAAAGTGATGAGGCGAGTAAAGAAAGAAATTGTACAAAGAGAGATATAGGAGAACATAAAGATTTGCTTCATATAAATTGAACATCTACTACTCAACCAGCTTGGGTATCCAACCTCCTGTATGACTCAATTTTGATAGTCAATGCCCAATTTCATTAGGATATTATGGATGTGAAAGAAACTTGTGGTCTATTTGTATCAATATCATATTATTCAAAGAAATCGTCTTTTCTTTAAACGAATTCTTGTTTTATTCAAATAGGATTCCCCAAGGGTCACTCTTCACTAAGAATAGGGAATGCTGGTTTCCAAGATATGTACACATATACTTCTGCTATTTTCTTTCTTAGCATGCTATTGTGAAACTCGTTGCTGAGTGTTCTTCTTGCCACGACGCAATGCAAATAATTTTTGTTACTTAGGTCTTGTACAACCTATTGCTATTTCCCATCAAAAGTGTGAGATCATGTCCATGGGCTTTGTCACTAGATTGCCTCTATTTAAAGGTATGCCATGTTTGTTGTTACTGAAATATGGATAGCAGAAATACAATGGAACCAATGCCGTCTGATATAATTATCACTTAAGTTCTAAGTCTTTTGCTATTTTCAGTATATGATAAATTCAAACCTGTAATGATGATATTTCAGACTTGTTAGTTTATGATAACTTAGTTTAATGTTCAGATGCACCGCACAAACAATTGCTTGAGATTTTGTTGATATTGAAAAATCTCATCACTCATAGTTGGTTGCCTAGTGAAATTCTCTCTTGTACCATGCTCCAACTCCAGATTGGTTAGCCTTTATGGCAAAACTCTGCAATCTATTGCAATTACCTCTTTATATTATATATACCTATGTTAAATTATATAAACAATTGTGTATTATTCTTGTCAGCCTTACTACATATTCCTCACTTAGGTTGATCTGTAATTGCCTTAAGACACTCCAATGTATTATTCACCAACATATTTCTTAAACCTAGTGACTGAAGATCGCAGTGTTATTACTATATTTCAAGAACCATGCTGTAATGTCCCCAATGGGATAATTTCTAACCCCAAATGGAACAACTGCAAATTCGATCTATAACAGCAATTTATAGAAGGTAAACTTGACAAAATTAAAGCAGATCTGAATTTCTACAAGGAAATGTGACTTGCCTTGGAGATGATTTATTCTCAAAACTGATTGTAAAATCATCCAAATCTTTAACCCCACAAGCTCATATAATTTATTATAGATGCAAGAAAACCTGAAAATATAATTTTTCCAGATCAAGAAGAAGAGCTATAAAATTTATTAAAGTCTACAGAAAATCAACTTACAAACAAAGCTGGAAAAAATGTTTCCAAAGCCCTAATCAGATGCATACATAGCTAGAAAAACTCTAAAAATATGGCAATGAAGATGGAGATGAGATTCGGATCATTCGTACCCTAGGAATGTGACAGAACTCCACTCACAAGGGTGTAGATAACCACTAGGAATCTGGCTGGAAATGCCATGCCAAAAATCAGCTACAACTCTTCTTCTTCAAACCCTAGCTGAATGTAATAGAAATCTGCAAATTAGGACCTTCAACACTGCTAGAACTTCAGAATTATCCTTGAAACTCAATGGAAACCCTTGAATAGAGATTCCTTTCATAAAGGATGAAGAGTTTTCGTTCTTCAATCCTTAACAATAGAGGGTTTTCGTCCTCTAATGCAAAAAAACTTCAAAGGGTTTTCATCCTTTGAGGTAAAAATGGAAAGAATAGCTCAACCTAATTTTAGATATGAAAATATGATAAAAAGTGATGCCTTCTCCATGCATGACAACTTGCTTTTATAACTTTCCCTTGGACCTTTAGCCACACAAAGGACCAATCAGCTATCTTCACTTTATTTAATATTTTCCATCACTTTATTTAATATTTCTTTATCCCTTTGCTTTCTATTCCCATATGGATTGCCTTTTTCAACTAGGGAGAAATAAAGTTAAAGTGATTTTCTTTTTCTAATTTTATTTTGTCACTAATAAATTAATTTAAGTGTTTATGAAAAAAGTTTTATTTTGCACTTTAAAATTAATGTATTATGACTATGTTTTCCTTTTTCTATTCCTTAGCCGTCAGGAAACAATGAATGGGCTAAGGGTTTTCGACCAGCTGCTTTCGAGAAGGGGATATTTCAATACTCCATACCCAAATTGCTATGCCCTGAAGCAATTGCTGACTCAAATGCCCGAGTGCCATGTGCTAGTAGATAAACCATTCGTAGTGCTCAAAGGGAGACGTTCTAGTTGTACTTGTTCTGGAAATGCTAAAACAGCCCTTGCCTAAATACGTAGCACTCCTGATGCTCATAAATTGGATTTGAATACAGGGTACCCTGACTCATCACTGCAACCCCTGAATGGAACTTTCCATGCTTAGATAAATTTATCAAGCTTCTCTGTAATAATAAATCCCAAATCTGCTTTTAAAATTTCTAAGGCAATAAATCTCCAACAGTTGGTGCCATTTCTTGGAGTTACCTATGCATGCTCAACAAGATCAATAAAAAATTACTTTATCTTCATGATATATTGACTTTGCGGTGTCTTGCCCTAGTATGCATCCAATGTCAAGTGCAATCTGTTGCTCTGGGACCAGATTCTTCATCCCCCTCCGAGCTGTCATTCCCACGAGATGGATTACAAGCTTCTTTCCATACCTTCTACCCGAACAATTGGTGGAACTAATCGCACCAATGTCAATTCCATGAGTCCAGATACAGTGCATAGATCAGTTCGTCCCTAGTTGGACCTTCACATCTCCCTCGGTCACCACCAGCAGGCTCGTCCGCACACTCGTACCAGAGGGAATCCCGACTCCACCTGTCTCTTTGGCCATTGCTTTAATCTCAAATCTCAGCAGGGGCTTCGGATTGCCATTTCATCAGGAGCTTCTTTTCATCAGCCTCGAACGTTAAGAGGGATGTGGCTACCATTTCTAAGTAGACTACCGGTCCTTATTTGCCCCCACCATTCCCTCTCTCTGCCCTTCTTTCTCCCTCATTTGTTTCACTGCCCTTGCCTATGGGGGTTTGGCATTGGGGTTCTTGTTTGTTTTGGTTCTTTCATTTTCTTTTGTTTTTGGGAACTCGTTTTGAGTTTTCCCCGCTCGCACTTTGTATATTGTTTGGGCTGCAGTCCCATTGACCTACTTTTGTGGTTGTTTGTTGGACATTAATATATCTTATCTTATCTTATCTCTCCCATGTTGGCGCCCCATCCTAAAAATAGGATCTTGATGGTCATGCAACCCATTCCATCTTTGGCGCCTCCATAATAGAATTTGTTGTTTAATTATTATTCTATCTTTGGCGTTGTAATGTCCCCAATTGGGACACTTTGAACCCCTAGTGGATTTTAGGCAAACCCAACACTCAAAGTACAAATTAGTAAAAGATACGTCCAACTAAATGTGCAGGTCTGCAATTTCCTCTATAAATGGCGACTAGGGTATTCCTGTAAAACATATAACAATGTGCCCTTATAATTAATTTATCTAATGGAAATCTTAATTTATTATGGAGAAATGTGACTTGTACCCAAGAAGGAAGTGCAAGATAAAATACTCAAAACACAACCTATCTCTGATTTTATAACAGCAATAAATTTTATGAGGACAATGTAAGAGAAATAGTATCCCAAAAATGAGCTCCCAAGATCTGATGTTTTATTTAATAATAAGCTGCACATCTGATCTGAAAGTACAGCAGTGGAAATGAGGGTTTAGACCCCAACAAAAAGCTCCATAATTAGTAGAATAATTATTTTGAAGATAGATTCTACACAGCAGATGGCCAAAACTGATTTCTATATCACTTCAATCAATGCAAAAACCGTCGCCCAACTGGTCACTGAACAGGGTACAACTGGCAAATTTTGATTCTTCAAAACCAAGCTGCAAAGACTTTACTGAAATAGCTCAAGTATGAGTAGGCACAACATAACCCTGAAAAAAATCCCCAAATACCAACGGAAGGGTTTTTGTTCTCCTTAGACTAGATCCTAAGGGTTTTTCGTCCTCAGAATATTACAACTGCTTAAATACTTTTCAAAAATTTTTAGAAGATCATAGATATGCCCCTAATGCAAGTCAGCTTGCCTCTTTTAAAGAAGGAAGTGACCCAAAAGCAACCTCCCAAACAACCAATCAGCATACAATGAATATTTCTATGCTTTTTCCACCCAAAAGGCCTTTCTTAGGCAAGTCGCATTTTTCTTAGGAGGATAACTTTTGACCCATGAACTTTTGCCTTTTTTTACCATTTTCTTATTGCTCCTCAAGCTGGTTGCACTTTTCCATAAGAATAAACAATTTTAATAAGTGTTTTTCTCTTCTTTGCTTTTTCTATGTTTATTTTAATATTAAGTCTATTAATAATTTATTATTAGTGCTTTTATAATGTTTTATTTTATTTTTTTGCACTTAATAATAAAATATTAGACTTAAGTCTCCCTTGTAAAATCCTCCTTAGCCGTTGGGAAGACATTATAGGCTAAGGGTCTTCGATTGGGAAGGGAATATTACAGTCCTTCCTTCTCAAAATTGCTTTCCCTCAAGCAATCCAAATTTGTTTTGTCCAAGTACTATGCACAAGAGACAAACATGCTAAAATGTTCCACAAGCCTGGCCTCTGTACCTATCAAGTGGGCTAAAACTTGTCGCCATATATCATCCACAAGATGCTCACATACATATGCTTGGAACAATGGTTCAACATACTTCATATTGTAGACTAAACCTTCTATCTTATCATGCATTTCATGATGGAAATAAACTGGAATAGGCAACAATAAATAAGACACATTATTATGTTCTTCACACCTTGGAATATCATCAACATCCTTGTCAATCTTGGGCTTCAAAATGGCTTGTTTTCGCTGCACCAAAATCTGAATATTCTTGTCCATAATGAGCTGCATATCCTCATAATAGAACTGCTGAAATAACGTAGTATGATGCAATGGATCCTTGCTAACACTAATCTCCTTGTAGAGAAGATCATCAACGTGTTTACCTTCAACTACTGATTTGGAATCCTCCAAAACAACACTATCCCTATTGTGACTCATGATTTCAGACACAACACAAACATCAACATCCTTCACAATTTCATGCCCATCATTAGCATTGCTTTGTAAATCCATCCCATGTGACAATGGCTCATTGATGTGTACCCTTGGAACTGAAACATTTTCTGCAACATTGTAAGCAAGCAATTTTTGTTCCTCACTAATGAAATTATTTTGCTTATTAGAAGTCATACCTCTTTTCTTTGAAGCTTCTTCTTCTTGGCATTTGAAATCAAATGGTGGAATACTCATGGGCTGATTTCTCTCCAATTTTTGCATGGTAATTTTATCCTATTGACACCTTCTATTTTTCCTTGTGCCTTTACTATCTTTCAATTCACAAAAATCTTCGAAGGTCAACATAGCTCTTACCTTGGGACTAAGTGTTGCATACTCTTTTCTCCATGTCTCCATGTCATCATCCTCAACTGGGTGTTCCCCCTTTTGGAGAAACTTGGTTCTGCTTCATTCACCAATTTTGTCTCGATTTCCTTGAGAGATTGATCTTATAGTGCTCATTCCTTGTATAGATCTGCCCAAATCAGCAATGGCTCCTACAATGGAGTCTTTTATATCTTTCTGAGCATCCATCCAACAAACAAACAATTCTTCGTTGCTTCTATTGACTACTTCATTTATATAGTTCGTCTTATCTTTGTCCATGGTTACCATCTTAATCTTCAGATCTGATTTTTTTCTTCTTTCATATACAGGTTGGGAGAAAACACTGCTCTGGTACCATTGTAATGTCCCCAATTGGGACAGTTTGAACCCTTAGTGGATGTTAGACAAAGCCAACACTCAAAGTACAAATTAAAAAGATATCTCAGAATTTATCTCTGCAGATCTGATTTTTAGAAGAGAAAAACGATTAGGGTTTTACATGAAACTCATACAAAACAAGCAACTTTTTATAATCTTCATTCCAAAATAATATACAGATTTTATTGACCCAAATCAGACCCTAGGATGATGTATGAGACCTTACAAAAATCAGTTTGACTGCTGCAATAAATCTTCCAGAAATGCGACTAGGGTTATTACAGGAACCCCTACAAATCAGCATCCAAATGACTATATTTTTATTCTGATTTGATCTGTGCATTCTAACAACCCAAATATATAGAAAATCTGATTTTTCTGGAACAATAATAGACTGAAATAAATATAAAAAATCTGCAGACATTGGAGACTGAAAATGACACCTTAGACTCCTCCAAAAATTCTGAAAACACATTATTTTGAGCCACAAAACTCGAATTAATAAATGACAACAATATTTTGACCTATAATGTCTGACATACATTGTCTATTAGCCAAAAAGTGGGTCGCTCCACCTTGTACAATGAACATACAGCTGCTGCACTTTTATTCTTCAAAACCCAGTTGCAAACTATTGTTGGAATAGCTAAAAATTGGGTAGACACAATGGATAACCTTGAATAGGAAATCCCCAAATATCTAAGAGGGGTTTCGTCCTCTAGAGATAGATCCTAAGGGTTTCTATCCTTATAATATTTCTGCAAAATCTCAAGGCTTAGATGCAAATTCATAAAATTTCAAATGATCACAGAATGCCCTTCTACAGGTCGACCTCTCTTTTTAAAGAAGAATTGACCCAAAAACAACCTCCAAAACATCCAATCAACATACAATGAATTTTTCTATGCATTTTCCACCCTCCATTCCTTCTAGGCCAAGTTGCATTTTCCTTGGGAGGATAACTTTTGACCCATGAACTTTTGCCTTTTTCTATTTTTCTCATTGCTCCTTAAGTTGGTTGCATTTTTCCCTAGGAATCAACAATTTTAATAAATGCTTTTTCCTTTTGTGCACCTTTCTATGTCTATTTTAATATTAAGTCTATTAATAATTTATTATAAGTGCTTTTATAATGTTTTATTTTATTTTTTTGCACTTAATAATAAAATATTAGACTTAAGTCTCCCTTGTAAAATCCTCCTTAGCCGTCGGGAAGACATAATAGGCTAAGGGTCTTCGATTGGGAAGGGGAGATTACAAAGATGCCGACCTTTGCTTTCCAAAATGTACAATCCTAGGTTGTCCAAACTGCAGATTTTTGTTTTTTGAGACCATAGTTTCCAAGTCTAAGGATTTCTTAATAGCTCCTTGTAGAGATGGAGGACTGAAGGATTTGACTAGGCCTCTAAGTGGCTCCGCTGGACTTTCAATAAAAAATAATAGAAGTCTTCTTTCATTGATATCCGACACCATCATTATAATTCTCTGAAAATCAGAAATATACTTATCCAATGATCCCTCTTGCTTGAGTTGAGCCAACTCTTTGAAATGGATTTCTGGATCTATTTTATCAAACCTCTTTGTTAGACATTGATTGAATTCTTCAATGGATGTAATAGAACGATACTCTTGTGTGATCAATCGATGCTACCGCCATTCATGTGCAACTCCCTCTAAATGTAAAGTTGCAAATTTGAGGGCTTCTTCCTCATACATAGGATTCAATGATAAATATGTATCTAACTTTTGTAACCGTGCTCTAACTGAACATTTATCTGAACCATCATAAGAAGGAAGAGTTACCTTACCCAACCTTTGTTGTATGTCTTTTCTTGGTTGCTCTTGTCGAGTTCTTCTATTCCTTCTCGTGCCTTTGCTATTCTTCACTTGACAGTAATCCCTGAAAGACAACATCTCTCTCAGCTTGAAACTGATGGCTGCATATTCTTCACCCCATGCCTCTATGTCTTCAACATCACTTGGAGGATCTAGCTCAAGTGGTTGTTCCTCTTTTTGTAGAAACTTGACTCTGAATATTTGAGGTGGATGCTTGATGGCTGTCTTTATTGGTCCAGAGGAGCTTCCTTCACCATTGTTGGTTGCATTATGGTTGCCAAATATATTATGTCCTTGTAGAACTTTAGCTAGGTCCATGATTGAACCTGTCAATGCATGACACATTTCCCTTATAGTCTACTGCAACTCCCTTTGACTCCTTGTAATCACCTCATGCATGTAGCTCAGCTCGACTGAAGGAGGAGCTCTTAGATCATGTAATATCTCCTTTCCGGTCGAAGACCCTTAGCTCATTTGGTCTTCTCGACATCTAAGGAAGAGATCAAGGGGAGACTTAAGTTTTATTACTTTATTATAAAGTGCTGAAAAAATAATATAAACATTATAAAAAAACACTTGTAATAAATTAATAAACTTAATGACAAATGAAAACATAGGAAAAGGAAAACAAAGGAGAAAACACTTATTAAAATTGTTTATTTCTAGAAAAGTGCGACTTGCACTAAAAAGACAAAAGAAAATAGAAAAAGGCAAAAGTTCATGGGTCAAAAGTTATCCTCCCAAGGAAAATGTGACTTGGTCTAGAGAAGAGAAGTGGTTGGTGGCAGCATTTAATGAGGGAAAATATGATTGGTTGTTTAGGGTGGCCACTAGGCCCAATTCTTCTATTTAAGCAATAATAATTGTTTGGAGAAGACATACTATGATCATTATCCAATTTCTGAATTGTGTTTGAAGCTTGGAGATTTTGTTTGAAATATTCTATGGACGAAAACCCTTAGAATTTACCTCTAGAGGACGAAAACCCTCTTAGAGCATTAGAGGATTTCCTACCCAGGGTTGTCCATTGTGATTACAACGATTTTTTAGTTAGCAATGAATACGAAGATTTTGCAGTTTTGGTACAAGGGTTTGAAGGGAAGAGAGTGCAGCTATGTTTCTTGCTTTATTTCAGCCTGAAGCGACGTATCTCTTGCATAAATCTGAGTTGTTAGAAGGTGTTTTAGACTTGGTTTGTATTGCCATATCATATTTTGATTTTTATAATTTAAATCAGCCCATTTTCAGTATTTTTCTAGCCAAAAACCCTAAGGGTGAATTGGTGTTTTGGCTGTTTAGGTAACTTGTGGTGGTCATTTGCATGAATGGGTAACACCATTGCATTCTCCCTATTTTTCAGAATCTGTGCATAGTTTATTTGTGTGGATCGGAGCATTTTTGAGTGAGTTATGAATTTTTGAAGTTGACATAATTTTCTACAGAACGGGGTCTCAAAATAAATTAATTTCATTCTTCTTGTGCATCAAAATATGTATGTTCTTTCATATTTTGGCTTTATGAAATTGGTAAATCAGATTGGAGTGGAGAAGTTATATTTTATTGGCTGATTTGTTTGGGTTTCCCACTTTACTCTACTCGCACTTTTCAGATTAAATTCAGATCTGCATGTTAATAAATTGCTACATCTTCTATAAATTGTATTTGGGGGTTTGGGATTGGCCTTAAATCCATTTGGGGTCAAATATGTTCATTTGGGGACATTACAGATCATGCTTTTCCATTATCACTTTTCTTGGAGTTGGATTCCTTCTTTGATAAACTAAAGGTGTTTTCCCTGTTTGCATTCAGATCAATCTCTTCACAGGATGGCAATGAACATGTTCTGATACCACTGTAATGTCCCCAATGGGATAATTTTTGACCCCAAATGGAAACCCTGCAAATCTGATTTATAACAATTGATAGAGTGATATTTGATGTAAGGCAGATTTGAAGTAATTATAGGAAATGCGACTTGTCTTAGAGATGGTTGACACCCATAATTGATGTAAAATCCTTCAAATCTTTGCTAAAGCTGATAGTTATTTATTATTAAGGCATGAACTTTGAAAATATAATTTTTCTACTTGAGAAGAAGCGCTGTAATTTTTATTTAAAGTCTGCAGTAATCAACTTACAAACAAGATTGGAAAAACTATTTTCAAAGCCCAAATCAAATGTAAATAGGTTAGAATTGACCTCTAAAAGTATGGCAATGAAGATAGGAATCAAATCTGAATTAGCCGTGCCTTCAGGAACTCAAAACATTCCTATGAGTGGGTCGTTCCAATAGGAAACTACTGGAAATGCCACCCTAAAATCAGCTACAACACTTGTTCTCCAAACCATAGCTAGATGTAACAAAAATCTGCAAATTAGGGCCTTCAACATGGCCGGAACTTCAGAAATAGATCTTGAAAATCAATGAAAACCCTTGAATAGAGCTTCCTCTCACAAAGGATGAAGAGTTTTTGTTCTTCAATCCTTGACAATAGAGGGTTTTCGTCCTCTAATGCAAACACTTGAAAGGGTTTTCGTCCTTTGAGGTAAAAATGGAAAGCAAATAGCTCAATCAAATTTCAGATATGAAAATATGATAAAAGTGATACCATCTCCATGCACGACGACTTGCTTTTGTAACTTCTCTTGGCCTCTTTGCGCACACAAATGCCCATTCAACTCTTTGCACTTTATTAAATATTTTTCTCTTGCTTTATTTTATTTAATATTTCTTTATCCCCTTGCTTTCTATCCCCATATGGGTTGCATTTTTTCACTAGGGGGAAATAAAAATAAAGTGACTTTTTTTTTTCTTTTATTATTTTTCACTAATAATTAATTCAAGTGCTTTTAATAAAATTTCATCATGCACTTAAAATTATTTTGTTAGGACTAATTTCCCTTTTTTCCATCCCTTAGCCGTCAGGAAACAATGAATGGGCTAAGGGTCTTCAACTTGTTAATTCTGAGAAAGGGATATTTCACATGCTTAGAAGTTGGAGGAAAATGCTTGCTTACCGACGTATTTGCTGAATTGAAATGTATCAAAAGCATTGGAAGAATTGAGACTGCAGCAAAGAAAACATCATATGAACACCATAATAACCCTAAAGAAAGAAACCCATAGCAGAAACATCCAGCATGGAAATAGGTTGTGCATCTGCGTTTTCATTCAAATTCTGCAATTGGCCTTGAAATTTACAGTGTTCCTCCCAAACGGGGGCAGTTTGACCAGTGTCAACTTCTCAATATTGCTTCAACATCTCATGACCCTCTGCTTTGCAATTTAGATTACAATAACTTCCTATAGGACTGAATGTTTCATACAGCCACTGTAAACTCCATATATTAATCAACTATTGACCAATACATTAATTTATATTTGCCAATGGCTTCTTTTAGTTGCAGTTCTCTGTAGGATTTGATATCTTATAAGGAAATTTTGCATTATCCAGAGCTATTTTCCCTTAAGAGTCTCTGGCATATTCTGTCCACCAAAGGGAGCATGAATATAGCATGGGTTCCAATGGTAAAGGGGGCCACCATTGTCTATTCTTCTTCATCTGAAACTGGTAGACCTATTTTGAAATGCTGCTTCATTTTTTTAGTAATTAAAACCCCATTTGATGGGTTTTTGGTATGTGCCCAAAAAACTTACCGAAGTTCAATATGAATACTGATTTTGTGTGAATAAGGACTTTCTTACTACTACCATTAAGGAATAAGTGTGCGAATTACTAGCCACAATTACTACTTTATTTACTAGGAACTATTTCTTTGATTCCATGTGATATTTGCTTGAAACTGCTACATTGGCTTCCGCTTATCAACGCATTGACACTGGAATTGAGGCTATTGAGCGGATTTTGAACTTTTCAAATTCAATTATATATTTAAGTAAATTGATTCCTGCATTGGTTCCATGGAGCGTGAATGTTGGAAGTCAAACTACAAACTCCCTGATTTTCTTCATTATCTTGCTTGAGATTTTCTATAGCCACAACTTTTGATGGCACTGTTGAAAGGAATAAAGCACCAATGACAGTAGGAGTTGCCACTTCCATGAATTGTGAGTAATAATTCTTTAAAAATGAAAATAATATATTCAGAAATGAGGTAGAGGATGTATAAAATGACACTGGCTATGCACAATATCAAAGAATAAATATGTTTGTATTTGTGCACAGTTGATTTTATAAATGGCATCTTAGAAAGTAAGAAATAATGGCAGTTGGCTCATGGGTGCAAAGGTAAAACACAACATTTTGTATACAGAAGACGAAACACCCGGAAACGATGAGTAAAGTATGGAACACAAACATGGTAGAAAGAAATAATAGACTATCTAAGAAATATCCCATGCAAATAGTTCTTAATGATGATGACACTGACAAATTTTAACGTCCTTCTGGTCAAATTTGTTTGCTGGACCTTTGAATGTTTATCTATTTGGATAGAAGATGGTTTCTACAGTTGTTAAGATTAATGATTGCATTGATTTAAAATTTCTTGTACTAAATTACAATTGCAAGTGTATGTTTAATTATGCCTAATGTTATTGTTACGTGGACAAGTTAACTGAAAATGTGTTTTGTCCTCTACTTTTAAATTGCATATTCTGTAAAATCTTTTCCTGCATGAAGTCTTTGGGTAACTCCATCTACTGATTTCATGGTGTAGTTTGTGTGAGCAGTTTCTTAATTAAGTAATCATGATTATCTTTTTGACGCTAGTGACCATGTGAGGGCAGGTGATCCGAATCCCAGGAGATATTTGGGTGAGAACACTTCAAATCAGAATCTATATGTGTTATATACCTGTCTGGAAGCAATATTAAACCATAAATCAGGAATGATAAACAACAATCATAGAATGAAGCATAGGGAAGATGTTAGAACTGGAATGTTAAAATTTATTAATTTTTGTGTTTTGTTCTTGTCATACACTTGAGGGAGATGTATGGCCTCCTATCTTCTACTATCTGATGCTTATCACTTGTGCAGATATGTTTACATAATATTACTAAATATTAAAGGCTAGATAACCGTTATTGAAGTCGGAATGAATGTGCTTGCATGTGTGATTCTTCACCTTCCGATTGTTGAGCAGAACGACATCAAAAATTCAGTTTAAATCGGGCCACCAAGCTATATATTGGGCTCCGATCCCTTTGTAGTGAAGAGGCAGCATTGTTTTCCAGGTGTACAAAACAAGCAGCTTCAGAACAAAGAGATTTTGTTTAGCACAAAGTATGAGGTTTACAACAAAGAGATTTGGTTTAGTATGAAGTATGAGGTTCACAACAAAGAATTCGTTTCCCAACAAAGGATTCACTTCACAAAGAAGGGAGCTTTGCAGTGAAGAAGTGATCTTCACAACTAAAGATTTCCTTTGCTTGGTTGTATGCATTGTTGTAACATGAGGGTGAGACCCCCTTCATCCTCCTCTGCAATGAGGCTACCAATCCTTCAATGAACCATCACTTCTTCAAGTTGTTGGAAGGCTATTTTTCAAGTTTTTCCAAGATTTCTATGAGTCTTTTGTTATAGGCTTGAATATTCTCACGTTTACTTTGTCAAATATTATAGATTTTTGCCACATTTTTGTTTCCATATCCTAGGAGTTTAAATTCATCTTCGAAAGCCTTCCTTAGTTTCTCCCATATTGCCTTTTCAGTGGTTGATACATTTGTGAACCAATCAATAGCCACTCCTCCAGATGTGGCTAGAAAGAATTGAAACCAATGACACTCATCTATCTGCCCATTAGAAGTCTAGATTGTGATACATGTCCTGCAATGCTGGATTGGATCTTCATATCCATTAGTTGTGAACTTCTATAGCTTTTTTTTTTTTTTTTCTGGAGTTGCTGGGGTGTCAATGGATGTGGACACTGCATGCTTTTGTGTGGCTCTTGGAATGTGATCCTTCTCCTTAGGAAGGTCTATTTGCTACATTCCTTTGCCCTCTTAGCATTGTAGGACACGGATTTATACTTGACCCTTTCTTTGGCAGTGATCCATACAATATCTTGCTCACTCTTAGGTCAATTGTTTGTGATATTACCTCCAACATGTTGTTCAGGCTTCCTTGGACTCTTCACTTGATTCTTTTGCAGCACCCTCAAACTCAACATAGTAGGAAAGATTTGCACTCTGTTGGGAAGGGTCTATGAGTATATCTACCCACCCCTTACTCATCATTGGTGTAGGGTCAATTGGATTCAGTTGAACCCTTTCCAGGTTTCGGCTTTGAGTTATGCTTATGCTTCAGCCTTGGATTTCATGTTGGCTCTGGCTTTTGCTCCTGCTCTATAGTTCTCTTGATGATGTTTAGAGTTGATCACGTCTGGCATTCTTGTCTTCTTCGTTATTCCACCATTCGAGCAGACTGTCTGATTTCTTGGTCCCCTCCTTGATCATGTTTTCTTCTCTTGTCTTTGTTTGGGGTCAATGACATTAATTCTTTTATATAAGACATCACTCCTCTTTTTCTTGATGACACTTCTCTTTGTATCATTGGAATTTGTTTTGTCATTGTATTTCACGATTATGTTCGACACATAGATCTTATAAGAAAATGTAGTGCCTCGTTGAGAATAATTATTGTCAATTCGCGTTCACTTTGGATCAGCATTGCACAAAGATTCGTCTCGTACCACTAGAGGCATGACTTGGAGACTATTACCCGGTTCAAAGACTTGCATCTTAGTGTTTTTTAATATATTCTATACTCTTGTATTAATTCGACAATTAATATCATTAACTTTTCCTAGGCTATTTTAGAATGTATAATATTGTTTTCTTTAAATTTACACACAGTGATATTTTTTTGTCTCTAACCACATGTCTCCTATTATTAGTGGTGTGCACATCCTTGTCTCCTTGTACCCACACCCATACCCATACTTGTCTCCTAGTAACTATGCTTTAAACTAACTTTAACTTGGCTCGATGTTCTTAAAGGCACACCACCATAATGTTATTCGATAATACCATAGTTCTAAAAATCGCGATTACTCGGACGATAATCGTGATAAATTGTTTTTCACATGCAAAACGATTTATCTTTCCATAAATCGCGATTTATTTATTGCCGATAAATCGGCGATTTCCGGCGCTAAATAACCTGGAAAATCGTTCCATTTCCTTCTGCTCGAATCGTTTTTAGCTTCTGCGATTTTTTCTCCTGTTTTCTTCTGTTCAAATCGTGTTTTCTTCTGCCCGAATAGTTTTTTTTCCTTTTTTGGCATTTCTTTCCTTTTTTGGATTTTTGGTGAAGAAAACACAAGAATAGAAAAAAATTTGCCATTTTTGGAAAGGGTCCAGGAAGATGTAGCAGCAAAAAGTTGCATGTGCCATAACTTTCATTCCGTGGCTCCGTTTCAGGTGCCGTTTTCTCTAAAAGTGTATATTTTCTCGAGCTCTACGCATTGATGGCAATATTTTTCTTATTTTCATAAAATCCATTTTTGCAACTTCTCGGACCAAGCAACTTCTTGCAATCTTCTGAAAGAATCATGAGCTTTGATCGCCTATAGACAGATTAGTAATTAAAAATACAACTATGCGAGTATTCCAACTACGGTATATACAACTTATACAGTATATTGTACATTGTATACATTTATATAAAATACATTATTTAATTTTATACAACCCATAACATACACTATAAATTTAATTTTATTCGTTTTGTATGTACTGTACATTATTATAAATTTATAGTTAATTGTATAGTATACACTATAAAATTATAATAGTATATTGTATAACGATTTAACATCATTTAGCATCATAACAATTTAACATTTAACATCATTTAACATTATAATAGTATACTAGTATACAATATAATAGCATATTGTATATTGTATAGTATATATTGTACAGAGTCACTTCTCGCATCATTTAACATTGTTTTTACATTTAATTAAAGTATATTTAATGAATTTAAATGTTTTTAAAAGTAGTGATAAAGTTGCCGATTAATGCTGATTCCCGATTTCCGAGTCAAAATTTGGCCTGCCGATAACGATTTTTTGAACTATGGATAATACTACTCTACCAATGCATATAAATTACAAGATAGTAAATGCATAACACATTACAACATAGAAGACCATGAGAGTAATCACTTTTTTATTCATAGGTAGTGCTTAATACAAGTTGTATGGTACACACGTCATTTTATATGCATGACAAGATGACTCAATATTTTTCAATTAAATAAAATCATCAATAATCGAACATGCTAATAAGAGTCATTACAAATTACCTAATGTCAATAATACATCATTAGTCACACAACAAAGGTGGCTATTAAAATATGCAATTAGCAATAATAATACGACAGTCTACACATCCTTGTGGAAACCAACAATTGGAATAGATGGAGAAGTAGGAACTTGTGGGGTATCTATGGATCTATTCAAACAATGAATATAAAGTCCCAGTTGATGGACTCCATCTTTTAATTCAGCTTTTGAATCTCCATTGTTTTCAATTTGTTGGCACTATTGATGATATTGGTCACAAGAGGCGTATTTGTAGTAGTCATTGGTACCTGCCCAACACCAATAACTTTGTCTTGCAATTGAGGATCTTGATAAAGGTTCTCGTTGCTTTGTAGCATTTCCTTCAACAATGGTCTTTTTGGTACATTCTTTTTTTTCTACTATGTCAAGTGAGATTGCTTCAAGTAGTGACCAATCAATTTTTGAGAGACAATCAAGAAATTTTCTTTTAAAGATCCTACAAGTCATTATCATCATCAATAACTTTATTTAGATCCTAGTTGAAATTGAATTCAATCACTTGATCCAAGGTCATCCTTTTGTAATTTCCCCTGCAAACTTCGTTTCATCCTTGCATTCAAATTGTAGTTCTAAAACTGGTACTTGGTAACCTAAAATGTTGACTCATCCTCGAGACTTCGGAGTTTCTTGGCAATTAGCCAACTTTATCACTACCTCAAAAATCATATAAATTCATAAAATAAACTTAAATAAAAGGTAAAACATTGTTAAATGACATGAAAAATGATTGTAGATAAGATAAGATAAATATATTAATGTATGGTGAATGACCACAAAAGGAGGTCAATGCGACTGTAGCCCAAACAATGTACAAAGTGCGAGCGGGGACAACTCAAAATGAGTTCCCAAAAACAGAAAAGAAGAGAAAAGACAACAGAAAGGAAACCCGAAGCCAATGCCCCCACATGTGGGGGCAATGGGGCAAGCGGGGAAGAAAAAAATGAGGGAAGCAAAGAAGGGATAAGAATACTTTCTATAAATTTTCGACCAAAACAGTGTGCAAAGTACAAGGTACAATCTACTATGCTCATATAGCTATTTGAAATATCAAATATACATATTACAAACAAGGTTTGCATTTTACTCACAAGATTTATAGGAAAATTTCATAACTTTTACAATTTGAGTTTTTTACACTTTCTATTGTGAGTTTTATACAATATACAAAAAGTACTGTTTAGATATACATGTTTGACTATTATTCACAGACATATATTATAGTGCATTCTAGATATAAGTCACGACTCAAAAATTTCAAATTTTCAAAGGTGTACACATATCTCAAGAAGTGCTTCTCAATTGTATAGGATTTGTTCTAGTTTGATTCTTGGTCCCTTCAGATAGTTCTTCGCCCCTTGCATCAAGTATATGCATACGAAATAGATCTCACGCCTCAGTTTTGTGCCTTTGTGCCCTCAACTGGATGTATATCTATATATGCGACCCTCGATAACTCGGTCTACCACCAATGTTTAGTTGCTGTTTTTTGATGGTTCACAAATTGTAAATCCCTCGCAAATTCATATCCTTAACTTGCATTTTGGTGTTCTGGACTGCAAAGAAGATGCCCGAGCATCTATTTCAGTCTTTAGACTCACAATTTGTCTCCTGATGCCCTTCTCAATTTAAAACATTCGTGGCAAAAATGTAGAGCAAAGATGCAGAGGGAGAAATCGGCAGTTTTTCCTAGTAATGATGAAACTTTCCAAGTTTCCCTTGCCGACTTGACTAGTCGAGGTTTAGGCAATTTCTAGTTTGCCTTATGCCTTGCCATTTATCTCGAGTAATTGGTAAGTTTCACTGAGTTTTGAAACGAAGATTCAAATAAATATTCCTCCAAATAAGAAACATGCCTTTGAGTATTGCCAATGATGCCTTCAATTGTGTCTTTCATGTTGAAGGAAAATATTTTCTTATGCAAATACGAATTATATCTATCCATTTCTTTTTCCACCAATTTGGTAGTGGAAAATAGTTTTGCAAGTATGATGACCAATTGTGATAGAGAAATGAACACCTATGTTGTGCTTAGAATACAAAACTTAATGAATTCTACCCATTGCCGATAAGATTCATTCATTAGGCTCTTGCCATTGACATGCCAAGGAAGACGATAAGGATGACCACTGTAATCACTAACTCTGATGTATTTGAAAGTTGGAAATCAGATGAATAGACTTCCCCAATTTTGTTTTGTCCTCAAAGATCCTTTTTCCATAATGTTACTCTATCAGCTTAACAATATAGAAGAAAAAAGAGTCATTGACACGCTTGAAGTTTTGAGCACCTTCTTTTCTCTCTAGGTGGGGGTGAAACTTGTTATACATGCGAGTGCTGTTCCAGTTGCTTGAATTTGACAATCCAAAAAACTATCTTTGCCATGTCATGGTGTACACCAAGTAAGAGGTCATGTAGAAATTGTCAATTGTATTTAATTCATGCAATTGCTTCTGTTGTATGACTAATGATAGTAGCCTAGTAATGAACTATTTCTGCTCACAAATAATTCTCATCATCAAACATCTACGAATGGAATTGTTGTTTCAAGGCTTCTAGTAGCGCGATTGAGCAAGTGATTATATCAGTCAAGTACTTGTGAAATTCACTTTGGAAAAGAATTTTAGGTAATTTACGGATGGTTTATGTTCTTGTCTTTGCTAGAAGATGTGAACAAAGAGAGAATGAAGAAAAACTAGAATGCACACTTAGGAGTTTGTGTCTATCATTTTATTATGCAAGAGATAGTTACAAAATGGTTGAGGAGTTTACAACCGAACATTAGGTAATACATAACTAATAGTTTGTTAAGAGTTAATGGATATACTAAGAATATATTTTAGTGCCCCCTTAATGACTAAACTAGAGACATGTTAATCCTAAAATTTTACAAATACAATAAAACCAAGAAGTTTAGTCATTAACTCTACAAACTTCTCCCGAGATATTATTTTGAAAGGTTTAGATCTCTGATGTTTTGTTGTTGTACAATGTAGGAGCTTCGGTGTAGTTCCAGAGAAGGGTTCGCTCTTGACACTCCTTGGTGAGGAGTGGGGAGAACATTGTCTTTTGTATTGGTTAGGCAATCGCTTCCATCGGAAGGGAACTGCAAGCTTTGTGCTTGTGGCGAACTTCCTAGCTGTCGTGTCCCGTCTCTACCATAAAGCCCTCCAGGTTTGGACGGTAGAGGGGGACGTGTTGCAGTCGGCCCCTCTGGGGTTTCGGGGATACCTAGCCACTATTGAGCCAACACACAGTCGTGCAGGGAAAAGTCTTCTTGTTAGGCATGCTGCTGGAAGAGTTTCTCCTCAACTTGACCCTTCTCAAGAATAGGGGAGTCTACCGTAAGGCCTTTGTATGGCTAAGTGGAGTACAACAACTTTCATCAAGGGTGTTCCCTAGAGATTCTAACCTTAAATGGAGGGATCGGTATCGTTGGAGTTATCGCTAACTATTCTCCACTAGTGGATGTAGTGGTCATTCTACTAGACTTGAACTTGGAATTGAAGGGTGATTCCTGAAGACGACGCTTGCCCCTGAGTTGGCCTGAAACATGACTCTTCCAGTTCAGGAAAGTTAGGAAAACCCTTAAAGACAACTGACTGAAAAATAAATATCTGGTCATATGGACATTGAATATAGCATGTTGTCACCCAAGTGTTCGTTGAGTCACTCATTGATCGGGAATGAATCATCTTTGGTTGGAAAGCTCAACCCAATTTCCAGAATTTGGAAACCAAATTCTTGAAGATGTTGATTGAATAAAATGTATGAGGCTTGTGGAGCTTATTTGAGTCCATGCATGGACATGATAAATCCGTAATTCACATGTTCACCTTCAGGAAACACCATTCAGACCTCATCCAACTCTCCAATTAGGAAAGCACTTTGAGATACCCTCTATCCAAACTGAGATGCTATGGAGAGAAGCAATTGAGTAGCATCCTTGCAACAAGAGTAACCAATCCTCACTAAGAGAAATAACCACCTCCGCACTGGTAGGGGAAATAACTATCTCCTTCTGTTGCTCATCTATTCCCCCTTGTCGTGAAAAACCCTTTGCAACAAGATGAACAAAGTGTCCATGCTCTACTGTCCTTCAAGCCAATGCTTGTGATTGAGTGGCATGTCTTTCCATCTCACCATACACCTTTAACGCGTCTTGGATAGTAAAGTCTCCCTCCACAATTATTTGAGTGGCTTTTCTTGCCATCTCACCTTGCAGTTCTCGCGCATCGTGTAATTTGGGCATTTGATTTGCCTGCACATGAAGTATTTTAGTCTCCTGCGCATTACTGGATATTCCCTCCACAATTATTGCATGTAGGTTGACCAAAGTACGGTCAAAATTCCTATAAGAAATGGCATTCCTCAGCACATCCTTTATGGAGTCTCCCTCCACATGTGCTTTTAAGTTGATTGTAAGAGAGTCAACTAGCTTACGTTGGCCACCATGCTCAACGCCTAGGACAATCACCCATTGCTATTTTACATCTGACATGAAAAACTTCTCCCATAAATATTTACAACAATATTGCGATTCTTTGTTAATATACAAATAGATATAAGATTTATATGCAAGCTAGGAAAATACGTAGTAATCCTTACTAATAATGTTTGAGCATGATTCATCAAAATGTGTATATCTTCTATTCCCTCTACTGCAAGTGACTCTCCATCAGCTAAGACCACTGAATCAGAACAATTTGTAACTGCAGTAAAAGTTATATACTAGTCCCTTCGACATGATAAATGTCTGGATGCACCAAAGTCAATGATCTAACAATTGGCAGCATTGTCATTCGAGCATGATGCTGTAAGACAATAGAGAGCATGCGCCATCTTCAAAATCTTGTTCATTTGCAACTGCTGCTACGTTTGCCTCATCTCGTGGCTTTTTATTCTGTTGGGAAAGATCATATTATTGCTTCCAAAAATCCTTTTTAGCGTGTTAAGTTTATGATAGTAATAACACTTTACTTGGTATTTAGTAGATGATCCTTCTGGTTGATTTCTGCATTTCCCTTTGATTTGAGTGACAAAAATACTCTTGGTTTGTCCAGAACTTGACTCAAGTGTCCGAGCTTGTCTCCGTTCGTTTTGCAACAAATAGTAACCAAATTTATCAAAAGTTATAGGCTGACTTTCAGCCATCAATCCCATATCTAAGAGCCAAGCTTACTAAGCTCTTAATCATTCCTTCTTTGCTTGGTTCTTCCTCTTGTTGTCCTTCATGATTGATTTTTGCAATTTCTTCTTTCCCACATGGAATTGGGAATGCAAGAGGAGGGGTGGGTTGGAGTTCAATTGATTTTGCAATTTTTTGTGGTGGTGGAGGTAGAAACTCTTGTTCCCTTGGAGTGGAAGGTATTTCTTTTAGCTCTTGTGGAGGGGATGACTGTTTGGAAGGGAAAAGGACAAAAGAATTGAGATGGGGTGGAAGACTAGGGGATGGAGAAAGGGAATCAACACTTGGGGCAGCATGGGTTGGATTTGGAATTTGGGATTCAAAATGGGATGGTGCTGCTTGAGGAATGGAAGGAAAAAAACTAGATGATGGTGTAGAACTTACCCATTGACAAGGTTGCTCAACACCAAGTTTATAGGCCTCTATCTCCAGTGCCCATTGTGCAATTTGGAGGGTAGCATCTCAATCACGAAGTCTAGCTTCTCCCGAGGGCTGTAATGTCTTGGAAAAGGACCTCCCCATGGAAAGGGTGCTCTAAAACCAATTTGAAATGCCTTCATTTTTGCTTGAGCCCTTGATTACACCATGCCAACCTCCATTTTTTTGGATTTTCTCCAACAAATCTGCACTTTCTTCTTGACTGCCCTCATCATATGCGTATCCTTGTGCTTGATGTGCTTCATAGCCAAACTGATTTTGGCATTCCTCATATGGATATGCATACTGATTTTGAATTTGATCAAACTGCTGATCTGGAGGATTTGAAAAACATGTTGGAGGTGGAATATATTGCTGCTGTTGTGAATGCAAATTCCATGATGGAAATGAAGTCATGATTGCACAACTTCATGGAATGAAAGAAGATGGAAAGAAGAATGAATGGAAATGAATGGAAAATAGGTATGTAACTCAGAGAATGAGTTATTTACCAGATGGAGTCACCAGATGTGCTTTTGAATATGCCTCCAAAGGTTGAATCTTTAACGGTAACACACCAACCTGTTAAAAATAAAGTGGAAGACCTCTAAGGTCCCACCGGGCGTGCCAAAACTATTAGTGCAAATTCACAGCCCCCCCAAAATGACCTATGGATCTGCTTTTCTAAGGCAATGTCATTTGGTGTGAATGCACAACATTGAGCTTTCCCAAAGTGTGGGACCTTTGCAAATGGGGAAAGCTCTCTAGAGAAGGCTGGTTCCTCTTCCTAAACTACCTGCCACAAGCTATTCTAGTGCAGGCAAGCTAATCTAATCCTAATCTAACTATGCCAAGGAGACAAAGAGAGAGAAAAGAGGGAAAAACAGAGCCTACACTAAAACGGTGATACACCAGAGAAGGAAAATGTTGACCATCTATCAAAATTGCCATGGAACAAGAAGAGGTGAGCAATGGAAAGGATGGACAAGTGCATCACAAAACCAAGGATGGTTTTCACACAAAAAATGTTCCAAAACTCCATGAACACAGCTCCAAAACCTGCAATGAACATTCAAACATGCACAAATACCTGCAATGAAGAGAGGCAAGAAGAAAACAAGCAAAAACGAGCAAGAATGGACAAATGCATCAAAAAACACGTTTTTATTGCTCCAAAAGTTTGCACAAAACATCATTTTGCTGGTAAGAGGCAAAAAATGCCATTACAGAGCAGGGGAGGAGGTTCTAAGTCCATTTTCGACCCTGGGGAAGAAAAGAAGGGAGGGCAGAGAAGAATGATGAACAACTTGTTACAAATGAGCCAAAATTGGCTTTTAACCATCGAGTAGAATGGAAGATAGGAGAAAACACGGGCAAATTGATTTGGGACTTCAACCACTGACAAGATTCATCTAATGGGCCTGCAAAATGACGGGTTTTCATAAAAAAGCCCATACTTCGAAGTACATTGCTTTATAGAGCAAAACAGAGGCCCATACTTCATTAATTTTGGTGGTTGGAGTCGTTTTCTGTGTTTTTTGCATGCCATAGACGTTTTTCCATTTTTCTCCTGCAAATCTCCAACGAAAATCAAAATTGAAGATCCCATCGGGTAGAGGATTTCAACAACTTTCCAATGATATAAAGAACGTGAAAATCTGACCTTTGGATCAAAATTTATGCCCCTCTAAAGATTTAGGGCAAAAAATGGCAATTTTAGGGCAAAAATCAGGTTGGCGGGGCAAAACTTGAAAAATTTCCTCTTTTTTGAATTTGGGAAAATTTCCCAAAAATTCCCCACACCGTGCCACTCTGCTGCCACGTGTCGCTTCCCAATTCGCTGATGGAATCGTGGGCTCAAACTTTGCCTTTTTCCTTTTGATTTTTTTTTGGGAAAATTTCCAAAAATTTCCCTATGCCCCGCTCTCCCAGTGACACGTGTCACTCTCTGGTTTTACGCGGAGGTGCGGCCCAACATTTTCCTTTTGCGCTTTTATCACTTTGGCAAAAAATCAAAATTTCCTCCGCGCCCCCAATTCTCGTCGCTGTCATGGACACATGGTGCATCCTCATTCAATGCGGGGCCTTCACAACTTTTCTCTATTCCTTCTGCGGGCCCGTGGGCCTATTTTTTCCTTTGTGCCCTTTGACCAAAGCGCCAAAAACTCCAACATCCCCCCGACGTTCGCCGCTCCGCCCTGCCACGTGTTGGTTTCTAATTGGCCGCGGGCCTATCTAGGGAAAATTTCCCCAAAAAACTCTGTCGAGCCATAACGCGAAAATTACAAGGAGTTAGGAGGAAAATTTTAATTTTCTGGAAAGGTAAGAAAATTATCTATCTGATGGAATCATTTCCAGAACCCTTTGAGAGTGCTTGAAGTATGTGAAAATTGAAGTTGAAGCACAAAGAAGGAAGGAATGAAGGCAAGTTAGCCAAAATAAGCAGGGGGCTCATTTTGGATAGCAGGCTCATATGAGGACGAAAAACTGTTTAGCACGAACGTCAGCCGATCGTCATCATCCACCTTTTTGTTAATGAAGGCAAGTTGAAGGTATTTCATCCAAAGTAGGTGTTTTGACAACAACCCACCTGCTTCCATTCTTTCTGAGAACAACAAATTCTTCAGGTATAACACTGGACTCTTCTCTGAAGTTGCATTTTTCCTTTAGACCAGTCCATAGCTCACTTGCCACAATGGCTATCTAGACCTTTGGTATCTACAATCAAATCATTAGATACTAATAGCTTCAACAACAAGGCCTCCTTATGAGGTCTGTCATAACCTGCAAAATTTGCAACTGGCCTTCCTTGCAATGTATTATTTTATTACAGCTGATATTTGGCATTAGCTAGACATTATAGTTACGACCTGTTAACTTTTGCGCCTCTGGCAGAACAAGGTTTTGTATATTTTCCAAACTTTACTTGATATTTCCGACTAGTAAATCAATGCAGCAAAAGAATGTAGTGTCTAAAATCTGAATATTTAAATTCCTGACCTGCAAATTAATGTAACAAAACAAAAGTATTGTATTCTGATTTTCACCTGAAAATCAATGCAAAGAATTTTTAAAGTCTGAATTTTTTACAGCAAAGAAAAATGTACCAGGGAGAGGATGTACAGTATGTGCTCTAGATGACTGGCGGCGACTGAAATTTCTTAAAAAAAGGAAATCCATGCCCTTGAATACGCAGATTTTTGTACCTTTTTTTGTGCCTTTGATGTCTATCTCTTTTACATGGACATCTATGCTCGAATTCAAACAGTAAACCTTGAACAATCACTCTTATTCTGATTTACTTCGTGCCCTAGCAGGTCGGCATTCTTGATGTAAATCAGAAATACTGGATTAAAAAAAACCTGGGAATTCATAAAATGACGTTTTATGCCCGCACTGTTGCAGAATAGGCTTAAAAAACCCTTGCAACTTAGAAATCTCATTCAAAGTTCACAATTTTCAGACCGTGCCCTAGTGAAACTGCTGCAAATCATGTTTTTCAACAAACTTGGTTTTAAACTTATAAAACAACTGTATTTTTATAGCTTGCTATAAAAATCGATGACGTTTTTGGTGTTGGCCCTTCCTCTTCTGCCCTAGATGAGATTCTCTTCTCCTTTAATAAAATGTGAGCTCTAATATCTTGTGAAAATCATGATTCTTTATTTCTGTGCCCTAAAAACCTAAAAAAACCTTCAAAAATTTGCAATGACGTTATAAGGGAGTGTGCCTTGATGCCACAGTTTGCACCTTTGAAAACCATCTTCTATAGTTCCTACCTGCTCCATGGATTCCTCAAATTTTGACCCCCACAATCTTCTTCCTCAATGTTTGTACTCTATACCAAGCAATTCCTTGAACTGAGAGCCCCTTCGAGCACCAATGGCTTTGATACCAATGTTTCAAGATGTGAACAAAGAGAGAAGGAAGAGAAACTAGAATCAACACTTAGGAGTTTGTGTGTCCATCATTTTATTGTGCAAGAGATAGTTACAAAATCGTCGAGGGGGTTACAACCGAACATTAGTTAATACATAACTAAAAGCTCGTTAAGAGTTCATGAATATAGTATATTAAGAATATATCTTAAAGGCTTTATAGTCTTTAGCCATGCTTTATTAACTACATTGCGGCATTTTTTGGGGATATAGTCATAGAAAGCTTTGCATTCACCAATAGATGTTTGAGACACCTCCTTATGTTGAGGAATACCGGGAAACTCACCAATATACTCTTAACTCAATAGGGCTACAAGTTCCCTTGACAAAATTATAATTATTTTCATAAGCCAAGACTAGTCCAAGACACTCAATTGTGATGGGCAAACCATGTACCAATCCATTGTCATAGAGCACATATGATAAAATTGTTCCATTTCTCTCCCCTAAACTAGCTTGGAGATCCTCAATGCCCACACAACGTAGGTGTATGTCAGAGATGCTCTCGATGTCGGATTCAATGTTGAAGGTGGAATTCACCCCCTTGTTTATACTTCATGTTTGCTTTTGGCAAAGTTGAAAACAAAGGACATCTTTTGTCAATAAAGCTTTTGAAAAACTAGAGTATGGTGTAGAATTGTATGTGCCAGTTGAGGCATTGATGAATACAACCCTCAAACCTATGAAAAAGTTGAAGAAACATGCGATGAGGAAAACCCTAGAAAATTCTCAAATAGTTTCCTTTAGAGAAACCTTGGTGGAGAAGCACAAACAATAAATGGTTTAAGATACAGATCGGAAGGAACAAGTCGATTTTTTGTAACAAGAACCCCCACACTGTAACTCTTGTGTTAATTTGCTCCAAGAAGAAGAATTTGACATGCATGCTTTTCTATGGAAGGGAAGCTGAAAAATGCAGCAAAGATTGCAAGGTGTAATTACCTTGCTCTCATGAATATGGTGAAAATTTGGTTCGAACAATACTTTTCGGTCAAATATTAATTTTTTTATTTTTGGATAAAATGTAATGTCCCCTTTGCTAAAATAAAATAATTAATAATATTATTTAAGTTTGGGCTTGGTCATTTCTAGTCTTTGGGCAACTTAATAATAATATTATTATTAAAATAAAAAGTATATCTGTATACTTAAAGTAAAATTAATGACTTAACTAAGTCGGACAAATATAACTTTATGTTATATTATAAAACAACTTATGTTTATAAAAGTAACTTTTAAATAAAGTAAGTCGGCTACCAAATTTTTAAAAAAAAAAGGAAAGAGAAGTAATAAAAGGAGGATGAAGGGGTTCATTTGGGCATCTATCATCTATCTATCATCTTCATTTTAGGAAGTTGAGCACTTGTGCTTCTACTTTCAGCCATTGAGGATATAAACCCTCCTTGGTATCTTATTTTGGACGAAAACCCTCAATAGATTACAGCAATTGAAGACGGAAACCCTCAATTTCTGCATTGGTGGCTTCATCCAGAGGTCATGATTGGGCTTCACTTCAATATTTCAGGGCTGCATTTAGAATTTTTAGTGCTAGGGCATCATTTCAGTGAGGGCTTCAAGAAGAGATCTGATTTGAAGAGTTTTGAGTGTGGAACAACCACATTTCAGTATTTATGTTTTGCAAGGGTTTGTTGATCAGCGTTTGGCTAATTTCAGACCCTCTCCTAGGGTAGCGACTTGCATAGTGGATGAGTTTGATGGTACCTAGTGCATTACACTTCATTTCTTGTTGATGTTTGGATTGCTCATAATTTCTAAGGTTGGTTGCATTTGTCGGATTTCATTTTGGGCCATGGAATCTCAACTTCCGGCCGTTTTTGTAAGTGGATCCACTGCTGTTGCAAATTTAATTAAATATACTCCAGCTGAGGGTTTTAAAGCTCATTTCTTAGCTTGTACTTGTTCTAAATTATTTATTAAATTTCTATATGCTTTGGATGTTGTAAAAGTGGTTTTGGTGGTGAAATATTGAATTTTTCCTTCTGCTGTCATAAGATTTCAGTCTGCTGTACCTTGCTGTCCACAAATTCAGTTGACTATTATAAATTTCAGTTTGCTTTGAGTTGGGTTTGTGCCATTTCCCTTCTTTTTCAGTTTCAGCTTGGAAAGGGACATTGCATAAAAAAAGTAAAATATTAAAATCAAAAGAACAACCACCTAAAACAAAAACAAAACAAGAAACACCGATACCCAAACGTGTAAAGGATAAACAACATAGATAATATATTTACTTATGTGTAATTAATTGGTTTTTCTTTACTAATATCATATATGTATAATATTTATTATTATATAATATATATTTTATATTTATGAATTTTATGAATTGAACAGAATGGAACCTTTTGCAAAATTTTGAACTTCTGAACTTTTTTGCTCTTTTGAACTATCTGAACTTTTTGAACATGATAACTATGGTGCAAGGAGAGCTAAGTTTAAAACTTACATTGTAATGAAATTACTCAGATAGATCTGAATATCAGCAGCAATGTAACATCGAAGTGTAGATAAATGATCATAATATGCAAGTATAATGACTTAGCCACTTCGAGGGGGAAACCTCCAAACCATAAAATAAGACTCAAGTGTTCAATATGATGCTCATATACCACTTATTAACTCCTATATATACCCTACTATACTACGTAAAGAACCTAAGGCCGACCTAGTAAGCATATGAAAGCATAAATAAATATGATATGACATGTTAGGAGATAATGTTAGCCACATTGTCAGTTATACATATCTCTATATATGACCTAGGAATAAGGGTTGTAGCATGCTCCATCCCCTTCAAAACAACATTGTCCCCAATGTTGACCATTTCAAGGAGGCTTCTTCAAATAATTATAGTCCTCAATGTTGATGTTCTTTGGATGTTGGTACAGGAAATCTTCCTCCTCCCGTGTTGTCAAATTCATTGTCTTGATTCTTTCATTTTATTAAATACTCAATAATTGCTTTCTTCTTCACCCTCTTAATGTGCACCTAAATAATTTCTTCATGTTCCAAGCTGATTTGGCCTTCTTTATCCAATGCAAGTAACTCTATCAAGGATAAAACATTGTGTGCAATGACATTCTCCAAGCTATAAATGTGTCAGTTACACAAAAGTGAAAAACTCTCTTTGAGATTAGAGAGCCATTCAATCTTCAAAAAAATGAATTAATCACTACCATCCACTTGAACTTCCTTTATATTCTTTTTCTTAGATGGATGCACTCTTCAAACTGAAATATTGAAGCTTCTATATTTGGACCTATACACTATCTAAACTCTTATCCTCTATTTTTGCTTCAACTTGATCATCTTCCTCTCCTTCTTTTCCTTATTATCCTTCTTATTCTCCTTTTCTATTTCTCCTTATCCTTCTCCTTGTTCATATTCTACTTCTCATTGTCCTTCTCCTTGTTCATCTTCTTCTTATCCGCCTATTCTTCTCCTTCTCCTTCTCCTTCTCCTTGTACTTTCTTCTTTAACAACGTCATTATTTTATTTTCTCATCCTCTTCATTTTTTATTCAACCTAGACAAGAAAAGGTGTTCCATTTCCTCCCAAGACCAACTCTGAACTCTCTTGATTTAATTGAGAGACCCAACTCTTGTGTTGGACCATCAAGCCAAAATGAAATCCAAAACCATGTCCATCTAGATTAAAAATAAATTATTCTTAAATTTGACCCACCATTCTCTAGCATCAATCTCTCTATTTCCATAAAAAGATCGCATCCTCCGTGATACATAAAAAATAGGATTTCAAGAACAAACTCCTTTAACCAAGATTTAAGTTTCACAATTTCATGAATTATTTCTGGCCTTAGAATCACAAAATCCAAATAATAAACACCCTTTTATTTTATGTAGATCTTTCTGAAAATGTAAATAATTTTGAAATTTTCCAAAAATTGTAGCTTGTACAGTGAATTTATGAAAAAAACCTAATATTGAAATAACTTTCCACAAAATGGATTTGAATCAATCCTGAAATTGTGTGGGTAGCTTGATATTTATATGTTCTGCAACTTCCAAAAAAATGGCTAAAAAATTCACAATTTATTCACAAGATATGGGAAAGCCCTTAAAATTAGGGTTTTCAACCTAATTTTTGCCCAAAAAATAAGCAGCTTAATGCCACTTGTAATGAAATTACTTAGATAGATATGAATATCAACATGAATATAATACCAAATAACACCAAAATATAGATAAATGATCACAATATGCATGAGTAATTACTTGACCACTTCAAGGGGACAACCTCCAAACCATGCAATAAGACTAGAGTGATCGATATGATGCTCATCTACCACTTACTAACTCCTATATATACCCTAGTATATTATCCAAATCCCTAAGGCCGACCCACTAAGTATATGAAAGCATAAATAAATATGATATGACATGATAAGAGATTATGTCAGCCATAACTCGGCTATCTATATCCCAATATATGACCTAGGGTTAAGGGTGTAACATACATTATCTACTAACTAGCTAAGCACAACTATTAATAAATTTTAACTTCATATTAATAAATGTAGCTAAAAAATAATTATCTAATCCCTAAGCCTAACTCTACGGTCTTAAAGATTTAAAAGGGGAAATGTAAATGCTTGGTAGGTTGATGTCGGGGTTCGATGGAGATCTATAAAAGGCACTAGAATAGGGATTTCTTTCATTCAGGTCATTCAAACTTCAGGCAGACCCTCCACTTCTCACCTTCAGATTCAGGCTTCTTGCTTCAATATTCAATTACAGATTCATCATTCACACTGACTTTCCGTTTTCCGTGATGATGTTATGAGGGATGCTGAAACGACAGATGATATGTTGATAAATGAAATCAATGATATAATTAGCTTTGGTTAATGCGAGTGGAATGGCTTCTATCCCCTTGTTAAAGTATTCAATAGTGGTGATGATGAAGTGATGACATTAATAGGAGCGTGGATTGATGAGACCAATAAGGTGGAGGCCCCATTGTGATAAAGGCCATAGATCTTGAGCTTGTTGTAAGGGCTGGCTAGGGATGTAGATGAGATTGAAATACTGCTGGAACTTCACACACTTTTTAACATATTTGCAACAGTTTTGATTGAGGATGGGCCAATAGTAGCCCATCCAAAAGATTCGCTTGGCAATAGCCATGCCACTAAGTGTCCACCGTAGATGTCGTCATTAACTTCTTGGATAGCGTGGGAAGATTCATGAGATTTCAGGCATCAAAGAAAGATACCATCAAACCCACATTTATAGAGGATGCCGCCAAGGATGACATAGTGATTGGCGCATTGAAGAAATGATCTCCGACCATTTTTGGATAGGTTGGAGGGGATTTTGGATTGGGGTAGATAGTCGAAAATTTGCAAGTATTAGACGTCAGATTGATTGGGGTCGATAAGATTGACGTGAGGAAGCTCACTGATATGAGATGGTTGATCGATATGATGGATAAAACTGAGGAGTTGAATTCTTTAGTTGTCCAAGGGATGAGAAATGCGAGAGATGCCATGGTGTGTACGAAATGATTGGACGAAAGAGGGACAAATTGGATAGTACATTGATCAAAGGATTCAAGAAGAAAGACGATGATGTCCTTTTATTTTTGAAGGACCTCATTTTTACATTGATAGTTTCCCTTGATTTGATTGATGATAAATTGAGAGTCACCATAAATATTGAAGTTTTGGACATTGAGAATGATAACAATTTAGAGATACCTAAGATGAGAGCTTTATACTTATCCATGTTGTTGGAACACACAAAGTGTAGCTTATAAGTGATGGGAGATAGGAGTTTCCCAAGGAGGAATGATGATATCACGCTAATGCCTCCCCCTTTCTAACACTGAGAAGTCCATCAAAGTAAAATTATCAATTTGAGGGGAGAGTCCTCGTGATCGATAGTGCTAGATAGATTCATCAGGATTTTTTTCGTGAGGGAAGATTGATTATAAGGAAGAGGGGATTTGGCTAAGTTGATTAGACGATAGCTTGGCCCTTGATTAATTTATGAGAGATGAACTCTAGGTACAAACTCGGTCATGAAGCATGAGCCATCGAGTGATGCGATTGTTATGATAAGGTTTGAAATGCAAGATTTTGAGAGGATTGAAGCTAGTGATGACATAGGTTTTTTGATTAAGATGAAAATGCCAAAGTTTGGAGGTAACGTAGAAAAGAGCACAACACATACTTTTCAGCTTCAGTGTAGCAAGCTTCATGATCGTGAAATGGGTGACAAATATACATAATAGATTGACCTTGTTCCATGCCTTTCTCATCGTGGTGTGCCAACATAACACTCTAAAGCATGATCAGAGGTAGAGATATACAGATAGAAAGGCTCCCCCTTGCACTTGGAGGTGTGAGCATAGGTGCGAGGATATAAGATAATGCTTGAGGTCATCAAAGGAATCTTTTGGAAATTTTCATCCTAGTTGAAATGAATGTCCTTGCGAAGGAGATGATGGAAAGGTTGATCAATGGTCAGAGAGTTGCAAGATGAAACGATTGAACTAATTGAAGTTGGTATTAGAAGACCAAGAATTTGATTTATATTAGAAAGAGGGGGAATCTCAAGGATGGATCTTTGATTTTGGCAGGGCCAAATTCAATACCCCTAATAGAGACAATGAAGCTGAGGAGTATTTCCCAGTTAAAAATCCAAACACACACTTGGCGGGATTAAGACAAAGAAAAAAAATGGATGAGATGCATGCAAAGAGGATTTCAAAGACATGGAAAGATTGATCTTGTCAATGATTGGATTTACCCAAGAGGTCATTGGCATAGTCCTCTACTGTCTTATGAATGAGATCATGAAATATGTAAGTCATAGCCTCACTGATAGGTAACTCTCCACATTTTTCAAACCAAAAGGCAGTGACACGATAGCAGAAGGTCCCCCGATGGGGTGATGAAAGAAGTCTTATGCTAGTCTTTTAGGTGTGATGAGGACAAATGTTGTATCCAGAGAAACCATCCATAAGAGAAAGCATCTTGTGGCTAGTGGTAAGGGTCAATGAGTTGATTGCTGTTATGGAAGAGGAAATTCATGTTTAAGGAAAGTGATATTTAAATCTCTAAAGTATGGTACATATACAGAGCTTTCCAGAGGATTTGGTAACATGGGTACGATGTTCAAAAACCATTGCGAGATAGTTGATAGGTATGTTGAAGTTGGCGGAAGAGAAGGTGTATGCAATTCCTCTTTGATAAGGAGGGAAACACGAGGATGCATGCAGTGAAGCTTCTACTTAACCGACTTAACATCGGGGATGAGTGATGATGTTTTTGATGACAATGTTGAAGAATCAAGGCCTAACATGTCAGTGTACGACCATGAAAATGGCTTAGGATATGCTTAGAAATAGAAAGGCGGTGAAGGATATTCGAGCTCATGTGCAGATCAAGGGATTGAACCAACTTTGAGGATGCGAGGCTCTTGTGGAGTCCCTATGTTGATGTTGATGATGGATTCATTGAGAAAGGTGGATGTGTCAGGAAGTAAGGACTTATGGAAGATAAGAATATTTTTCCTACATGTAAGTAAATAATGGAATCATCGTCAGTTGCATTGAATAATTTCAATGGTAGGGGACTATTCCTCTACCATATCAAGAAATATGAAGAGGCAGGGACATAGTTTCACCTTTACATTGATAAGTGATCTGGTTCCAAAGTGATGGTGGAGATTAAAAAAAAATCTAGAAGAAATTGAAATAATGTCATCATCGGTAATCCATTGGGATCATTGGATGGAGAAGAATTGGAGTGATGGATCGATATGTACGGGTGATGTTGAGGAAGAAGATGAAAGACGGATCAGATGGGTCATTCTTTAAAAACCAAGTCCATGAATTTCTCACGAGGATCGCGAGATTAGTCAATGATAACATCATTCATGCCTTGTTCATAATGTCCAAGATTCCAAATCCTTTCAATGCACAATGATGAAGGTAGGTGTAAGTGCAAAGGATTTATTATAGAAGAAAGTCAAATCCATTGGTATAAGGCTTGGTGTGAGGCTGAATGTCAATATGATAGGAAGGGCGATCGATGCCATCATAAATAAGATTGGTGTCAGTAGATGAGGTGGTCTGAAGGAAATGATATCCCTGACATTAGATTGATACATTGGAGATTTAACAGAGTCTAACGAAGTTGATTAGGTGTGGGAAGAGAATTGAGGGTGAGGATTCGATATTTCCCCTAGTGAAAGGCATTGCATCACATTATCAAGGGAATCATCATTAAGTAGCTTAGATATAGGGAAAAATGAGTTGGTGTAAGCTTGTAGAAGAATCATTGTCTAGGGAGAAGTAATTTTTTTGGTCGGTAGGTCATGTGACATGATTTAAATGGAGGTAGATCTACGGGGAGTGTTAGAATTTTCCCCTCATGCTCATATTTGATAGAGTGATTGAGAGTGGATGGGATACAACACATGGCGTGGTTCCATAGAACATCCAAGTAAGAGATGCTGTATTGAAACTCCCCTTCAACAATATAGAATATCCCATGGAGGAGTTTTTCACTTACGCGAATGGGGAGGTTAGATGTACCTAAAGTGGGAGCAATAACATCATTAAAGGTGCAAAGGATTATGGGTGATTGAGTGACAACAGAGCTAGGAATTTTGAGTTGATCAAAGGTATGAAAGGAGATGATATTAATGTTGGCACCATTGTCAATCATTGAACGTAGATGAATGTATCATTGATGCAAAAAATGATGAAGAGAGGAAGGTCACGGTCCTTAAGTAAGATGTCAAGATGTTTAGAGTCATAAAAAAATATGGTGGTAGGAGCTATGAGTGCTCCAATAAGGGGCACAAAGGGCGGAGTCTCATCGCCAGTGATAGGGATATGTTATAGAGATTCGATGAGAGATTGTCTATGATTTGGAAAGATTTCGATGAGATCATAAAGAGACATCTTAATAGGGCCTGATGGAGCTACTTTACAATACTTTTTTCGATGGCCGCAGATTTTAGAGTGGGTGGAGCAGCTAAGATAGATACCTTGACCTTAGTGGAAGAAAGGGAAGAGTGGGATTACTAGACGGATGGGTGACGAAAAATGTTGTTTAGGTTGAGTAGATGGTTGAGAATCATGGGGGTGAGAGTGAGCAGCGATACAAACAGCATCAATGAAAATAGGGGGACCTTCCTTGGGGGAGGCAGTATTTGGAGGAGGGATCGCAACGACGGTTTTGGATGAAGAAGAATATTTAAAATTCTTGGGGGATGAGAATTTGATTAAAAGGATTGCAATTGGATGTGGGCAAACTAGTAGATGAAAGAGGTAACATCTTCTTCGATGAGAAGGTCATCCTCTATAATATTGTGGATGAGGGTTTCGAGGGCCTTACAATGTTCTATATCATTCCTAGTGGTACGATGATAAACGCACATAACATTAGAATTGAACCACGAGGGTTTTTACCCATGCGGATTAAAATATTTGATGCGGGAAGCGTGATTGCAGATGCTTGAATGAGGTGTTGAAGGATTTCTATATAGGAATTGATGGGGGTTTTTGAAGAAGGGTTTGTGCAGATTGCGGATGAATTGGATTTGGAGATGGTGAATGATGGTGAGAGAGGTACTTTGCTTCTATGAGGATTTGTGGGAGCCTTTGATTCTAATTTGGGTTTTTAGAAGAAGTGGTGGATGGTTGTGAGTCAAATTTAGGTTTAGGGGGGAATGGATCGTCTTGATTTTGATTTATGGGTGATAAGAGATTTGGATGAAGGGCCTGGTGCGAAAATGGATGGAGGTGTCCCTAGGATTGATGATGAGACATTGGATTTCTCAGAATGATGGAGTTTATGAGGAAGGAGCTCCAACTTTTTGTGTGGATGGGTGAGATATTTATGAGTAGGGATGCCAAGGTTCTTGGATCTTTGCTGCGAGCTTTTTCCCTTGGTGGGAATGACTATGATCTCTACAGGGGATGGTCCTTAGAAGTAAAATTGGATGGTTTGGATGTAGATTTGGTTGAAGATGTGGGAGTTGAAGATGGAGGTGATGTTTGGATAAGAAGCTTAGTGAGATTGGAAGAAGTTATGGGTTAAGTGGGTTTTTGAGATGTTGATGTGGGAGTGGTTGTAGTTATTGAAGGCGTGGATGAGATGGGAATATCACTTGTGATTATATCAAGGGGGATGTATTCTTAGTAGGTTTGGATGTTGATGTGGGATTGGTTATAGCTATAGAAGTGGTTATAGGTAAGGGTATAAAAGTGGATATAGATGTAGAGATGTACTATGAGGATGTTGAGATAGATGTTGGGGTAGATGTGGGTAGAGGACTAGATGAAATGGGCGCGGATGTAGTAGGTGTAGACATGGATGGAAAGGTATATGTGATAGGTGCGGTTGTAATAGTCATGGGTATATTAGGTGTAGATATAATGGATGTAGAAATAGATGTGGACGGAGATAAGACTGTAGATGGGGGGTTATAGATCAAAGTATACATGGGTACAATGGATGAGGGGATGGTGGGTGTAGGTGGTGATGTTCATTTGTGGTTTAGAGTGTTGATGGTATGGGCATTGGGTGCCTGAGATGTAGGGGGAGTAGTCTGATTATTTGGAGGATGGTTTGTAAAGGGTTGTTTGAATACATCTAGAGGTTGATTAGGAGGTGTGTTAGGGTTATCCAATTGAAGATCTGCATGATATATGAGTAATTGGACAAGCTCTTTGAAATTGCAGTACTTTTCGATGTCATGGGTGCAGATTGGTGATATTACAATAGCGATCCTCGCGATACCATGTGGGTTTGGGTTGCGAGTTGTCAATGGGTCAGATAGGGGGAAGTTGGATGAGATGCCCAACAATTAATTTTTCCAACAGAGCTATAGGATTCTCTGAGGGCAGTGTAGTTAGGGGTTGGTCTAGGAGCCCTTTGTGGAGGCTTTGTATGGGAAGTAGACGTGGAAGAAGATTGTTAGCATATTATTGTAAATACCTTAGGTTAATGACTAAGGTATATTATCTATACATATTGTTAGATTGGTTTTAACCACTTTGGTTAATAGGTTAGTTCATTTACACGGGCCTAGCTATTTTGTGTTACCTGATGCATATGGTTCCAGCCACCCCCGTAATTATAGGGGCTCATTTGTTTGCCTATATAAAAGGCCTTCATGTATTGTTTATTCACGCTGCTGGTATGCAGGTTAATATAATTTCTCCATCTATTTGTTGATTGTAATATGGTTTCAGAGTTGATGGTTTAGGAAGCTTGGCAGGAGCCTGTGGAGTAAAGAAGACGGTCATCTTGTCAGGGAGAAGCTGCAAAGCACCCTTTGGAGAGCCGTATCAAAATTTGTTTAATTTTTCATGTGAAACTCCATAAAGTCAGTGGTGAGGAAAATTTCATTTGTTGATAGTTTTTGCTGATTTTTGTTTCTAATTGTTTCTTTTTGGTGATAAATTTACTTTGGAATTTGTGGATCACAATTTGGTTGAGAAATGAGTCAGGGAGAAATTTTAGAAAATCAGCTTAATCCTTACACCAATGCTGAGGGAGAGAAAAATTTCATTTCTTAACCGTTTTCAAATTTTCAAATTGTTGGTATAATATCGTGGAAAAAAAGGAAGTCTGGTGAAAATGACACTAAATTTGGTGGAGAAACGGATTCACATTGAGCGTTTGAAATTTGCAGCAATTTCAATTAATTCAGTGATTTGTGATTGGTCAATTTTTTTTATACATGGTTTTATTCTAAAGTTTGGAAAATACCTATTATTTTCATTTTTTTTTAAATATTGAAAATAACAAACTTTAGGGTATAAGGGGAATTGGGAGCATGTAGTGATTAATTATCACATAAGTCTCTATTGACCATTTTTTGGGTTTTTTTATCTGGAATCCAATGCAAAAATATTTTTTTTAAATCAGAGTTGTAGATCTCCAGATCTAACTTTTATTTATCTATTTTTGGTGTTTTTAAAGACGAAAAGTTTAAAATTTCCCAAACAGTATTGAGTTTTTACTGAAAATTGGGGGAATTGACCAATTTGTTATTTGAGTCCATGGATAGGAGGAATATTTTGTAAAGTCATTATAGTTTGTTTGGTGTATTCATTTTTTGGGAAATACTAGATCAAAATGGCTAGTTTACAACACCTCTTGCTACTAGTTTCGCAAAAATTGACAGGTAAAAACTTTAGTTTGTGGATTCAAGAGGTTTTGACAATATGTGAATATCGGTATCTTGATCAAATAGTACTCGGTAAAGAGAAAAGGATTACCACTAATATAGATGATTATGATAAATGTCATCGTGAGGCTATTATGTTTTTAAAACTGTCAATAGTAGATATTCTAATCTCAGAGGTCAGAAATGCAAGCAGTGCATCAACTTTGTGGACTAATCTTACTTCTAAATATCAGGCTTCTGAAGCTGGTAGGATATTGTATTTGAAGAATTTGTTGTTTTCCACTAAGATTTAGGAAGGTGGCTCCAATTATGAGTTTTTGTTGCAGATCAAGGACATTAGTGATCAGTTGAAGGCTGTGCAGAAGCCTATTGATGAGCAAGATTTCATTGCTCTGGTTATGCAGAATCTTCCACCTTCATCTAAATCATTTGAGAAGTCCTTGCACATGATTACTGAGATGCAATATTTGGAATTTGAAAAGTTGTCCATGTTATTGCAGAAAGAGAGACGACAGGAGCAGGCAGGTGTGTCTACATCTATTTCCACAAAGAGTGCATTCTTCATCAAGGGAAAGGGTAAGAAATTTGGTAAATCTAATAGTTCTCCTACATAATATTCACAAGTAAGTGGTTCTAAAATAAGATCTAAGTGGAAATGCTTTTATCGTAAGCAACCTGGTCACCTTAAGAAGGATTGTAGGAAAAGACAATAGGATCTAGATGATCCTAAGAAGAAATATTGTCATACAAATATTGTTGAAGGCGCAGGAGAGGAAACATATCCTGATTTTGCATTCTTGGCCTCCAGTGGTAATTTTGTGGTGGATCAAGCTTGGTACTTTGATTCAGGAGCATCTCTCCATTATACATGTCATAAAGACTGGTATGTGAATTTGATTGAAAATAACAATAGCAATGAATTTGTTTCTCTGGGGGATGGTAAAACTTACTTTGTGAAAGGTTATGGTAATGTTCAGATCAATTTTAATGTTACTATTTGGTATACATTTCAGAATGTTAGGTGTTGGTATCCAAATTCGTACTCCTTTTCAAGCCGAGTAGCAACACAGATTCGACAAGGAGTTTAGAGGCAGATAGATCATAGTGTGTGTCGTTTTGTAGCCGGGGATGAGATCTAATTGAACCTTTGTTACTCAGATTTGTGGAGAGATGGATATGCACCTTTGAGAGGATTTGACCTGTCCTCACTGCTTTAGGTCGTGCCTCTTCGACCAGGGTGAGAGGACCCTTATTGTAACCTCTGTTTGATGAAGGAGATGGAGATATCCTTCCTTTGCACAAATTCTATGAAGGGAACCTTTGGAAAATACGGTCAATGCTCCATGATTTAACTCTTAAGAGTTGTCACTTCTAAACGATGGAGATATTTTTAACACAAGGCTAAGGTTACTGAAGACATTAAGAAATCCTGATTATTCTACATATTTTTGCAAGTAAATTTTGTTCCTTTGTTGATACACAGGGCAAACAAGGGTAGTTCATAGTGGATCAATGGTTTTTAAATGATTTTGGTGGGAGATGAAGTAGGATAAAGTTGATTATACCCGATCTTCGAAGGGACTACACAACAATGAACAACTTCACAACAGAAAACTTCAGAACAGTCAAGACGTTCCTTCAACCAGAAGGTGTACTTTAGCTTTAATGGAGGCCCAAATCAGCACGTTTTCACATAATCTTTGAGACTCCAACACGAAGGCTCGAATTGAAAGACTCAATTAAACACTAAAGTTTCTGATTAATCATGCCTAAGGTATACCTGAAGACTTACAGACAATCTTTATCGACAAATGATAGTGAATTGATTTTAAATTTGTTTATCTCATCCAAGATGAACGCTCTTCTTGAAATGAAATTGCAAATACCATTAGACTGTCACAGGGACGAGATCCTGTGTGATTTCACAAAAATTTCAGTGTAAGATTGCAATAGGAACGAAAGAAACTATTTGCAGACATTCTGAAATAAAGCAGGCACAAAATTGCTAGAGATTAGACAGAAGTTAATTCCAAAATTGCTTAGATTCATCAGCAGGGGAAAGCTTCTAGAGCAATCTCAGTGCTTGTCAATGGCTATACATCTGCAACCAACTTGACTCGACAAAAAATCTAACACAGAAGAAAATAATAGGTTATCTCGGCTTTGGTCTCTCGGGAAGATGAATTTCTCAAATTTTTTTCTCAAGAATTCAAACTCCGATCATTTGCAAGAGTATTTTCATTGCATTTATACATTTTTTGCCCGCTCAATTTTTCCCCCAAAAGAGAAGAATATTCGAGGGACCTTTGCTTGTTACCAATTTGTTTCAGACAACGGCGTTTAACAAATTCATATCTGAAATCTGCTAGGTGGACCAACTGTGAACTGATCACGTTTCTTGGGCCATCGATTAATGACTAGGATGCCATGCTACAACTTTTCGGGAGTCCCTTTAATCATCCTGATTCTGTCATGTGAGAAATCCCCTTTTTAATCATTTTTCAGAGCCTTTGCATAGTTGGACTTGACAAGTCATCCCTTTTTGCTCTCGAGGCAACGCCTTTTTCACCTTTTGCGCCTGCACTTTCATCATTTCATCCTTTTCCTCTGCAATTCTGCCCCGCGTCCATCTCCTTTGGTAATTCCCGTTTTTTCGAGTGCCTGAGTAATTCTCTCTTCAAAATATCGACTTCAACGATCCTTGGACTCACAATTTAAGTTTCGAACCCATTCAATGGCATTTTACCGACAGAGACGACAAAGAATTTCATAAAAGAACGATGAAAAATAGTGCGTATTTGCGTCTCTAAGAGTCTTGGAGCAAAAATGGCGGAAAAATAGGTGAAATGTACAACAACCATTGATCCTGCCCCATTTCCACTTTATATCGTAGCCGTCCACGTGTTTCCTTGGCACAACTGCAAAGGAGAAGCACAAAGGCAAGTCTCAAACAAGCGCGAGCCTTCCACGTACCCTGGGCCCAAGAAAAACGCCTTTTGGCCTTTGAAAAGTCTTGGTGAAAAAAGGAGCCAGCGTGAGCCTCCACATGTCTCAATGGCGCATTTTGAGACGGTCCCCAAAAGTAGAAACCCCAAACAAGCGCAGGCTCAACACGTGTCTCAGTCCGGCAAAGTATGTTAAAAAGCTGAAGGTTTAGCGGAAGGTGTCATGTGTCTAAGGTCCGAGACAGTCTCCTTGGCCGTTGAAAAGTCCAAGCAAAAAGGTAGAGTGAGCGTAAGCCTCCAAGTGTCCCCCTGGCGTTTCTTCAAAATAAAACTCAGGGGCCGGTCCCCAAACATGCGCGGTCCCTCCACGTGTCCTAGGCCTCTAGAAAGTTGCTTGAAAAGTCTAAGTATGGGAGGACCCGGCGGAAGCCTCCACGTGTCTTCATGGCGCAACTTCGAGATGGTGCCCAAGAGAGGAGACCCTGAACAAGCGCGGGCTCACCACGTGTCCCAGGCCTTAGAAAATTGCTTTGAAAAGTTTAAGTACAAAGCGGAGACAACGAAAGCCTCCACCTGTCACCCTGTCGCAATTGTTAAGGTGGGACCCTGAGGCGGATCCTCAAATGAGCACCAACCCACCATGTGTCCATGGCCTGCCAAAAACTGTACCGACTGCATGAAAAATTTGTCTAAGTTCGAGCAAAGTAGCGGAATCCTCCACGTGTCCCTCCGGCGCAACTCCAAGGCCAAACTAAAAGGTGAATTTTCAAACAAGCGTTGTTCCTCCACGTGGACAAGTTTTGGGTTGAGGCGAGCCACAAAGTTTTTAGAGTGCCCCGCGGAGCCGCATCCAATCAAAAAGGGCCACGTTTCCACTGATGCAAAGATGTAAATTTGAGCTCGGAGATGAATTTTTCTTCAAGGACAGAGAATTTGGAAATGTTATAAGGTTCAAACATGATCCTCCAAGCTATATCTAATCACGTTTCCTCAGGTATTTGGGACAAAAACGACAAGGACAACAATATGTGACTGCGGAAAACAGAAAGAAAGGAGCAGCCCGAGTTTTACGCCCAATTTACAGACTCCCTCAGATGGACAGAGAAATGAAAAACAAATTCTGGACCCTTAAGTGATCCTCAACCAAGGAAGGGACTGATTATAGCAAAGAAATGGAGGACAGAGTCTTCAAGCATCAATACGGGGAGATAGAAGTCATGACAGGGCCCGCCAACTGCAGAATTTCAAGGACAAACTGGGCAAGACTAAAATGAGCACCAACATTAGGTATGTTCCACATATGAAAAAAAATTCTTTCAATAAGTGAGATCACCACAAAATCTCATTTTGTTGTTAAGTTCCAAGGAAAACAATGTTTAGTCACTACTAGAGATAACAAGATTATTACAGCTGGGATTGGTGTGAAAGGCTTGTATAAGCTTGTAGATCCACAAAGGGAAAAGGAAAGTGCACTTGTAGCGATTGATAACACAAGTTCACTATGGCATGAAAGGTATGGGAATTTGAAATTCTAGTATTTGAATACATTGAGCAAGACTAATATGGTTAAGGGGATTCCTTCTATTCGGGATAGTCATCATGTATGTATTGGATGTCAGTTGGGGAAGCAAGTTAGACATTCATTTAATGTTGGTAAAGCTTCAAGAGCTAAGGGAGTATTGGATTTGATACATACAGATTTGCATGGTCCAATGCAAACACCTACCCCTTCTAGAGCCTATTATTTTTTGTTACTGGTCAATGATTTCTCTAGGAAAAAGTGGATATACTTTTTACTGAAGAAATCTGATTGCTTTTCTAATTTCACATCTTGGAAAGCTATGGTTGAAAAATAGGCTAGCCGACCAGTAAAATCACTTAGAACATATAGTGGGGGCGAGTTCACCTCAAATACGTTCAAGGAGTTTTGTGCCACTGAAGGCATACATAGACAATATTCTACACCTTACACTCCACAACAAAATGGACTTATGGAAAGAAAGAATAGGATGGTGATGGACATGGCTCATTGTATGCTCCAAAGTAGAAATGTTCCATATAAGTATTGGCAGAGGCAGTAAATACAAAAGTGTACATCCTTAATAGAAGTCCTATAAAATCATTGCAAAATATGACTCCAAAGGAGGCTTGGTCAGGTAAAACTCCAAATGTAAGTGATTTCAAAATTTTTTGTTGCGTGGTTTTTTTAGTTATTCCTAGTCAAAAGAGAAGTAACCTGGATGCCAAAAGCAATGCCTATATGTTTGTTGGATACAATGAGTAGTCAAAGGCCTATAGATTACTTGATGTTTCTACTAACAAAGTTGTGGTAAATAGAGATGTCACAATAAATGAACAGATGCCATACTTCACAACAACTGGTACAGTTTCAGATATTGAGTCATGTTTTCCTTCTAATGATTCTGTTACAAGTTGAGATGTGGAAATTAAGCAGTATTCTAGTTCATTAGTGGAATCACATTCCTGGGAGGGAATTTATACATAACATTGTGAGGTTCCACCCTCTCGGCAAGAACAACCAAAGAGACCAAAGTGGTATACTGCCAAAATGGAAGCACTTACCACAAGGTGTGGAAGGAAGAACATTGAGATCAGGAAAATAACTTGGTAATAGAGGTGAGGATGATAGTTTTAATTTTTCTCTTACATTTGTTGTTTCACAGGCATTTGAGCCTAATAATTTTTCAGAGGTCAAATGGAATCTTGAGTGGGAGTCAGCCATGCAATTGGAATTTGATTCCTTGATGAAGAACAATATTTGGGAGCTAACAGAGCTTCCACCAGGAAAGAAATCCATTGATTGTAAATGGATATAAGGTAAAATGCAAAGATGGTTCCTTAGACAAATACAAATCCAAACTTGTTACAAAAGGTTATGGACAAGAAGGGTTTGATTATGAGGGGACTTTTTCTCAAACTACAAAGATAGTAACTATTCGGCTAATTGTTGTTATTGCTGCTCAGTTTCGATGGAATGTGCACCAAATGGATGTCAAGAGTACCTTCTTGAATGGAGATATGGAGGAAGAAGTCTTCATGGTTCTGCCACAATGTTTTCAGGTTCCTGGTAAGGAACATCTTGTCTGCAGGTTGATCAAGTCTTTGTATGGACTTAAACAAGCTCCTCGATCCTGGTATATGAAAATAGATTCTTATGTTAGGGAGTCTGGTTTCAAAAGGTGTGATTCTAAATAAACTATTTATGTAAAGTAAACTGATGATGGTATATTGATCTTAGCAGTATATGTTGATGAGTAATCCATCACAAGAAGTAGTACTAGTCTCATTCAACAAGTGAAAGCTGACATTTGTTGTACTTTTGACATGACAGATCTAGGACTACTTAAGTATTCTTTAGGTATCGAGTTTTTGCAGGGTGATTATTTTGTATTCATATCACAAAATAAATATGCCAAATCATTACTAGAAATATTTAGAATGATGGATTGTAATCCAACTCACACACCTATGGAAGTTAGTATGAAACTTTCATTTGACACTAGTTCACCTTGGGGCAATGAAATAGTGTATTGGTAGCTAGTGGGTAGTCTCATCTATCTCACTACCACTAGACTGGATATTTGTTTTACAGTGAGTTATTTATCTCGCTTCATGTCTAACCCATAAGAATCTCATTGGTTAGCTGCAAACCAGGTATTAAGATATGTCAAAGGTACTATTCATTTTGGCATTCTGTATTAGAAGTTTGTAGATTTTAAACTTTCATGATATACTAACTCTGATTGGGCACATTCAGTAGATTCAATAAAACATACAAAAGGGTATGTATTCACTCTTGTTTCAGGAGTTTTCTCATGGAAGAGAAAACTACAAACTACAGTGGCATTATCTTCGACAGAAGCAAAGTATAAAGCTGTGGTCAGTGCAGGTTGTGAAACTATGTGGATAAAGAAAATCTTGGAGGATCTTCAGTTTGAGACATCAAAGCCTACTCCGATTTTATGTCATAACCAGAGTGTTCTAAAGATGGTGAAGAATGCAGTATTCCATGCTAGGACCAAACATATTGAGGTTCACCATCATTACATCCGACAGTTGGTTACAAATGAATACATCAGTCTCTTATACTGCCCCACTGCAGAGTAGCAAACGGATATGATGACCAAACCACTTGATGTAGATAAGTTCATCAAATTTAGGGACAAACTTGGTCTTATTTTTGGTTTGGTCATTAAGGGAGGGTGTTAGCATATTATTGTAAATACCTTAGGTTAATGACTAAGGTATATTTTCTATACATATTGTTAGATTGGTTTTAACCGCTTTGCTTAGTAGGTTAGTTTATTTACACGGGCCTAGCTATTTTATGCTACCTGATACATACGGTTCCACCCACCCCCATAATTATAGGGGCTCATTTGTATGCCTATATAATAGGCCTTCACGTATTTTTTATTCACACTGCTGGTATGCTGGTTAATATAATTTCTTCATCTATTTGTTGATTCTAATAAATATTTGACTACAATGGCGTTGGTTGTGTTTTTATATTTATCATTGTGGGTAGATGACTTGGTGAACTTGGATTTTGGTTTATTGGATCGAAGTTTGACATGGCCTTGCTCAAGGGCACGAAGTTCCAGTTTACAAGCCAAGGTGAACACCTCTTCAAAGGTTTGGAATGATTGTATTTGAAGAGTGGATGAAATGTGCTTCGCACAAGCCCGTGAAAAGAGTTCGATTCGCTTGGTCTATGGAAGGGAGAAGGACAATTGATTGATTATACCCCACCACCTACTGACGAAATCTACTAGAGATTCATCATCACATTGTTTAATGGCGTAAAGGTCTGTAATGGTTACTCTACGCACAATGTTGTTAGAAAAGTGATCTAGGAAGAGTTGCGCGAGTTGGGTGTTATAGAATAAAGAGTGTTGGGGGATTCCGTTTTACCAATCCAATGCATGTCCGACCAACGACATAGGGAAAGTACGGATTTTAAGATCTTGGTCGTGAACAATGAGGTAACATGTGTGCATAAAGGCATGGAGGTGTTGTTGAGGGTCCTCCTTACTATTAAACTTAGAAAATTTGGGCAGTTCCCAGTGTGGAGGATAAGGCTTGATAGGAACCGATGGGTTGATAGGCTCATTGCAAATATGTTCATAAGAGAAGGTAGCCTTAGACCCCAAAGTAGTGGCTTTGAGATTGGAAATTCTACTTAGCAAAGTGTGCATATGGTCTTTAGATGTGTTGGAATGGGAGCTTGATGGGTGAGGTTGCGGAATATATGAAGTGAATGGATTAGGTTGTAGATGAGATTGATATGGTTGGGGATGAGTGGGTGTTTGCATAGGTGGTTGATAAGGGGGAAGATAGTTCAAGGGTTGCGATTGAATAGGTTGGGAGATATGATGATTTTGGGAGATAGGAATGTACTTAGATGGGTGAGATTACATTGGTTGTTGAATGATGGGGATTTTAGATTGGTTTTGCACGGGATGAATTGGGATATAGGTATGGGGTGGTTGAGATGTTTTGGTAGATTGATTAGGGAACATGTGGTGAAAGACATTTTAGAGGGGAGGTTGATGAGTTTGGGTTGATTCCGAAGGATGGGGTTGCGAGGTGATGAAATTTGCGTGGAAATGGGATGTAGATATAGGGACCAAAGTTTTATCATGTTGTTTGAGTAGTGGAAGTAGATGAGGTTCTTGTAAAGTTTGGGTAGGGGCACTAATGACGATAATGTATGAAGAAGTGATGGGGATAGAAGTGGGGATAATATTGATACGAGGTAAGTTGAGTGGAATGGGCACAACAAATTAAGTATATTGATGGGTTTGGGGATCATAGTGGAAGATTGGTGGGATCCATGTTCGTGTTGAGACACTGCTAATTTTTTCATGGCTCTTGGAAAGAAAATGACAAGCTGTGAGATAAGGACCTCTGTGGACTTAGAATGCGGAGGATAAGGATAGATTTGTTGAAGAGGAGGACTGTCGATGGGGAGATGGGTGGCCCTTCGATGAAGGTAATCATGGAGAACAACAAGACTAGTATCAAGGAGCTTTTAGAACTCCACATATCCGCGAGGGATGGTGGGAGGTCCAAATGTTCCCATAGAACTAGCGGATGGGGGTGTAGCCGATCTAGAAGGGATAGAGTGATGATAAAGAAAGGGGTTGGTTTGAATATGAGGGTTGGTTTGGATATTTTGGGATTCAGGAAGAGAAGCAACGGAAACAATAGGTTGTGTAACCGAAGAGGAAATGACCACGGGAGTAGAAAAAATGATGGAAAGGGTTGAAGTTTTTTGAGAAGCAATGTTTGAAGTAGGAATGTTGGATGACATGGTTTGTTCCATTTTTCTTACTTGGGAACATGTAATAATGGGCATGAAACAAAAAACAAGAAACTATGCTAATATTCAACATTTCAAAAAAGTCACGCAACAAAGTGTTAATTATCTTGTTTATTAGAAGAATGTAGAAAAGAAAAGAAATGGGCTCAAAGGGAACCTAGGAATGGTTTCAGGTTATTTTGGTTGGTGTCCTTGATCTACCCGAAGGTACGTGAAGCTCAAATTTTTGATGACTACTGGTATGGGGCTTGATATTGGGTCTTACCCTTGCACTTCATGCACCGCAGCGATAAGGGTGTCGGGTGCTTAGCCAATATATCGATAGTAAAAAAAATATAACACGACAAGTACACTGCGTCGGATTTCATCACCTTGGGTGATGAAATCCCAATAGTTCCACTTAGTAGAAGATGTTTAAGATGTGTAAATTGATGTGTGTGGAAGAAGTGAATGCAAATGATTAACCCCCTAATTAGACTATGTTCTCAAACAAGCATGAAGAGGTTCTTTTTTTAAGTCCAAAATAAAGTGTTGTATTTGATGAAAACATGCAGACAAAGAAGGGAGAAAGATGCAAAAGAGAAAATAGGGAAAAAATGAGGAATAATAAGATAACACTATTTTTCGTTTATTTTATTTTAAGCAAACACGTTGTTGATCCAAGCAAGCAATCCACCACACATGAAAGCAAGAAAAGATCCTACCTGCGAAGTTATTAAGAAAGCAATAGAAAATGGAAATGAAAGAATAATGAAAAGAGTCACCAAAGATAAAGGGTGGGGTCCCATCAGGCGTGCCAGAATGTTGATCGAATTTTCTCACTCATGTTTCAAATTAGTGAAATGATAACAAAGAAAACAAGTAATTCCAATGATGAGAGGGTTTAAAGCTACCTCTTGATAAGATGGTGATGGATATGGGCACAAAATATCCTCCTTGCAGTGACCTTGGTAACCTACAAAATAAAGAGAAACTCAACAAAGAAAAATGATTAGTAGATAGGATGGGAAAAACGTCAGTCCCGAGAAGTGAAAACTTTCAAGGGATGGATGTCAACCCACTTTTGATAAAAGATAGATAAAATGATAATTGATAAATTATATTTTGCAGTATAAAACTGAACTGAAACAAAAAATATGAGATATGCAACACAAGATAAGATGCAGATTTGATAGTAGCAAATGACAATAAACCGAACCAAACCTGATTGGGTCGATGGAGACCCAATACTGACAAGGTACCATCGACGGCGATTGTAACAAAGTGAACCAAAAGATAAGTAGAAAAGGAGGATATGAAGCAAACTCTGAATCTGATTTGAGACTGAGATGATGCTGAGATGTAGCAACATATTGATGCTACATGTTGGAAATTAGGCACAAGGGAACGGTAGTTTGTTAGACGGAACTGGCAACCTGGTCCACATTGTGTTATGAGAACGATATCGTAAAATATAATGATTATTATTATTGGGTAGGCCCTACAAAGTGGGGAAACCTATTTTCACAAATTCCTTGATTTTTTTAAAGTAACATAAAGAAAAGCAACGACCAGGGTGGATATAAAGTTACACCCAAAGAATTGTTCTAAAGACTCCAAGAAGTCGATGGTGGATTTGAAGAATGAGGATGAGGTTGAAATAGAGGAAAATTTTGATGTAGATGAGATGCTGGGATGCACATCCACCAATGTGTACAACCCTTAACAAGAAGAAGAGGAGTAATTTATTTAAAATCAATATTTGATTCAAAAAAGATAAGGTAAATGCATTATTTGATGATGGTTCTTGATCTGACTCTACTTATGATATGATTTTAAGAAATACCGGTCTTCAAACTGATGAGAAGTCACACCTGTATCCCTTGGGATGGGTGAAAAAAGGTGTAGAAATTCATGTTACTAGAAATTGTAAGTTCTTCAAGTTTGCAATTAAATCTTAATTTATTGATGAAGTATAAGTTGATGCAATATATATATATATATATATATATATATATATATATACTCATTTTACTCATTTTTTGGTCCATAAGAAATACAAAACTTGAAAAAAATAGTAGGATCAATGTTCAAAACATTCAATATACTTACGATTTTACATTTTCTATGATATACGAATATTGTATTCCTTTGTGTTTCATCCATTTCCTTTGAGAGTAATTTTTGTGTTGCGATGATGGCCATAAAAGATATATAATTTAGGGAGCTCCTAAATGACCTATTTCATGAGATTGACTCTAACCTGCCAATCATAACTAAAGAGGTCAGTCCAGTGGTTGGTTCTTGCATTCATATTATGCAAAATCACCTTCTAATCCTCCTTAAGGATGCGGGAAGGAGTCAATGTTGTGCCATGATAGTTTCTGGGAAAGGATTGAAACTTTAAGCTATGCAATTTGCAGTTCTAATTTTTTCTATTGGTATTGAAGATCACCTGAGATTTGATCTCATAAATAACTTGTATGGAGGTTCAGAGATATATGTCCAAATTTCTATGAGTAGCTTCTTTCCTTGGCCAATTCCAATGATCCCAAATAATTACCTCAAACATTCTTAATATCCTTTGAATGTTTTCTCTTCAATAAACTAGAGGGATTTTAAACAATCTTCGTGTATCCTTGTGGTTGTCATGCCCTCCTAGTCTAGTTCTCAAATATATTGAATTTTGTTTAATTCAATTTTTTTAAAAAAAACTTTTCTAGAGCCGTCCCACTGCGCAAACCTGCGTGTACGTCCTAGATATGGTTGGGTACGTCTTGAGTACATCAAAATGTACCCGAGACATACCTGAGACGTATCTATACCAAGTTGTGTCACCACATTTGCCGATTTTAAAGCAAAAAATGTGAAATTCGTCAAATCTCATGCTGTGACCAGAAACTCGTCAAAATTTGCGATTTCAATTGCTGCATGCCAAAAATGACTTAAAAAATAGAAAATATGATGGCTACATGGTCGTTTTTCCATAACCGTTGTGTTGAAGTTCCAGAAAAGAGTTGTGACTGGAAGCAAACGTACCCTGCTGTGTTTGAAAGCTACTATGCCCGCAAATTTGCACAATTCCATTGCCATTCATTGCGCCCTCTCATGTCACATTAGTTTGTATTCTTCGACTCTTACATTCTATTGTTTCAGTTCAGTTTAGGTTTTATTTTAGGTATTTTAGTTACAATTTTAGTTATATTGTATGCTTATTATTTTTTAGTTTTGGTTTTATTTTTAACGTTTTTATTATATTTATATTTTATATACAAAACCTTTACATTTTTATTATATATTTACATTTTACTTTTTTATTACATATATATATAGTTTTTTATTATATTTGTATTTAGTATATCCATATTTAATATTTTTAAAATATAAGTATTTTTTTGTTCTCCAACTTAATCACAAATTTTATCGTTGATATTTTTAGTGATGTTTTTTTACGAATTTTATCCTCGGCGAATTCGAATGCGGCGACTTAGATACTAGGTACGTATCCAGGGTGGTATGAGAGGGTGGGTGCAAACCCATTCATCATAGATTTTTTGGGAATCTCATGTGCCGAACTTCTGATGTTTATTAGGGTTTCTGCAAAAATTGCAAAAAAGTTGAACGTTTGAATATTAGGGTGATGTTTCTTGAATTTGTTATATTTTCTTTAAAATCATGGTATACCGAATTTTTTATTTGGAATTTGGCGAATTCTGTGACAGATATTAAGTGTCTTTGGTTAATGCCATCTTGAAGGAAAATTGGGAATCAGGACATTGGTACAAGCTTGCTTGCAAGCTAACTTGTAACAATTGTTTGGTAAGTACTACAAATGAGCTCATTTGTACTAAAATTCCAATAACTCCGACAAGTTACAAGTTGACTGCAGAATCAAGATCCTGGGGATTTAAATACAATATAATGCTAGAAGCAAAAGCCTAATTTCCCGACAAAACACAAAAGAGGATCAAATCTAGGCAGAGAATCAGAAGTGGCGGGACTTGTATACATGTAACTATTGTAATAAAACTTTGATTTCTCCGACAGGGTGAATAAAAGGCATTTTACTTGGAATTTTTTCATCAAGAGGCAATTTTGGAATTTCGACAGCACAGGTAGCACAATATACAAGTTTTTGTTAGTCAAATTTTGGGTGTAACAAAGTGTGGAAAGAAAGAAAGAAATTATATTAATGTTCATGATTGACCAAAAGTATGTCAAAGGGACTCAAGAAGACATCTAAAAACAATCATAAGAATCACTTTGATACTACTTAGCAAGGATCTTAATATCATAAGAATCATGATTTCAAAAAATATCAATATATTCAACAATTAATGATCAGAACATAGCAAGCATGATATATGTATTGTGAATGGTTTACACATGGGGCGGGAGATGACCCTTGGTATATTAGTTTCTATAATTTTGTTTTGTAACACTCAAATCCATGATACTGCAATGCTTCTGTCTTTACTAAACCTTACTCATGTTGAGAGTTAAGTACTTAGAAAACATGTTCAAATGGAACCAGTTATCTAACTCTAAATTATTTTCATTCCAAAAAAGAGGAGAATTAGGAGTGTTCTTTTAAAAATTCTTTATGATTTGAACTAGAATATGGGCCCTTTTTCTCTGGATTGTCAAGTTAGAAGGTACCTCTTAGAAAATACTTTTTAGGGGGGCTCCAGAGTATTCTGTCATTGGTGTTATTATTTATCCATTCTACCCGGGGGGATGTTCAGTTTTTTTTTGTCAATGTATCTTCTGTGTTTATGAATAGCATCTTCTGGCTTCTAGCATTTTGCAAGATTCTGTGTTGGTTCCTTTATACAACGGGGAAGGCTTTTCAATTATATGTAGAGCATCCTTGGTTTAGTAACAGAGAAGTCCGTCCAATAAATGGTGGTATTCACTGGGTAACACAATTTGCTTCAAACATTTACAGGTCCTACGGAGCATAGGGAACCTGGTTGCTGGAGATAATCAGAAAACAGATGCAGTTCTTGCTGCAGGGCAAGATATTCCTGGTGGGTCTCTTACCCCTCCCATATGGCTATCTTACTTTATATTTTTCTAGAAAAGGAGCTCTGGCAATTCGTAAATTGTTTTGTTATTGTTTCTGTTATTCTCATTTTAAATTCTATTATTTTTTTTGGAGGTGACTGGACTTATTTATTTTTAGGGACTGTGATTGGAGCCATGATTAAGTGTTTGGAAAGTGAGCATCGCACCTTGAAAAAGGTCATATCCAGGATATCCTTCAACAAAAGTTATGTTAAATGTATTTTATCAGTCTGAAGTATGTGTGAATACTTCTATGTTATGGTTCCTAGTTGTTCACTACAATATTATGTTTCTGATTGCAGGAGACAGCATGGGCCCTCTCCAACATTGCAGCTGGGACGTTGGCACACAAACAATTAATATTTTCGGGGTGGTGCAGTTTCTCCACTCCTGCACCTGTTGGTGACTGCAACATTTGATGTACGAAAGGAAGTGGCATATGTCTTGGGTAATCTTTGTGTTGTAACAATAGAAAAAACTGGAGAATCAATTCCTATTTTGGAACACCTGACTGAGCTCGTTGACAGAGGATGCCTTCCAGGATTCATAAATCTGGTAAAGTCGCCTGATATAGAGGTGGCAAAAATGGGGCTCCAGTTTTTGGAACTGGTAAGTTATATTCCCTTCCTTACAAATATAAACTGGACAAATGAAGTGTTTACTGCGAGAAGTGCATAGATACTGATTGATGTGACTAACATTTGAAACATGGCCATCTATTGCCTGCTTTGAAAACATTACATGGAAATATCAGTAAATCTACCATCATTAATTGTCTATTTTTTTTGTTACCAGCCTTGGACCCTTATTGCAGTATTTTGCAGAGCATACACAGAAAACTTTCTTAGCATTAAAAGTGAAATGATTTATTTCATTGTTAATATTTATCTAGCACTTTTACAGGTCAAAGGTGTTTGAAAGGTACAGCTGGAGTTTGATTTGTCCAATGCTAAAGTCTCAAATTCGGGTTGCAAATAAGCAATGAGCTTCAAAGTGATGATAAACGGAGTAATAGGGGATTCTTTGGAACCCTTACAAGGCCTATGTCAAGGTGACCTGCTTTCACCTTATCTCTTTATTCTTATGGGAGAAAGTTTGAACTGGCTAGGCTAATCGAAGAAAGCCCAAATTAGGAGAATAATTCATGGGCTTCAAGTGACCAAGTGAGGACAGAGACTTTCCAGCTTTAAATTTTCTGGTGACAACCCCTATCCTCTCTACTCCAATCCAAAGAGTAATATGTAATCTGTAAACTACCTTGAGCAAATACAAATTGGAGTTGGGACAGCAAATAACCCCCCATTAGTGATGCATGATATTTGCCAATTTACTGGGGTTCAAAAAGAGGAAAATACTCCACAAATTACAATTTAAGAAAGGGAAGCTACTGATGACCATAGTTACCTATAGGACGGTGGGACGGGATTTCCGGGACAGCAAAAAATTTCTAAATTTTGGGGACGTCGAGGGGACGGCTAATTAAAAATTATATAAATATTTAAAATATAAAGATATAGTGACTAAATTATATAAATAAGCTGAAAATAAACCATTTGAGATTTAAATAAGGTGAAACTTGAACTCATATGACATAAACATCAAATACATTCCTTAATACCATAATAACAATATGTTAATGTCATAAATTGAAAATTCATAATACATATTTGAATTTTGAATTTGAGACAAGCTGAAATTTCAAATATATTATAAAATATAAAAGTAAAACCATTCTAAATTATGATTGATCAAGTGACAATAACTGATATTCATATCATTAATCTCATAGCGAAATACACCAACAACTGTCTATTGTCAATATGACAAAAAAAGAGGACAACTACAAGTATCAACCTAAAAATCAGAGTCAACATCTAATGCAATATCCATGAACTCCTCGCTAGAACTAGCATCCTCATCCTCAAAGATAAGCCCAATCAATCCCTGCTGCACAGTATTGTCTTCAACTTGCCTCGGCTCCTCGGGATCTACATCCCACCGTAATGTTGGGGTCTGTTTGCACTCAGGTGTCTTGCCATCCATAAGTTGCAAAACACTGTGTATAGCTACAAGCTTCTCCACTCTTGCAAAGGTAAGCCTATTCCTCTTAACAGAGTGTATCCAACCATATGTAGACTAGTACCTCTCAGAGGCAGAGGAGCTAAAAACCTAGGAAAGGAGGCGAATGGCAAGTGGTCGCAGCAGTCCTGGAAGCCCATATTGTCGCCACCAACTCACTGGCTTCTCCTGTGCTTTTGTTACGCTATCTGCCTTTGTTGATGTTTTGTACCCATCAAGTTCAATGAAGTCGAGCCACTCCAATCTGATTTGTGAAGCCTCCTGTGGGCTGTACATTTTTTTAAAGGCCTTAATAAGGCCCTTCTTCACCTCATCATCATCTAATGGGATAATTCTGCCTGGCCTCTCCACATACCATTTGGGATTCAGTGCATCCACAACCATATGAAGAGGGGTGTTCAACTTTTCCCATCTCCACTGAATAATGGGCTGTATATGTTCATTGTAGAACTCTAGAGTGGGGTCCTTCACCCAAATAGTTGCCTTCATTTCGCCCAAGCATGCTTTCAATGCACTCATAGATCTCACCAAGATTGGGGCTGTTTGAATCCCCATATTTGATGACACTAAAAGCTGGAGCTATGATTGATATGATGTATTTCATATCAACCCAAAATGTTTCCCACAACACCACTTCCTTCTCTCTTTTCCCTTGATTTTTCTCGGACTCACGCCACCTAGTCCAATCCTATGTCATAATCATAATTTGCAGGGGCTCCTGCAACTCAGACATCCTCTCCAACAAAATAAAATAGGATGCAAAGCGGGTGTCAATTGGTTTCAAAAATTCCTTCGAAATTTTCCGAAAAAGTGACAATGATGTGTGGTGATTACATATGAACTTTTGCACGTCCCTGGCCTCAGTCACTATCTGGTTGACCTACTGAATCTTCCCTATGTCTTTGAGTGCATTGTTCATGGCATGCACACAACATGAAGTCCAATAAATATGCCTATATTCCCGCTCCACTAGCTTGCTTGTTGCTCTGCACACATAAGCTACATCTGTGACAACCTGTACAATGTTTGAAGTTCCAGCCTCAATGGCATTCTTCAAAATCTGATACTGGAACTCATCATCTTTCCGCTTCCTAGAACAATCAATTGCTCTCAAGAAGTATGGTGCATCTTTGCAAGAGACAATGATATTGATGAGAGGACGGTGTCTAATATCCGTCCACCCATCCCTGATAATGCTACATCCATGTGACACCCATGTCACCTTCATCTCCATCAATAGATTAACCTTGGAATAGTTTCTATCCAAGATTGTTGTCCTCAGTTTTGTGTCTCCAAGAGGCACATAACTCTGGAGACACAAAACTTGTACCTGCTTTTGCAACCTTAGCCATAGCCTCCTTGTAATAAGTGTAATAAGGAGAGTGAGCGGCATTAAATGGAATCCCAACAACATAGAAAAATTTCCAAATAACATCATCTGCCTCTTCCCTTGCCTTTGAATCAAACATGTCAATAATTGAATTTGGGGCTGCCCCCACGACCTTTCTCTTCCTTATACTTTCCACTTCTGACACTCCAAAACTAGAACCAGCTAGAGTATTATCATGTTTGCTAGTCCTATGAGCGCTCAATGGAGTCATTGGAGTGTTAAGCGTAAAACCACGAACTTCTGGCACATTGTCTGTGGTATTTCCATTAAAGATTCTCAGCTCTCTACTCTAGTTAAAGGCCCTTACAAGTGCCAACCCCCCTTCCTATAAGGTGCAACAAGTGTGCATTGGTCCTATTGATATTGCCATGTCAAGTCAGTGCACATATGTTGCACTTCCATACTTTGCTCCCCCCTCCAGACTTGGGGTTATCAATTATTTGGGCAAATTGTTGCAATGGCTTCTTCTTCTCAAATGGTCCAATGGCAAATTTGGACAACATTTGAGAGGGGCAATTGGCAACACTACCAGCTGAACTACCACTTGCCGCTGCCACTACATTTTGTGTCCCTTCTCCACTCTCCCCCATTGTGGCATCACCAACTCTTCAACGGCCTCCTATCTCAACTTCCCGTTCAACCCTCTCTTGCTCTGATTCATACTCACACTTAGAAGAAGAACTCATGGTGATGATTGCTGCAATGAATTAAAAACAACCATAACTATTTGATTGATTGATTATGTAATGAATTAATTAAAAAAAAAACGTAATCAATATGCATTTTTTAAAATCCTACAAACTATATGCGTGATTATATTGTGAATGTATATGCAAATGCTAAAAAACAGCCCCTTAAAAATGCAAATATAATATAAATTTTAAACTAGAAATAAAAATGTAATTGAAAAAAAAAAAATGTAACCATTTACAACCAAACCCTATGCAAGATGAATTTTTTTAAATCCCACAAAGTATATGCATGATTACATTATGAATGTAGATGCAAATGCTAAAAAACAACCCCTAAAAAGTGCAATTATAATATAAATTTTAAACTCGAAATAAAAATGTAATTAAAAAAAAACGTTGTTACAACCAAACCCAATGCAATATTCATTTTTTAAAATCCTACAAACTATATGCATGATTACATTGTGAATGTAGATGCAAATGCTAAAAAACAACCCCTAAAAAATGCAAATATAATATAAATTTGAAACTAGAAATAAAAATTTAATTAAAAAAAACGTACCCATTTACAACCAAACCCTATGCAATATGCATTTTTTAAAATCCTACAAACTATATGCATGATTACATAGTGAATGTAGATGCAAATACTAAAAAAAACCCTAAAAATGCAAATATAATCTAAATTTAAAAAAAAAAAGACTTTAAGTATTGTAAGCAAATAAAATTATAAATACCTCTTTCTTGCTCTTGTTCTTGCTCTTGCTCTTGCTCTTGCTCTTACTCTTGCTCTTCCTCTTGCTCTTGCTCTCACTCTTGCTCTTGCTCTTGCTCTTGCTCTTGCTCTTGCTTGGTGTGAATATGAAATGAGCCCATAATGTAAATTTATAACATAAAATTGCACTTTTAGGGTTAGGGTTAGGTTAGGAATGTTGTTTTTTATGTTATAAGTGATTTACAATTAAAAAATAAATTAGTTTTGAGTGTGAAAAGTGTGTTTTGTTATTTAAAAAGCGGCAGACCACGTGGGGGACGTCTAGGACGTTTGGACATCCCTGGGAAGTTCCTGGGGACGTCCAGATGTCCCCAACGTCCCCTAGGTGTTTCCAACGTCCCCTAGATGTTTCTTATGCTCTTTAGAAGTTCCCAAGACGTTTCCTACCATGTACACACTGTAGGAAACGTGGGGGGGAACATTTCGCCCACGTCCCCAGAACGTCTGGGACGTCCCAAACGTGTTAAAAATGGGGGGGACACGTCCCTGTGTAACTATGTTGATGACATATCTGGGATTTCTGCTTCATGAATACTCATCTTCAACACCATGTGAAAACACAACCAACAAAATACGCGGAAAAATTTCCATTCCGACCAATGGATGTTAAGCTCTGACCGGAAAAATTCACTTACTATAGATGGTCCTATAGGTAGTCTTTGCCTGCCTCCTCACTCTTCATCCGCATCCTAAACAAATAGAACGAAAGGATGGTTAAAATGCAACATAATTTCCTATAGAGGAGTAGAAATATTTTGACATGCACTCCTATTCTGGTAAAAACATTACGCAACCAAGCTCTTCAATTAGGCTTTGGCCATGAAAATGGTGTGGTGATCAAACAAAAATCCAACTGCACCTTGGAGCAAAATAGTCAACCGAAAATATTTATATGTACCACACAAAAAATATGGAAGATACAGGGCAGCACAAGGGTCATCTATACCTAAACAAAAGAGTGGGAGCCACCCCAAGTTTGATTGTTGAACATGTTAGAATATGTGCACAAGGAAGGAATGAAGAGAAACTAGAATGCACACATGTTCATTGTGTGTCCGTCATTTTATATATATGAGAGATGGTACAAAATGGTTGAAGTGGTAACTGTTTATTAGTTAATACTTAACTAATATTAACTTAATACTAAAATATAAGCCTCTTATTCTAATATCCCCTCTTAAGGGTTACACAATTGAAAAGAAGATGGAATTACGTTGCAAAAGCTTTTGTTTTGAACAACAGTTCTTGGACCAGGTAGAACTCCATCAAACTGCCTCCCTAATCCTTGTAAAGGTGTAGTTCTCTAGTTGAATTCTTGAGTTCTCGGATTTCACCTCCCTAAATTCCTGAATTATAGAATCTTCTAAACTATTTGATAACTCTCCATGCTGAGCTACTCCACTGTGCTCCATTAGGCTGTCTCGTGACCCTTGTAAGGGTAAACTTCTAAGATTCATAGACTCCTGAACTATCTAGGAAGCCATCCATGCCGAGTTTTACCTACACCGAATTCCTTCTTGTCATCAAAACACTGTCTTTTTAAAATACATGTAATTCTTCTTTTTCGTCAATAAAATCTTTGGTAAATTCGGCATCTAGTGGATTAACAACAAAGGTCACATTTGCTTCTTTCAGGTTATCTTTGAGGTTGCCTTTGAGAACATCATTAACTCAAATGCAACAATTCCAAGTTGTGTGACTTCTTTTCTTGCAATGATAACACCTAGTATCTTCATCTGATTTCTTGTGATTATTTCTCGTGCTGGAGTATAGTGTATTTTCATGTGAAGAATTTGCCTTATGCATCATTCATAGTTCTCTTTTCTTCAACTAAGACAGATGAAATCATATATTTCAAGCTTTGCAATGGCATTTGAATAAGAGTAAAAATGACATTGCTATATGACGAAGGCAAAGTATTTAATAGAATGGCTTTAGAATCTTCTTCATTTACTAGAGCTTTAACCTCTGCAAACTATCTAAGAAGAGATCTTAGATTATTTATATGACTAGACATAGTAACATCATCAACCATCTTAAATCGAAAGAGTTGAAGCTTTAAAGAAAATTAACATTCATTGCTTTTTCTGCAAACAACCTATTTAGGTTATCCGAAATATTTTTGGATGATTTTTCTAAATCTATAAGGTGGAGTTCAGAATCAGAAATAGCAACCTTGATTATAGCTTTAGCTTTATCGACACAACTTTCCCACTCTAAGAGTTTGGCAACAATGGTGGGTTTTGTTTCTTTTTCATGAACAATATCCCACAATTTTTTGCTCATTAATTGCATTTGGATTTTAACTTTCTAAGTGTGAAAGTTGAAGTCAAAATATCTCTACTGGGATATCCATTTAAACTGGAAAAATAAGTGAATACAAATAAGTATAAATACTCGGGTTGTGCCCAAGGAAACTTTAAATGACCACAAATTTGGTTGATATAGAGTTTTGAAATGCACTTGTCGACTGAGTTTGTGCTTTGGAAAACAATGATTGGGTTTGAATGATATTCACGATTGGCAACTGTGGTAATGATGATGGAAATAGAGTTATTTTCTATGTTCCACGGGGGCCCATCCCCTACCTTTTTAGGATCGTCCCCGTACCAGGGACGTTTTAGCAACTTGGAAACATGGTGTATGAACATAGCATAAAGTAATATGCTTTCCAAAAAATTCTATTTTTGACTCAATTTTATGTGAAATCTCAATTCAGCTCCAAGTTTATGTATTAAGTTTATTTTTTCTCTTATTTTTTAATAGTCGTCCCCTACCGTCCCCTAAAAAATGGCCTCCAAAAAAATCCTTCCTAGAAACACGTTCCCCCGTCCCCTTCCGTCCCCGTCTCGGAAATTTGGTGGAACATAGGTAATTTTCCTTTTGTGACTGTGGTAATAATGGTGGAAATGGAGTGTATTTTCCTTTGCGACTGGATTTAATGGCTTACGTGACCTCTCTTATGAGCTTCCAACTGTTGCAACCACTATATGAGCCCTTATGACCCATTCTAGCACTTGAGACTTTGTTCTATGCCCTCACGACTTTATTTTATTCCTTATTTTTCCCTTAAAACTTCACGTTTCTATCTTATCGTTTCTGATCCTTTTTTTACTATTATTCACATTTTTGTCCTAAATGACACTTAGAAATATTCCGAATGTTCTTCCTTCAGTTTGCAAATCCCTTTGAGCACCAAGGATGTGATACCAATGCTAGAATATGTGCGCAAGGAATGAAGAGAAATCGGAATGTACACATGCTCGTTGTGTGTTTGTCATTTTACTAGATTCCATTGGTATGCTCTGTACCGGCCCTTACCAGGTCCGAAACATACCAAATACAGATATCAGTACTGGCACCCTCATGGTATGTTGTGGGCACATACCCACATGTACCCATAAGTTTTTTTAAGTGAAAAAAAAAGCTCTAACTTAAAAAAAGTAAACCCTAAACCTAATTTACCTACCCACCCCTCCGAAAGACACCACTACAATGTTATTTATACACCCCTTTTCCTCCATTCTATTCACACACTCACATTTTCATCTTTTGCAAATTGGGATCACTTGAAAGTTGAAGGAGAGAGACAAAAGCTTGGAGGACAATAAGAGTTTGAAAGGAGGATTGGCTTCAAACAACAAAAAGGAAGGAGTGATTTGAGGTATTTTCCATGCATCCATTGTTTTCTTTTTAATCAGTTTTTTTATGTATTACTATTAATTGGTATCTGATCAATGATCAATGACCATGAATAATGTGTTTGCACACATCATTCATGATCATTGATCATGGTCTATCTATATTTATTATTTAGTCTACGTTTTCTTTTTAATATTAATTAATTTTTAAATTTAATTTTGTATTTGAAGTTTAAAATTTCAGGGTTTTTTTTTTAAGTTTTAATCTGTTAAATGTTTACCCTCTGTGTTTGCTCTCACCTCGCACCTTTTATGGTGAACTTGGTGATCCAAATCAGAGAATGACGTGTAGGGGTTAATAAATAAATTAATTAGTTGGGTGTTTTTTTTGAAAGTTTGAATTTGTTAAACGTCTACCCTCTGTGTATGCTCTCACCGCACACCATTTATGGCGAACTTGGTGATCAGAATCAGAGAATGACGTGTAAGGGTTAATAAATAAATTAATTTTTTAATTAATTATGTGTTTATTTTTTTTTAATTTTAATTTGTTAAATGTCTACCCTCTGTGTATGCTGTCACCTCCCACCATTTATGGCGAACTTAGTGATTAGGATCAGAGAATGACATGTAGGGGTTAATAAATTAATTATATAATTTGTTTTTGCTGTTTTTTAATAGTTTATTTAATTATTTTGCAATTATAAAAAAAACAATCTCTCATTGTAGGTCAAAGCAAATAAAAAATTGTAGCTGTGACATTAAGTTCAGCATTAGGGGGGCATGGGGAAGCAAGTCATGAGGAAGGCACACAAGGAAGTGTTCCAAGTCCCATGAATGTGAGACTGGATCCTTCTTATCCTTTATGGAGGCATGTAAAAGTGTTGGAACTCATTGCTAGTGGTGGTGTTCGTGTTTGGGTGTGCTCCCATTGTAATATAACATTCAAGTCCTCGTATACCTGACTAAAGGCTCATATAATTGGGGTAACGAGAACATGCATTAGACCATGTAACAAGGTGGACAAGAATGGACAAGAATAAAATATCTATGTACTTAAAAGAGCAAGAGGATGCTACCTTGCAAGATGTAAGAGGTCTCACTAGAACTGTTCCTTTGCAACAGAGGAGTATATGAAACCCACCAACACCACCATCATACCATCCTTTCATTGACAATTACACTGAAACTCTGCCAGGTAAAACTCCTTTGGATGAAGAGGCCACATCATGAAAGAGAACAAAATAACTTCTAGAAAAAACATTCAACTTGGAAAAAAGAGACATTGAAGATGAATTGGTAGCTCGGTGTATTTATGCATGTGGGCTGCCCTTCAATGTGTTGAGGTCGCCATATTGACAACAAATGTTGAGAGGCATTATGAAGCGCCACATGTGTATAAAAGCCGTAATTATGAGAAGGTTCGAACATTTCTTTTAGCGAAAGAAGAGCACATACAAGCTTGTTTTGCAACCCATTAGAGATTATTGGAAGGATTTAAGAGTGTTTATTATATTGGATGTATGGAAACACTCCAAAAAAAAGACTGTTATCAACATTAGTGCAGTAAGTCCTAAAGGGGCAATGTTTTTGAAGGCATTTGATTGTGGGGGGAAATAAAAGATGCACAATTTATTGCAAACATTCTAATTGAGGCTATTGAGTAAGTGGGTCCTCAAAATGTTGTCCAAGTCATCACAGACAACGGAAAGAATTGCAAGGTAACATGGTTGATAGTAGAGGGTAGATATGAACACATATTTTGAAAACCATGTGCAATACACTCGCTCAATTAGATGTTGCAAAAGATTGGGAAAATCCCATAGATTGAGAAAATATACAGAGGCAAATGAAATTCAGATGTTTGTCACCAACCATCACATGTCTCAGGCAATTTTCAGAAGATTCTTGAGGTTGGAGCTGTAGAAGGTAAGGGCACAATTAATTAGTTTTAAGTTTTTAAGTTTTTAAGTTTTTTATTTTAAATTTTAGTTATAAATCAATTTGTACTATTATTGATTTCTTTTCATTCCTTTTTAATATTTTATAGGTTGTTGAGACAAGATTTGTCTCTCACACACTTGTTTTGAAATGACTTGTGAAGGTAAAACATTCTTTGATCCTAAGTTACAAGGTTTGTGTTTGACGAGGATAAAATTTGGTTTAAGTTCGTCAATAGATAAAGTTCAGAAAAAAATGCCATTAAGTTCAAACAATAAATAAAATAAAAAATTATATATATATATATATATATATATATATATATATATAGTATAAATATAATTAAAATAAAAGATAAAAGATTAATAAATGTCAAATATGTATTAGAATATGTAAATAAAACTAATCAAATAAAAATTGAACTATATAAAAATCGTAACTTCTATATAAAATAAAACTATTCGAACAATAAATAATATAAAAAGTAAATAACTATATATATAGATATATAAAATAAAGATTAAAAGTAAATAAATTTTAAGAAATAAAAATAAAAACTCATAAATATGAAATATGTATTAGAATATGGAATTAAAACTAATCGAATAAAAACTAAACTTTGTAAAGATCGTAACTTTATATATATATATATATATATATATATATATATATATATAAACTAGAATAAGAAATGAATAAAAAAAATTTAAAAATGTATTACAAGAACTCTACCCTAATCGATGAGAAGTTCCTCTATGCGAAGTGCAAACAATGAAGAGCTCTTCATCCTCTGCAAATCATAACTAGAAAAAAAATTCAACAAGTACGAACTAGTCCGGTGCAACCTATGTGAATTCCGTATTAAACCAGTATGAACCAGTCCAGTGACTTGCATTTGCCTTAAAATATGTTTTTTTGTGTTTGTTTTTGTTTTTGTTTACTACTTTTAAGTGTTTTCTTTCGAACCTAACCCTAAAGTGATGTTATATAGACCCTCCCGCCCCGCCTCCCCCTACACAACCCCCTCTATTTGTCTCACATCTCACTCAATGAGTATTTGGAGTTTGTGGGGTTGCCTTAAAGAGTGGTGATTTGGAGCAGTGTTTTAAAAACCGGCCGAACCTGAACCGAAACCGGCCGGTTCGATTGGTTCAACATATTTAGACATGAACCGGTTAAAAAACCGGACCGTTATATTGGTTTGGTACTGAATTGGCCGGTTTTGTAAGGAACCGGTCAGTTTAGTACCAAACCAGTTGAACCGGTCCGGTTTCATCCTGAACCGGTCCGGTTTCATCCTAAACCGGCCGAATCAGGATTTTTTCCTTTTTTGGCATTTCTTTCCTTTTTTGGATTTTTGGTGAAAAAAATACAAGCATAGAATAAAATTTTCCATTTTTCGAAAGGGTCCGAGAAGATGTAGCATTAAAAACTTGCATGTGCCATAACTGTTGCAGACAAGTTAGCAGTGCTAGGATCCAGATTTGGAAATTGTACAGTATCTCCACTTTGTGAGTATGATGTTGAAATACTAACAAGGCCATCTGTCCCTAACAACGTTAAAAATTGGCAGTGTTCGATGATGATGCCGAGGTGAAACGGTTTCTGCAGAACCAAGGCGAGTTTGCTGACCAAAATATAGATTGGGAACCAATGGTGTGTGCTGCTGAAGGAAATGAAACTTTATTTGGCAAAAGACATCATCCAGCTGAAGACAAAAACGATTCCCGGAGGTTTGGTGGCACTTGAATCAAACTTTGATAATGTTGATTGCATTATTAATAGAAGTATGTCGGTTTCAAGAGATGTGGAAGAGCACGACCTGGGCACAAAGGAAAAACCACGTAAAATCTGGTTAGGAAGCAATCTGAGCAAGGAAGAGAAGCAGTCCTATGTTCAATTGTTGAAAAATATCAAGATTGCCTAGCTTGGTCTTACTTTGAATTAAAGGCATACAGGGAAGATTTGTTCCAACATGAAATTCCTCTTGAATCTAATGTCAAGCCTTTCAGGCAAAAATAGAGGCCGATCAATCTGCTCCTTTCTTTGAAGATGCAAGAAGAATTGAAGAAGTTGAGGGATGGAGGGATCATTCAGCCCACAAGGTACTCATCTTGGGTTGCAAATTTAGTACCTGTCAAGAAAAAGAATGGTGATATAACGCTGTGCGTAGACTTTAGGAACTTGAATAAAGCATCATTGAAAGATAATTAACATAGTTCAAAAAATCATAAATCCGGATTAATCGGCAGGCCAAATTTTGAATCGAAAACCGGGAATCGGCATTAATCGGCAACTTTATCGCTACTTTTAAAAACATTTAAATTCATAAAATATACTTAAATTAAATGTAAAAACAATGTTAAATGATGCGAGAAGTGACTCTGTACAGTATACAATATAGTATATACTATTATATTGTATACTAGTATACTATTATAATGTTAAATGTTAAATTGTTATGCTGTTAAATGATGTTAAATGTTAAATCGTTATACAGTATACTATTATAATGATGTTAAGTTGCTTGGTCCAAAAAGGTGCAAAAATGGATTTTATGAAAATAATAAAAATATTGCCATCAATGTGTAGAGCTCGAGAAAATATACACTTTTAGAGAAAAAGGCACCTGAAATGGAGCAACAGAATGAAAGTTATGGCACATGCAAGTTTTTACAGCTACATCTTCCCGGACCCTTTCCAAAAATGGCAAATTTTTTTCCATACTTGCGATTTTTTTACCGAAAATCCAAAAAAGGAAAGAAATGCCAAAACAGGAAAAAAACGATTCCAGTAGCAAAAAACACGCCAAAAAAACACAGAAGCTAAAAATGATTCGACCACGACGAAATGGAACGATTTTCCACGATTTTTCACATGGTTTTCCACGATTTTTGCAGATTTTACAGCGCCGAAAATTGCCATTAAACAAATCGCGATTTATGGAAAGATAAATCGGTTTGTATGGAAAAAACAATTTATCGCGATTATCGCCGATATATCGCGATTTCTAGAACAAAGATAATTACCCTCTGCCAAACATGGAGAATATGCTACAATTGGTAACTGGTTCTGAATTGTTATCCACTTTGGATGGTTTCTCTGGCTATAATCAAGTTGTTGTGAAGGAGTCAGAAAGAATAAAGACTGCCTTTACCACTCCTTGGGGAACTTATGTCTATGTCAGGATGCCTTTTGGCTTAATGAATGCTGGAGCAACTTTCCAATTCCAAAGAGCAATGGATGTAGCCTTTGCTAGTTATATTAATGATTTCAGTGTTGTTTATCAAGATGATGTAACTGTGTTTTCCAGAAAAAGAAATGATCACTTGCAACACTTGGAGAGAATGTTGTTAAGGTGTAGAGAGTATGGCATATCATTGAATCCCAAGAAGTGCCATTTTGGAGTGCAAAAGGCAAAGCTGCTTGGTCACATTGTATCAAAGGAAGGGGTCATGATTGATCCCGAGAGAGTGGAAGCCATCAACAAGGTTCCAATTCCGAGAACTAAGAAGGGAGTTCAATCCTTCTTTGGACAAATAAACTTTATCAGAAGTTTTGTGTCTAACTTTGCTGAGCTGACCATCCCCATTACTAGCATGCTGAAGAAGGACCAAGTTAACAAATGGGAAGAAGCTTCCATTCAAGCTTTCAATGGGATCAAAGAAGCATTAAAACATGCCCTTGTTTTGCCAACTCCAAATTACAAGAAGCCTTTTCAAATGTTTTCTTTTGCTTCAGAAAACACCATTGCATCTGCCTTGTTGTAGAAGGATGATGAAGGGGCTGAGAGACCAATTGCCTTTTTCAGTAAGGCATTGCAAGGAGCTAAGTTGAAGTACACCATCATGGAGAAGCAAACATTTGCCTTGATGAACGCAACAAAGGTTTTCAGACCTTACATCTTGAGCTCTAAAGTTGTTGCTTATGTTCCCCACACCATGGTGAAAGATATCTTATCAGAGATGGAGGTCTCAAGCAAAAGATGCAGATGGGTAAACAAGTTACAGGAATATGACATGGATATCCAAACCACGAAATTGATAAGAGGTTTGGGCCTAGCTAAGCTTATGGCTGAGAGTAACTGGCAAACTATTGAGGTGAATGAAGTGGAAGGAGAAAGGCTGGATGTCTTTGAAAAGTTGGTAAGCTCTGAATAGTACAAAGATATAATCTTTTATCTCAGACATTTATGCTGCCCTGAACGTTTGAGTAAAAATCAGAAAAAAGCTCTTAAGTTAGCCTCTCAAAAATATGTTATTATTGATTATGGGTTAGCTTGGAAGAACCCAGAGGGAGTGCTCTTAAGATGCATTGTTGAGGATGAAGCCCCAAAGGTAATTGCTGATCTCCATGGAGGAGTTTGTGGGGTACATTTTGCTGGAAGAGTTACAACACATAAAATCTTGAGGGTTGGTTATTGGTGGTCAACTCTTTTCAAGGATACAACTCTATTTGTTAGGAAATGTGAAAGTTGCCAGCGTTTTTATGGAAGAATGAAAGCTTCAGGCTCCCTTCCTTTGCAGCCTGTGTCAATTGAAGCCTCATTTAAGCAAATGGGGAATGGATTTTATTGGCGAGATTTCAGATCCTTCCATTGTTGGTCATAAATGAATTCTTGTAGCCACTGATTATTTCACTAAGTGGGTGGAAGCAATCCCCACCAAGAAAGCAACACCCCAAGTTATCATGGACTTCGTGTTGAATCAAATCAGATGCAGATTTGGAGTGCCAGCTAAGGTTGTTGCTGATAATGCCATGAGTTTCAGAGCCAAACCTTTGGTGGCAATGTGCAAAGAGTATGGAATCAATTTGACATATGCTTCTAACTACAATCCCCAAGGAAATGGACAAGTTGAGTCCAACAATAAAAACTTGTTAAAGATCATTAGAAAAACCTTGGAGCTGAACAAAAAGAAGTGGGGTGAGCAACTGAAGTTTGTTGTTTGGGCTGGCAGAATCACTGTCAAAAGAGCTACTGGTAAAAGCCCATTTGAGTTGGTATATGGAACTCAAGCTTTGTTTCCCCTTCATTTGCAATTGTCTTCATTTCAGTTTGTTCAACAAATTGAAGATCAAGAAGTTAGTCCATATGATGCTCAAATCAATCAGATTATTGAGTTAGATGAAGAAAGAAGGGCATACCATCAACGACATGTGAAGTTCAGAGAAAAGTTGAAGAAGTTATTTGACAAGAAGGTGACTCCAAGAGCTTTCAGCATTGGGGATCTTGTGCTATTATGGGATAGCAGGCATGAAGATAAGGGCAAGCTTGGTAAATTTGATGCATTGTGGATGGGCCCTTATTCAATTGATATTTGAATTGGTGAAAATGCCTTCTTCCTAAAAGACCTAGATGGGGAACTGCTTGAATTGCCTGTTAATGGCAGGCATTTGAAACATTTCCTTGATTGATTTCTCAGAATCAAGGTATACTCCATTGTACAGTGTATAGTCTTTTGGTTTCTTTTTGCTTTCGTGTTTTTCTGTTTTTGTTTGTCCTGGTCCTTGGCGGCCGTTTTGTTGGTTTCTCGATTCGTCCTTGGGGGAGTTGGTTATTATTGTTCTGCTCTGCAAGCTTATTCTTTGACTCCGTTGCCCAATGGTTTGTTTTTGGCACTTGGTCTGCTATTTGTTCTTGTGGCACTCGCAGGGAGTGCCCATCCCCGAGTCGGAGCCGATGTTGGTGCTCAATTTGATCTCGCCCCGTTTGTCCTTGAAATTCTTCAATTTGCAGGCTCTGTCGTGTTTTCTATCCTCGTATTGATGCATGAAAACTCTGTCCTCCATTTGGTTGCCATGATCAATCCCTTCCTTTGGTCAAGGATCACTTAAAGTCTAGAATTTTTTTTCGTTCCTCTATCCACGTGAAAAGATTTGTAACTTGGGCGTAAAATCAGGCTCTTTCTCTTCCTTCTATTCTTCCACAGTCACGTTTTGTTTTCCCTATAAATTTTTGTGCCAATATCTGTGGAAACGTGATTGGATGCGGCTCGGAGAATCATATTTGGGCCTTATATCATTTCCAAATTATGTCTTGAAAGAAAGATTCATTTCGGGGCGCAAATGGTGATTTTCTTGCATTTTACGATTTGACAGGTGTGTTTTTCCTCGTCAAATTTACATCTCAACATCTGTGGAAACGTGCCCCTTTCTGGTTGGATGCAGCTCAGCAGGGCACTTTGAAAACTCTAAGGTCCGCTTCAACTCAAAACTTGTCCGTGTGGAGGGCCGGTGCTCATTTGAAAATTCGCCCTTTGGTTTGACCTTGGAATTGCGTCGGGGAGACACGTGGAGGTTTCCACTGCCTTGCCCAGACTTACACAATTTTTCATCGGCCGGTGCAGCTTTGGCGAACCATGGACACGTGGAGGGCCGGCGCTCATTTGAGGATCCGCCTTAGGGTCCTACCTTAACAGTTGCGTCGGGGAGACACGTGGAGGCTTCCGCCGGCTCCGCTCTATACTTAAACTTTTCAAAGCAATTTTCTAAGGCTTGGGACACGTGGAGGGACCGCGCATGTTTGGGGACTGGCCCCCAAATTTTATTTTGAAGAAGCGCTAGGAGGACTGTAATATCCCCTTGTAGGATATTAACTAATTATTATTTAATACTTGTAAAAATAAACACTTAGAAGATAAACCCTCCTAGGTTTACCTCAACGAACCCTAGTGTCAGCTTCAATACAACCCAAATAGGGTTAGAGTGAGCCAAGGTGAGGGTTTGATGGGCAATCTAGTTGGTATTTACACTCCTTTATCCAAATACAATTTGCAGAAATAAAAATAATAAATAATAACTGCTGAAAATTAATTGAAACTTTGGAAATTAATAACTCCCAAAAGACTAACTCTTTTAACTTGAAACCAAATGCAGTAGAAAGGAAAAACTATGAGCTTTTCATCAAAATAAATATCAGATCTTTGCATGCACTAGAAACCGCTGAAATCACCCCCCGAAATCCCAAACACAGTCGCTAGGGTTAGGGTGAATTGCATAAATAATTTCTAGCACTTAGAACTCTTCAAAATACTCAATAACATGCAGATTTTACCCTCAATAAAATGCGCCAATACCCTAGACAAGTCGCCAAAGCTAGAGAGAAAATATCATGCACAAACACCTTCAACACAAGAGAGCAAAATGGAAAGAACAATGGAGTTCAATAATCTTCAATAATGGATCCAAATAAGAGAGAGATCAACGCAAGAACCTATACATCGCATGGGCATCCATCCCAATTCTCTAAGCATGGAGTGAAATCAATAATTCATCAACATGCCCTTTAAGGAAATGCGACCTCCCTTTTATAGAACTAAGGGGTGCAATATCTAATAAAGACCTCCCTTTCCCTTTTGGAGGGAAAACATAAACTCTCACTAAAATATTTAATACTAAGACTATGTGCACTTTTTTATTTTTTTAATTAAATAAATAAAAGTAACTAACCTATGTGCACATTAAACTAACTAAAAGACTCCCACTTGTAGCCCTAGGCATGCCAAGGGGTTATAATGCAAATAAAAAATAAATATTAATAATGTCTTGAAAAAGGGGACATTAGAGTCCTCCCCTCTCGGAAATTGTTTGCTCTCAAGCAATAGCAAGCTCATAGATCCATGCATCATGCCTCAAAGAGAAGATGTGGGGTGGTGCATTCAAAGCCTTGGTCCGATGCCTGTCAAGTGGCGAAGAGTTGGAAAGAACAAATTTCATTCACTTATGTCAACCCTAAAAATATGGGTCATCAGCTCCATAAGATGTGCTCCAAGAGATGGTGTCCTCAATATGGCATAGAGAGTCATTAATAGGATGAGATTTGCTAAGCTCCAAGGCTACCCACTCAAAAATGCCCTCATGAAATGAATAGGACAACAATCTTCCATCACATGTCTTCAATTCTGCACGTGAAGCAAACTCATTAGAAAAACAAGTGTTGAGAAACACTTTTCCTGTTTCTTCTTCATGTCTCCAAGGCATGGAGAGCTCCCAAATCTTTCTCATATATGGGTTGTCCCCAAAATCTGTTATGTGGCTCCCAACACTGTTGTAATCATGCATTATTTCCTCGAAAATTAGAATTAGGATGGCTGGTTTCCACCTCCAAATAGTTACCCATGAGCCAAAATCAAATACCAACAACCATGTCACCAAATGTATGTAAAAAATATAAATTTTGGAAGTGATAGTGGAGTTGGTCCTAATAGTATTATCCATAAAAATGAGAGGACAACAACTAGCATAATTTAGAATTCTTTTCCCAACATGAATGATCATCAACTTAGTGAATAGAAATGGCTCCCATATAGCTGAAATTTCATCATCAATTGTAACAAACTGAAAATTATCCACATGCATAGCTGAAAATGAAATGCCTTGAGAAAAGTTCATACCATGTTCCTTAAAACTTCTCATACTTTTCATTGAAGCCCAAAAGATGGTGGCCATGTAAGCAACATCACTCATACATTCCCAATACTTATCCTTGGTTGACTTTACCCTTGGTAGTATCTCAATCAAACACCCAAATGGAAGACATAACTGTAGCTCAAAATTTGAAAATGAATTTCTTACCATGCAAAGTGTAGTCCATGTGATCCATCCTTCTTTCACGTCTTCCCAAGAGATAGGAGTTAACATCCTTTGACAAAGGAAATGAAATGATATTCCTATATCCAAACCCAACTTGCAAAACCCAAATCCTTTTATCCTCTTACCACATGAAGCAATATGTGCAAGATAACACCACAAATTTTCTCTTCTTCTATACTCAAAAGGAAATGAGAGAGCTAAAATATAATGGATGCATTTATGAATATTATCATAGAGAAACCAAAGAACTTTGTACCTTTGTGCCAATGATTTTCCCTTATGATAGGAGGCAAAACACATGAAATCATCCTACCTTTGTGTCTTCTAATGATGAATTTTTCATACGGACCAACAAACTTATTGTTATGGTTTCCATCATTGGGAAGAGTGATGATCACTCTTTCTCCTTTTCCATCATGCTCCATATGCACCCAAATGTTAAGAGCAAGAGTACCAACAAAAATGCAACCAATATACTCCATGTTGCACCTTATATCCATTTCCCTATCATGCTCAAAATCATATCCATCAAAACTCAAGATTTGAGGAGAAATAAAACAAGAAAGATCATACCTTGGGCTGCCCCTAACATCTACAAAACTCAGAATTTCTGAGTTTGGAACAACACTTAGTTCCTCATTACTTTCCTTGTCTAAAACCTCTTTGTCTTCACCACAAGCATTCATACTTGGTGGATAATGACTTGAGACGTCCATGAGACTCATGCTTGGGTGACAAACCTCATTCAATTGCCCATTAGGGCCTGCTGTTTGGAAAATTACAGCGAACTACAAATTACCATAAACATTTCATGATGTCCTTTCTTCATAAGCATACCTCTTCACAATCCCATTTTCATAGTTTTCTTGAAAACCTGCTCCTTTTGCACTCATGTTGAACTTGATGCAATTAGTAGGCACTAATAATTTGTCATACATCAAAAAATTATTACCATACAATGAATGCTTCAAGATTTCTTCTTTTTTCCACATTGAAGTAGACACAAATGATGTATTATATGAATGAGTATACTCTTCTACGGTGAGATCATTGACCATGCCTTCTCCTTGCCCTTCAAATGGCTCGTGGTGGGGTTGAACAACTCCCCTCAAATATGATTTTTCCATCACATGTTCCTCTGCCATCATTTCTTTTTGATCATGCATATGTTTGACACTAATATCCTCTTCATGCCCATCAACCAAATTTGATTTCTCTTTGCACCCATTCAAACCCATGCAATCATTAGATGCCAAAAATTCATCATCAAAAATAAAAGTGCTCATACCTTAGATGCATGTCTTTACTTTGCTTGCACATTGATTCACAACTCTTCTTGCTAAGGAGTGAGCAAGACATGACTCCTTTTGTTCCAATCCTTCCACAAGTATGGATAACAAAGGTTGTGGAGGTTCTTCATACTCATTCAACATTAGAGACATTATTGTTTGCATAGAATCCATTATTTCATGTGAATGTTCCTCATGTATAACATCAAAGAAAACCCCAAACATGTGAAAAATTACATCATTACAATCAATATCTAACATTGGAATGCAAGACCTTACCTAAGCCATGTTCTTTAAGATCTTAACCCTCTTATCAAAGTGAGGGTTTGTGATGTCCTAAAGCTTTTGAAAGCTTCCAACCATGAGATCATATACCTCCTCCATAGTAGTATCATCATATAACGAACTTGGGTCTGCTATCCGTGTGATCTCACTAATACATGCAATGACCAAAAGTCTCACATCCACCTCCTCATGTCTCAACAAATTAGTTCTAGCCAAGTGTGTTACCAAAGGAGCTACAACTGAAAACATAGAGCTATAATCAAATTGCTCTATCAAACATAAACAACTCACTATCTCTTCAAGAGTGTGGAACAATACACTCTTCTCAAATGAAATCTTTTTGATCTGTTTTCCAAGCTTATAGAGCTTGGTTTTCAAACCTTCGTCACTGACAATCTCCATGATTTGCAAAACAATACTCGTCGGAAAAGAAGAAAACTGCTCTGATTTACCTCAAACAACTTGTAATAATTCTGAATTTTTTTTTTTCCAATCTGAATATGCCAAAACAATTTTTTTTCTAAATCTGAAAATGGGAGACTTACTATAAATAGTAAGTTCGTCACTATCCTTAGCTGAATTTAGAAAAATGACATAACTTGCTCAAAACACCTCGGAATTGCATGAAACTTTGGGGAATGGTAGATAATATTATGGAGTAAATTTTCCAAAAGGAATTTTTTGAAAATAATTGAAATCTGATTTTTAAAACCCGAAACACTGTAGAAAAATATAGCAACTTCAAACATCCGTATCTTTGGCTAGAAAATTCCAGAAGAGTTGAAATTTTGGATCTTGGGTCACAAAAATATGAGAAACAATATCCCAAAACTAGATTTTGACTAGCCAACAACAAACTCTAATTTTTGCCCAAAAATTAGATCGTCCAACACATTTAAGGCACCAATTCAACTCCAAGATTTATGAAATTAATTTCTCCTTATTCCTTCTTGTTTTTACCACACAAACCCCCACAAGAGTAGAGGAAAGAAGCTTTGATACCACTGTAATATCCCTCTTCTAGGATATTAATTGATTATTATTAAATACTTGCAAAAATAAACACTTAGAAGATAAACCCTCTTAGGTTTACCTCAACGAACTCTATTGTCAGCTTCAATACAACCCAAATAGGGTTGGAGTGAGCCAAGGTGAGGGTTTGATGGGCAAATTAGTTGGTGTTTGTACTTCTTGATCCAATACAATTTGCAGAAGTAAAAATAATAAATAACTGTTGAAATTTAGTTGAAACTTTGAAAATTCATAACTCCCAAAATACGAACTCTTTTAACTTGAAACCAAATGTAGTAGAAAGGGAAAACTGAGCTTCTCATCAAAATAAATATTAGATCTTTGCATGCATTAGAAACCACTCAAATCACCCCCCGAAATCCCAAACCCAGTCGCTAGGATTAGGGTGAATTGCATAAATAATTTCTAGCACTTAGAACCCTTCAAAATACTCAATAACATGCAGATTTTACCCTCAATAAAATGCGCCAATACCCTAGACAAGTCGCCAAAGCTAGAGAGAAAATATCATGCCCAAACACCTTCAACACAAGAGAGCAAAATGGAAAGAACAATGGAGTTCAATAATCTTCAATAATGAATCCAAATAAGAGAGAGATCAATGCAAGAACTAGGGCATACATCTCAATTCTCCAAGCATGGAGTGAAATCAATAATTTATCAACATGCCCTCTAAGGAAATGCGACCTCCCTTTTATAGAACTAAGGGGTGCAATATCCAATAAAGACCTCCTTTTCCCTTTTGGAGGGAAAACATATTCTCATTAAAATATTTAATGCTAAGACTATGTGCACTTTTTTTATTTTTTAATTAAATAAATAAAAGTAACTAACCTATGTGCACATTAAACTAACTAAAAAAAGACTCCCACTTGTAGCGCTAGGCATGCCAAGGGGTTACAATGCAAATGAAAAAATAAATATTAATAATGTCTCGAAAAAGGGGACATTACAAGGACACTTGGAGGCTTCCGCTCACTCTGCCCTTGTGTGGACTTTTCAACGGCCAAGGAAAATTGTCTCGAACCCTAGACACATGATGCCTTCTGCTGATCCTTAAACTTTTTTAACAATTCTGCTAGACTGAGACACGTGGTGAGCCCGTGCTTGTTTGGGGTCTCCGCTTTTGGGGACCATCTCAAAGTGCGCCATTGAGACATGTGGAGGCTTGCGCTGGCTCCTTTTTTACTGAGACTTTTTCAAAGGCCAAAAGGCATTTTTCTTGGGCCTAGGGCACGTGGAAGGCCCGCGTTTGTTTGAAAACTTGCCCCTGTACTTCTCCTTTGTAGTTGTGCCAAGGAAACACATGGATGGCTATAATATAAAGTAGAGAAGGGGCAAAATCAATGGTTGATGTGCATTTCAGCTGTTTTTTCTCCATTTTTGCTCCAAGACTCCTAGAGAAGTGAATACACACTGTTTTTCATCATTTTTGATGAAATTCCTTGTCATTTTTGTCTGCAAAGTGCCATTGAATGGATTTAGAACTTAATTTGTGATTCCAAGGAATGTAAAGGTTTATATTTTGAAGTTGGAATTACTTGGGCACTTGCAAAAACATGGGAATTACTAGAGAAGCTGGATGTAGATAAAAATTGCATAGAAGAAAGAAATGGGAAAATGATGAAATGATGAAGGTTGCAGGTGCAAAGGATGAAAAATGTGTTGCCTCCATAGCGAAGATGATTACCTATCAGCCCCAACTAGAACAGATGCTTCCAAAAATATTTGATTAAAACGAGGATTTCTCGTATGACAGAATCAAAATGATTAAAAGGATTGCCAAAAAGGTTGTGGCTTGGCATCGTAGTCATTAATTCGAGGGTCTGGGAAACGTGACTAGTTCAGAATTGGTCCACTTGGCAGCTTTCGGATGTGAATTTGTTAAATGTCGCTTTTTGAGGCAAATTGGTAACAAGCAAAGGTCCCTCAAATATTCTTGTTTTTGGGGGGAAAGATTCGGGATGAGTTAGCAATTGAAGTGTTATAAAAAGCAATGAGAATAGTCATGCAAAAGATCGGGGGTTGAATTCTTATGAGAAAATTTGTGAAAGCCCATCTTTTTAAGAGACCAATCCAAGATACTTGGTTAATCTATCTATGTGTTAGATTTTCTATCATGTCAAGTTGGTTGCAAGATGTAAAACCATTGCACGAGCATCTGAGATTGTTCAAGAAAACTTTCCCCCTGCAGATGAATCTAATAAACTTCAAATTAATCAGTGTGTCAATCTATGGAGCAATTTGTGTCTTCTTTATTTCAGAATGTTTAGAAATAGTATTTTTTGTTCCAATTGTAATCTTGTGTTAAAATACCTCCGAATCACATAGGATCTCATCCCTGTGACAGTTTAGTGGCATTTTCAATTTCATTATCAAGAAGATCCTTCATCTTATAATGAGATAAACAAATTTAAAATCACTTTCAATGTCATTTGTTGGATAATTACTTTCTGTAAGCCTTTTAGTGTATCTTAGGCGTGAGGAACTAGGGGTCTTTAATGTTTAATTGGGTCTTTAGCTCGAGCCTTCATGTTAGATTCTCAAAGATTGTTTGAAAACATAGCTGATCTAGGCCTACATTGATGCACACCTTTTGATTGAAGGAATATTTTAGCTATTCTGAAGCTCTCTGTCATTTAGTTTTCTAATTGTTTGTGAAGGTCTCTCAAAGATTCTGGCAAAATCAATTTTATCCTACTTAATCTCCCACCAAAAATCATTCAGAAACAATGAATACTATCCTGAACCACCCCTATTTTCGCCTGTATGTCCACAAAGAAATAAATTCTACTGTACTAAAATATGCAGAAGCAATTAAGATTCCATAATGTCTTTAGTAACCTTAATCTTGTTTTGAAAATATAACAATTCATTTAGAAGTGACAACTCGTGAGAGTTAAATTGTGGTGCATTGATCATATTTTCCTCAAGGTTTCCTTCATCAAATTTGTGGAAAAGAAGGATATATTCATTCTCCTTCATCCAATAGAGGTTACAAAACAATTTCTCTCACCTTGGTTGAAAGGCACAACCTAAAGTAGTAAGGATAATATCAAATCCTTTTAAAGGTGCTATCCATTTCTCCAACAAATTTGAGTGACAAAGAGCCAGATGAGATCACCTCCTCAGTTACATAACAACACACATGATGATTTATTTGTCTCTATGATTCTTTTCGAATCTGTGATGCTTCTTAACTTGTAAAGGAGAATCAAATTTGGATACCAACAACATGTACTTAACCGAAACTCATTATAGGTTTAGGAACATGGTGTAATCGTGGTTCAACCCATAAGGTTACTAGAAACTCACAAGTTTCACTTACAAAACAAATAAATAAGTCAGTGAAAGGTCTAATGGGACAATTTTTATAAAGAAAGTGTAACTTGGGAGAATTCAGAGGAAATTAAAAATACATTTTTTCTTCTATTCCATTGATAAAACATGAAATTTTATATACTTTTGATATTTGTTATTGTTTGAAATACTGATAAACGACATAAATTTTGCCTATTTTGGCAAAACATGGTTAAAATGGGCTTTTAAAGCTATTATAATTCTGTTTAAAATATCTAAGAACTTGATGTTGCGAATTTCAATTATACTTTTTAGAATATTTGATATTCTAGTTAATTATATTCCTTCTAATTTGGTATATAATCTATTCATGGATGAAATTAATCATTGATACAATGATATTTGGGGGGGAATTATGACATACCCTTTTGGTTTCATATTGGAAAAGTATATATTATATATTTATGTAGGAATAATATGATAGGTTTTGCACGATGCTTGGTCTGCAAAAAAAATTATTCTTTTGGATATTGCAAGTAAAGTGATAAAGATAAAAATTTAACAATGAGTTTGTTTATAATCGCCATTATTATGTTCCGACTCTGGCAAGAGTTACTGATGCAAAATCTATGGAATAATTTTGACTAACCTATCGTACTATAAATGCAGTTTGGATACAAATCTTACAACTATAATGTAGTAAGTACGAGGCCTTAACTAAATGAGAGTCGGTGAGAACTGGGGAGGTCACGACAGATGGATAAACTACTACTTCATTAGAGACATGGTCCTTGACTGGGGAGTCAAGAAATGGAAATACACCATATCAAATCAGTGCTAATTACCAGTGGTTGCCATGTATACCTTTTTAAAAAAACTAGCACTCTTGGTTGCATTCAGCTAGAAGTGGACCAACCAGGTAAGATATTGGAGGTATGGATATTATTGTTTGCTTAAACTTGATAAGGAAACTTAGAATTTTAAGCACAAGTCACACTATATATATATATGATATATATATATACTATATTTCTTGTCTTTATTTATATAATATATTGCAACATATATAGTGGGAGTCATATATGGTACCCAGTATATCCTCAGCTATATATATAGTATGCATATATAAATACACTACAGTCACACACTTGTACATGCTATCCGGGGTATGAGTGCCTCTACCATATTTTTGACCGGATTCATATGATATTAAGATATTAACCGTTTGAAAAAATAGTTAAAGGGATGGCTCAATCTACATGCACCACTGAACCTTCATGTTAAGTTAGTTAAATATACCACATTCCCGATATATGTTTGGACTTGATACATATCCCACTGTCTTGGATGATAGTGATCTAATGTGCACAAGTTAGCTAGAGAGTCACCTAACATGGTGTTTGATCGTGATGACTTGGGGTCGATGGCATTTGGATGAATAAAACCCACCCCTAGCTACCAATGGTGATGATTGGCACTAGGCATGTTAGTACAACTACTGCCAAATGTCCCTGAGCAGGTCGACGAGACTTAGGAATATGATGACGTTAATGAGGATGAGGAAACTACGAGTTCTTAGTACTAATAGTGGTGTTGAGTTTAATGGATTGATTAACTCCATATCAAACATGTAGTAGCTTGGGAGCATAATGTTTTTTGAAGCATCTCGAGGCCAATCTGAGCCTCATTGAAATTAAATGTTATTTTGTTTCGGAATCATGTAGTTCACTTGGTTATGTCTTTCTATAGTTACTCTTTCAAGCTATATGCACTGCAGAGAACTGTGGTGATTTTGTCTTTAATTGTTTGTGATCATCGTTTGGAATCAATACAACATGTGGGTTTTCTATTTATATTGTGAGATTTTGAAGCGGGATATTTAAGTATCCTTGTTAATAAAATATGGTTTCTCTATCAAACATGGAGATTACTATTTTTTTGGGTTCCCGAAATCAACTCGATGCCGGTTCCAAGTTCTGTTCCGATTTTTAAAATAGTTGGGTATATCCAGATGGTTAGGAGCATCAATACCCCAAGGACTTTTTGACCCAAAGCATCCTTCTTATCTAGGCATGGAATTTTTATCCTTCCCTCATATTTATTATTTATAGCATTAAGAAAAGTTTATACGTTATTAGATGCTCTACAAACCTAATGCCTTCTTGGTGAAAATATCACTGGACAAAATTGTGGTTATTTTGTGTGTGTTAGTTTAATATGGTATACATCTGATAACGACTAGTTTTGCTAAATCATATTTTAGTGTAACTCTATTTTATTTCTGGGAATGTACCTTGAGTAACGATTAGATCACCCTTCAAAGGTAGTCACTTAAGATAGGGGATTGTCAACATGAGTAGGTGGTAGGTTTATTATATGGTCTTCACTTTGTCTCATGGTTATGGTTGTCCCATATACTGATTAAGTTTGGTTAACACAAATAGTGGGATCTGAGTTCAATTATGATTTTTGTGTTGGTCAAATATGTTATTAGTATAAAATCCACTCCATACGTGAATGCCATTTTGGGTTCAGATGGATTAATGGGTGTTCTACATTTATATATATTATTCATATGCTATGGCCATCACCAAGGCCAACCTATTAAGCATGAGAAAGTATAAATAATATAATAAAATGATATGATAAGCCACAAGTCGGCTACTCATATCCTAATACAAGCAATAGGTTAAGGGCGTAGCACAAACATCCCCCCGCTGTACCACTACCACCACCACAAGTGAGAGGATGTCCCCAAGACATGTCCCTAAAGTGGGGGCATTTCTATCATGAAGGGGACCTTTGGGGGACTTCGGGACGTCCCCGAATCTTCGAGAAAACTCACCCAAGTCCCTTGACAATCCAAGAAACTTACAGCTTTACCTTGTGCCAAAAATGTAAAAAAGGTGATTTTTTAATTAAAAACAGAGTTTTTTTTGGATGTTTGCTCCCCTGCCCAATCAAAGTTTAAGGTGTTACCTGCCATTAAAATGTAAACCCTAATAGTTTATAGGGCACCACCCACACTTTAAGCACTCAAAAAAACTATAAATGAACCTCACACCATCACTCCAAATCACTATCAAAGCTTGAAAATATTGAGCAAGGCTGCAAGTGCAAGAGTGAGAGGCTGAGAGCATTAGCAAGAGGGTGAGCAATAGCAAGAGGAAGAGGAAGTGCCAAGTCTTCAATGATCCAAGTGCATACACCTAAAATTAGTCACAACAAATTTTATTAATTATCACAGACTTTTTTTGGATGTTTGTGCCCCAACCCTGACCCTAATAGTTTATAGGGCACCACCCACACTTTAAGCATTCAAAAAAACTATAAATGAACCTCACACCATCACTCCAAATCACTATCAAAGCTTGAAAACATTGAGCAAGGCTGAAAGTGCAAGAGTGAGAGGCTGAGAGCATTAGCAAGAGGGTGAGCAATAGCAAGAGGAAGAGGAAGTGCCAAGTCTTCAATGATCAAGTGTTCCAAGTGCATACACCTAAAATAGCTATAGTCATGAGAAGGAAGCAACTAATTTTAGTAGTTGATCCCAAGTGCTCCTAAAATTCATTCAAACTACAGGTTTAATATTCTAAAATACTCAGACACTAACCTTACCTTCTATCCCATCTCCCTAACATCCCAATTAATCACTCACTTAACACTAATCAAATCTACTCACATATTTTGGGAATTTAATATTCCCTAGCCACCTACCTTACCAATTAACTACCCTATTAATCTCTCATTAGCACACTAATCACATCTAGAATTTTCTAAGTTAATCTAAGAGCTTTCTACCACCTTTCTAGAATTCTCTAATTCTAGATTCTTCCTATTCTACCAACTTCCATGAACTTTTATTTCATGGAAATTCCTCTCCATCTAAAATCTTCTACCCTCACACTCATCTTCCACCATTGATCTAATCTAACATGGATTAATCTTGACCCTCCATTTTCCTATAAATATATCCACCACCACCCTCCATGAAAGCTAGGAAGAACAAGCATAAGCAAACTTTGTCATCTTGGAGATCAATCAAGCATCCTACAATGAAGTGCTACCGAATTTTGGAACCCGTCTACAAGCAATCAACCAGCTGCCATCAAGCAACTCGGGGCAAATCCATTCCAACAAGGAGCAATTCAAATTCAAGGTAAAGTGAGGTAAATTCTCATCCAAATCTGATTATCTTGAGTACATTGTCTCTTTTGCCCAATCTGAGGTGGTAAGATTAGTTCTAGGTGAAGAGTCTTGATCGGTTTTCATGGCTTTTATCATGTGCGCTTGGAATCAAACCTTAAAACACCAAGTTTCAACACATTCATCAAGTCGGAAGTCTTCGAGCCTTCAAGGTAAGCCATGGCCAATATCCCTTCATCTTTTGAAGGAGCTTTAGCTCGAGGAGTTCAACAGTTCAAGTGATGAGTTTGACGCAAACTTTGGGGATGATTTCTGATTAAAGGCATTGGGCCATTGGCCAATTGTATTTGAAATTTGGATATAATCATCATTTTGAATATAAATAATAGTATATTAATATTTGGCATTTTCATTGTTCAATGCAATGTGTTTAGCATTTCAAAATTTCATTTGCTATTCCTTATGCATATGGGCCATTACAACTAATTTTCCAAGTACTATATATATATATATATATATATATATATATATATATGCAACGCCCCCCCCCAAACCTAAGCCCTTGATCCCCCCATCCCCAAGACCCGTCCCCCTGTTCCAAGACTCCGCGGAACTATGGAAAAAACACTCCGGCTTGACCGTTAGAGCACCATTGCAAAAACAAAGCAAGGCCAATTAATTTCCATCTGGATCTGATATGAATTTTCAAATGCAACAACTCTCAGTGCAGCAATAGGACTGTGTGATAGCCAGTTCCTATGTCTGGCTTGTCAAAATCTAAACATTCAAAAGTTCAAAGCCAAATATTTTAATAAAC